>CM057167.1:15322535-15383449 GCA_029962745.1 Echinometra lucunter
ATCTATATTCTAACACCATTGCATCAAGATGTCAATCAAAGTGCATATGAAGATACTTTTGCCAAATGCCGAATAAACCCAAGGGCCAGTTAAGCGTGTCAGGTATTAGTTCAGCAGCTCTCGGTCATAACAGTAGTGGTTATAGGAGCAATGATGACGATGATGATGATATTCATGATAATAATGATAACTGAGATTGATAACAATCATCATCATTATTACTATCATCATCACAATTATCACCATCATCATCATCAAATCACCATCATCATCATCTAACATGTCTAACTACGATTTACTGTCTTTACAGGTTAATATTAAACTGGACAAATATAGCCCTGATAAAATCTGTCACATTTAATTCAGTAGCGCACCGGGAGAGCTGCATCTTCATAGGATAAAAACGTCATGAGCATACCTGACGCAGTTCAATCATTGTGAGATTCCGCACTCTGGGTGTAAAGAACAAGGATCAACGGGTCCAAGGTTCGAATCTCATTTAGACAAGTCATTTGGATCGATATTAATCCATGCTTGTCAGTCTTTACAGACAACGGAGGTAGCGCAGACGGTATCTGGTATGCATACTATACATGTATGTAGGACAAAATAAATCGACTTTGGGGGTGTCTGACATAGGAGGTCTAGTGGTTGGACCTCATGTTTGGTTTGAAAACGAACAGGGTTTGAATCCTAACGCAGTCAAACAGGTGACGTTCAAGTTTCATCCTTAAATGGCAACATACGCATTTGGGTTGTAAAGGAATACCACTTTTTGTTCTAAAAGAGGCAGCCTGTCTGTGCCAACCATCCTTTATCTGTCAGTGTGTCGGGTAAAAGGATGCCGTCGTTCTGGTTCTCATCAGCCCTTGCCATTATTCTACATTTCATGAACTGATGAAGTAGACAGAATAAAGTTCAGAAGCATCAGCCCACTACTTGAAAGTACTTTTATTCGTTTCCGTTTTCCTTTCCATTATCAAAACATTCTTCACTCTCCTAAAGGTGGAGGTCGACAACTCGCGTGAACTCACTTGCCACCTTTCGCTGCTATAAATAAACGACCCTCGTCAAATCCCACTTACAACCAGCAAGATTATTTGTTACCAGAATGACTTTGGGCATCTGCCTGAGCAGTTCGAAAAGGGAGAAGCTGTCAAACGATATCTGACGAAATAAGGTTCTAATATTTTCAAATAGAACATTAGATACTTAATAAGTTCTTGAACTGGACTTCGCCGCGTATACATCTGGTGTACACAAAGTATCTTTCGACGAGAAGTCACAACAATGACGGATCAGACGACGAGAGTTTTGAAGAGAAAGGAGTGTCACACCCCTTAGGATCCACCAGCGACATCAAAAGCAGTCACGGTCATTAAGATCGAGGCACTCAATGGCATTCTGACTACTGCCATTATTTCCGAGCCCTCACGCCATGTCACGCTGATCATTACTGACATGACCGCGTTCCGGGTGCCACCTCTGCAATTTCTGATCAAGTGTTGAAGAGCGGCGTTTCATTTCAGGCGGCCCAATGTTGGAGGCCATCTTTAATCCTAACACCTTTAAGACAGATGCCGACGTCATAGCGACATGCCCCCTCTCCCCCCCCCCCCTCTCTCTCTCTCTCTCTCTCTTCTCTATCTCTCTCTCTCGTTCTCTCTCTCTTTTTCTCTCTCTTCTCTCTCTCTCCATCTCTCTCTTTTCGCTCTTTCTCTCTTTTTTCCTCTCTTTCTCTTGATCTATCTATCTCCATCTTCCTCTCCCCTCCCTCCCTCTCTCCCTCATCTCTCTCTCTCTCTCTCCTCTCCCTCTCTCTCTCTCTTCTCTATCCATCAGTCTCTCTATCTCTCTCCATCTTTCCTTCTTCATCTTCCTTTGGCTTTCTCTTTCGGTCTTTATCTATCCCCAGCGTTCCTCATCTCTCTTTTTCTCTTTCTCATTCTCTTTCTCTTTCTTTTTCTTTATTTATTTCTTTATGTATCTATCCATCTTTCTTTCCCTCTCGCACGAGCCAATTTTATCGATTTTTCACAGGGGTGCCGGAGAAAACGGATCATCTATCTCGAAGGTAATTATGCCGAAATATTGAAACATTCAAAATTAAAGAGGTAATTAGAGTGCATTTTAAAGGGTAACTGAAGTCACGCTCCATTAACATGATTAAAGCGCGGCGATCGCATCCATTTTGTTTTTATCTGTCATCCAATTATTTACATGATGCTTGAATACCTCAGAGGACAAAGCTGGATGATTCAAATGAATGATATTCATTCATTTAAATACTAGTAAACATTTATCTTCTTCCGTTGATCTTAGGGACACTCGTGTTTCAAGTAGTAAAACTCATACGCAGTAAAACATGTAAAATTGGCATGATAGGAAACATAAATAGCCCAAGTCTAGCAGAAGTCACAATCCCTGTAAGCAAAATTGCTTGTGGCGGGTACGTCTGAAGGGACAAACGCAACAAGAAAGAACGACATGAGAGACAAGGAGAAGGAAGCATCGGATAGGGGGTTCAGAGTATAATGCAAGAAGGAAAAAGAAGAACACTGCGATGCAGTAGCAGTTGTGTTTTGTGGCATGCATGTAAAACAATGGCAAGAACTGATATGTGTGAAGTTACAATACGAGTGTATATACGGACATTTTAACAAAATGGCACTGGAAACAGAATCAGATAAGGTATTGGAAAAGGTTCAGTCCCAGCCAAGGCCGTATGCAGGATTTTTTCTGGGGGGGGGGGGGCAAGAAAACGTCAAAAATGTTCGCGGAAACATGCAAGCGAGGGAGCAAAGCGACCGAGCTGGTCACGGGGGCGTATTTGCATTTTTAAAATGGAAATTGGAGGAACTGGTGCACACTTTGGGTGGATTTTTAAAAAATATTTTCAATAAAAAGTAAGGCTTGAAAATTTCGGGGGGGGGGGGGGGGGGGGGAGAGGGGGCTGCGTACTGCCATGGTCCGAGCCAGCACATACTGACTTAGATAGAAGTGGTGTGATTTCTTTAAATAAATTTCTTTAATGATTAGGCACTTATTTAGATATTAGCATTTTCTGGTAGTGAGTTATTTACAGATTTCCAAACAGTTCGCAGTACTGTTTTTACTCATAATTTTGGAGGGCATAGGCATGATTTATTCATTTATTTATTTATTTATTCAATATTTTTTATACAGGGTAGCCCCATCAGTAGACAAGTACTGTTATACTTGGGGGCCCTGTAAAACATAAAACAACACAACAATGCATACATTCAATAAAACAAGTTAAACAAGATGGCATTTCAGGAAAATAAACTAACAAAATAGAATCATTACATTGTACTTTCCTTAATATGCCTATAAGTATGATAAGAGAAGGAAGAGAGGGGAGGATATAGAAAAAAGGAAGAAATAAAGGGAGAAAAGAAAAGGAAGGACAGGGAGAGAGAAACAGAAAGAGAGAGAGAAGAGAGATCAGAATGTGAAAAACTTGAGTAGAGAGAAGAGTTATACCTAGAACATAGAACTGTGGAGTGACAGGAGTATGCTTGCATAACAGTAAAAGTACATGTGTACATCACTCATTAAAGTGAGGCAGGCTGTACCTATACCTCCGATATGCCGCAGTAAAAGAAAATATTGTGGAGGATTTTTTTTACATTAGTTGGGAGTTGGTTCCACAGGCACGAACCATGGTGGGAAAAGGCTTTCTTCCCAGCTTTGGTCCGTGCCTGGGGAACCAGGATTCCATAGTTCAGAGCATTTCTGGTATTGTGGGAATGAACATCACTCAGTCTTGGGATAGGTCCGAAAGGTAAATTGGAGCTTCTCCCTGTAAGGAGTTGAACACAGTTTTGCATATTTGAAATCGCCATCGCTCTTCAAGAGGCACCCAATTCAATTTTCTAAGCACTTCTGCAGTTGGTGTATTGAAATCAACCTGGAGGACTAACCGAGCCATTCTTTTGTGTTGTTTTATTAATATGTCCTTTAATTATTTTGGGTGCAGTTTGTCCAGGCATTACTACAGTATTCCAGATACGGTAGCACAAGTGAGTTTGCCAACAATTTAGCGCTCTGGACTGTCATATATTTTCGTAATCGACCCAACAGTGCCAGTCTAGAAGCAATTTTTTTACTCGTTACTTCAACGTGAGTATGCCAAGTGAGATGTTCATCGAACCAAACACCTAAATATTTAAATGTCGACACTCTTTCAAGAACATGGTTTTCAATAACGAGATTCAAATGACAATTCCGTAATCTTTGTGCTGTTCCAAAGAGCATGTACTGCGTTTTAGTTAAGTTGAGTACTAAATTATTGCATGTTAACCATTGGTTTACCTTTTGAAGTTCATTATTTATGACAGGTTCAATTTCGTGTGTATTCTTCCCACTGTATATGAGAGCTGCATCGTCCGCATACAGCACAATTTCACATCTTTTCACAACCTTCGCTAGATCATTCACCATAACTGAGAATAAAAGAGGCCCTAAAATAGACCCTTGGGGTAAGCCCCTACAAACTTCCACGATATCAGATGATACCCCCTTTACACAAGTGCGCTGAGTTCGGCCTTTCAGGAAAAACCAATTAAGTTCCTTTCCTCGGACACCATACACAAAGAGTTTCTTTAGTAATAGATCGTGGTCGACCGAATCGAATGCTTTCCTAAGATCTAGGAAAACTACACCCGTCAGTCGACCACGATCTATTTCTTTGAACAGGCGATCGGTAACATAGGTAAGTACGGTGTGAGTTGAATGAAGCTTCCGAAAACCGGACTGCTCCTTAGCCAATATGTCGTTATCGGTAAAGAAGTCGTGGAGCTGGTTGTGAATTACTCTTTCAAACACTTTCATTACAATCGGTAAGACAGATACTGGTCTAAAATTATTAGGGTCATGCCTGTCGCCACCTTTGTGTATAGCTGTTACTCTGGCTTCTTTCCAGTCATTTGGAATACTGCCTGAATCTATTGAGGTATTCAACAATCTCGCCAAGTGAACATAAATGACTGGTGCTACTGCTTTAAGCAGCTTTACATTCAAACCATCAATTCCTGTAGCCTTCTTTACATCAAGTTTTCTTAGAATACGTGACACAACATCTGAATCTATTGTATCAAAATGGAATACCTTATCCTGGGCAACATGAGACATATATGCATTCATGACATCATTCATCGATTTAGCATGAGTAAATGAAGAGTTATTCCCAAGTGAGCCAAAGAATTTATTCAATTCATTAGCTAATCGGGCAGGCTCACACACTTGATCTCCATTTATATTGAGGATATTTGTTGAAGTTTTGGATATACCTCCCGTCAATGATAGGTGGAATTATCTAGAAATGTTTAGTTGTTATATGTAATTTGATATCAACACGAGTTCATACTTTTTCCCCGTAGTTTCAAAGTCAAATACAGAACAATGTTCTCTGTAACTGATGCTCATTGAATTCCTGACCACAAACAGGGAAAATTCACCTGGAGCATAGCAGATTTACTGCAAGCAGGTTACGATGTTTTTAATAGTTCATATTTTCCAGTTCGCGTTTTATCATCTCTCTCTTTTCTGACTCTATACTACCCAGTGAGGATAAATCTTCTCCTTAGACAAGTCTATAAACGGGGTTCTCCCGTATGTCTCTGCGGCCTTAGTATAGCGATGTCTTTTCATGCAGACATGCTATTCATCACAATGTCAGTAACGAAATAGGTCAATGATGATGTGGGGGAAAATTGATCGGTCATCCATTTCGATATGTCATTCAAGTTCCACCAACGACATTTCACGGGTGAGGATATTTCAAGCATATTTGGATTCCTATAAACATAAACTGTTCGGAGGGTCACACATTCGCTGGAAAGTAAGTCAGTGCATGTCAGTATGTAATGAATGAAAGGTATAATTTCTAGGTTTTGTTGATGGTTATGGTGGTCAGGATTATTGTTTGTGTGTTTATTGTTGTTATTGTTGTTGATGCCGTTGCTATTGCTGCTGCTGCTGCTGCTGCTGCTGTGCTTGTGTTTGTTATTTCGTCCGTTCGTCTGTAATTTGTTTTGTGTTTTCGGAAGGGGAAATTTTCCGCATGAAACTCTCATATATGGTCTATGATTAACCAAAAAAGGTCATGATCTTTCGTTTCGACTGTACTTTCAAATATGGTTTGGTTAATTGATTGATGAAACTGAATAAGTCGAGCGAGCCAGTGCCAATTATCTTTAACAATACACAAAATCTAAGCAAGGTTGTTCAAACAGACGCTGTGTCAGTAATACACTTCAATCACTTAACTGGCATACCTGACTTGGTTTTAAGGCGTTAATTGAAACTGAAGGTTGTTGTTTTTAATTACATTGCAATGGTCAAGCATATTGCGTGTAGTTAGCACATAGATAGATTTTTCTGTTGTTTCGGTTGTTATTGTGTCTTTTTTTCTGATTACCAATTGGCAATTTTCCGGTTTCTTTATCTCATAATGCTAAAATAATGTATGTACATTGATATTAGGTATGATTTATAAAAAAAACATACGTGTGCCTTTTCTACCAAAGTTGATTAAAATTCAAACCCAACCCGTTTAGAGTATAACTATCAGTCAAGCTCTGCCTAAAGTAGGCATGATACACAGATGTGATATAACACCTTCCCGAAGTACGAAAATCTAATTGAAAAATGATATGTTGCCTAGGTAACACGAGATGGAATGGGTCGAGACAAAAACATTTTTTTTCACGTATCCCCCCCCCCCTTTCTTTAGGCGAGCAAAACAATTGATAAGGTTGTCTGCTTTCATGGTTTAAAGAGAACGTTGAGTTTTCATAAATGAGAAAAAAATCCTTTTTCTACCATGCACAATATTTTGATTTTTTAAATTTTGTCGGTTAGATTATCATCCATTCCATTCAATGTCTTTTTATTGTACATATCAACGGATTTTTTTTCACATTATCCTGATTATGATACTCCTTACAGACAGATACCAAATAAAGTCATCAACACACACACACACACACACACACACACACACACACACACACACACACAAATACCCAAGATTATAAAAGAACATACATACAAGAGACATGAGAGAAGCAACATGAGGCCTTTGCCATTCTCTTACAACTTTGTATTACAAAGCAAGAGTTTTGAACTGAACTATATGAGGTAAGGAAACTGTATATTTGATTAGTCAGAGCCATGGCAGTGTGACCCATAAACAAGCAGAAACAAAAATAATTCAGTTTGATTCAGTATGATACACACCAAGAAAAAAAAGTGCAAGTTTGCACCCTAAATGCAACACTGGCAGCACCTTTTTGGGTGCAATCTTGCACCCTATACGAAAAAGGTGCAAAAATGCACCTTTTTGTTCTTGTTTGCACCCGAAAATGTCCGTTTGCACCTTTTAGGGTGCAGATTTTTTGCGTACAAAAAGGTGTAAATTTGCACCTTCTCTAAAAGGGTGCAACTATGCACCCTTTAGGCGCAAAATGTATCGAACTGCACCTTTAAAGGTGCAAAAAAACTCGTAAACTTTACAAAATTGCACCCAGTGTTGCATTTGAAGGGTGCAAAATTGTACTTTTTTTCTTAGTGTGTACTATATGAAACAAAACGAGATAAACGTAATCTCCAGTAGATATGAACACACTACACATATTTCTTCGACGCTATCCTCTTTCTATCTCTCTCTCCCTCTCTCTCTCTCTCTCTCTCTCTCTCTCTCTTTATCTATCTATATTTCATCTATATCTATCTATTTACCTATCTATCGATCGATCGATCTATCTATCCTTGCCTAGGTCCCTCCTTTCCTATCTCTCTGACTCTTACTTTCAAGCTTATCCCCTCCTGGAATATATTTTTTTTCCCTTGTGTTCTTTTTTTTTATTTCTCCAGCCCTAATTCTGTTTTCTCTCTGTCTCCCCCTCGCTCTCATTCTGTCTCTCCATATCTATCTATCTATCTATCTATCTATATCTTTCTATTTTATCTATTTATCTATATATCTATCCTTGTCCAGTCCCTCGTTCATGTCGTTTCCTATCCAACTGTCTTATCCCCTGGCATATTTTACTTTTCCACTTGTGTTTCTTTATTTCTCCGGTCACAATTCTCTCTCTCTCTCTCTCTCTCTCACTCTTTCCCTCTGTTTCTCACACATTCTCTATTAGTATTTCTTTCTACCGCAATGCTTAACAATATCCTTATTGTTGATGGCCTTTTTATCCATATTCTCTCCTTCCCTCTTGCTCTCTCTCTCTTTCTTTTTCTCTTCCTCTTCCTCTATCTTCATTTCAGAACAAACTAAAAGATTTGTGAACCGCAGAGTAAGCTGATAGCTTTACATAATCAATATTCAGAAAGTCAATCCACTGGGTATCCTGGGTATAACCACAGAAAATATGAAATCATATTGATCTCTTTTTTCATACATGCATTTGCATGAATTTCGAAACCGGGATATATTTCAAAGGGGAAAAAGAGCAAAAGTGTCAGGAAGCAAGAGATTGAAGAAGCCTCGGGGGAGGGGAGGGGGGGGGGGGTCATTCGACTCTCAGTATACTACGTCGCGATCAGTGATAACTTCGGCACCTTATCAAAAGTCGTATCCATCGGTTTTTAGCGTCTTTTCCGCATGCGAGATTTCACGTCGTCTTTCTCGATCCCCTGTTGTTTTGTCTATGGAGGAACGAGAGGATGGTGGACCAAAGGTGCCATGACATTTCCTCCGACGACAATTGCTCCCATGGAAAATATGTACGTTAAGTACAACATAAAACCTAACCCCAAACATAACACAAACCCTGATCCTTATCCTCGCATAATTCTGAACCAAAACCATAACCCTAACCCCATGTCTTCGGAGATATCAAGACAGGAGCAATTATCGCAGGAGCAAATGTCTCGTCACCGGACCAAAAGACGCTGAGCGGGAAAGACGCTAAAGGCCGCGGTTAAATTGGGCTCAGACTTATAAGAAGCCTTGTAAGCTCTAGTGTCGCAGAATTTCATTTTTAAGGGTCCTCAATATCATTACGCGGCACAGTTTAGACAAATTTGGTTTCAGAACACTTTAATGTAGGTCAGCCATAAATGTGGGGCTTCCAAAACAAGAAGAAAAGATGATTCAATAGGTTATGTTATGAGTCAGGTGCGTGAGATGTTGGTGCTTTTTTTAGGCATGCTTGAAACCCCCAATTTAAAAATTAGCATAAAAAAGCATCCAAACTGAACAGGTCTATAATCAAGAGAGGTTACGATTAAGTTTTATGATTTTAATAATGCAATTAAAAAAGGGGGTAAAATATGAATGACAACCTCCTCCTCCCCCACCCCCCCCCCCCCCCCCCCCCATCCCCGGCACGGCATTAAAAGACAAATATATTCCTTCCTTCATCAGACTGGTCCATTTTGACGGAACATATAGAAAAGAACCCTTCCTACAATACTGATGCACTTTAAAGAACGTTATATTGCTACAGGCTTTTGCAACGTTTAAATGAACAAGGAAACATATTTTCTGCATGGGAATTTGGCTCCTTCTATGGAACCACTGCGCAATGCTTAGCTCTTTGGACAAAATTTTCTTGGGTGAATTTTGGCATAACATATTTTCCACAGCATATTTATCAAAACACCTTCGTATCAAATACATATCCTTCATAGTTTAATGACCTTACAATGCTTTTTACATATTTTTAAAGATCCATTATGTCACGAAATGGCTTTGCAATGTTCAAGGAACTTTTATCAATAGTTTCAGAACCTTAAAAAATGTTTCGTGAAAATTTTGCTCTTTCTAGAACCATGCACTGCGAAATGTTTAGCTTTTAGAACGAATTTTTTCTTGGGATGAAATTCGGCGCGACATATTTTTTTTCAATATATTAATCAAAACACAACCTTCGTAATACTTATCCTTGAACTTCAGAATAAAATATGAAAATATGGAATCTAGCACGTAACGTGATCTTTTCGTCAAGCCCTGTAAATACCCATAATTTTTCTTGCTCCTGCCTTAAATTGAAGAGAATAAGTACGTGGAATCAATATAAAGCATGGCCTCGGGTGGAAGCTAGGCTCCGATATGTTTATCAAAACAGGTCAGAACATTAGGCATGGTCAAGGCCTCCAAATACCAATCTCCACACGTTTACACTTTGGAATATTGAGGAGAATAAGTACATAGAATCAATAAAAAATCGCGGTGGGGGAGGTTCGCTGTTGAAAATATTTACCAAAGTAATTCAGAATAACGGGAATTATTCATTCGTAAAAGGATTGTAATGGCGTCCAATCGCAATAAGGGTAAGAAAGATCCAACGCGTATAACAACAGAGCATCAAAAACTAATGTTTAGACCTTTGTATTTAAACTTTGTTTCAAGTATATTCATCTCCGCCCCTCCCCAAAACAACAAAAAGACAGCGAAAGAGGGATAACATACAGCAAATTAATTTTTATTAGAATTTTTTTTTTTTATTCGAGTTTTACTGAAGGATATACCATGGAAAATAATTACTCCTTATTACAACGTTAACGTAATGAATTGAAGTTTATGATATACACAGTAACATCAATATAATATCGTAGCAACTCTCCAAGTAAACCAGCTTCTCGTGAGTGATAAATCCCTCTTTCTTCCGTCCAAAAGATCATTATTAATACCATCAGCAAGAATTATTATCCCCTTCAGTCGAACAACTGTGACAACAAATGTTAGTGCAGGACTCGAGAGAAATCAATCGACGTGAAGGAGAGATAAATCATGAGGCTTTGGAACAAAAGCGTTATGTAAGAAACATTTCTAAGAAATGGGAACTATTCAAAAAAAAATTGCTCAGAATTGAAGGATTTTCTTTATAATACTTGGCTGTCTCTCTCTCTCTCTCTCTCCCTCCCGCTCTTTCTTTCTTTCTTTTTCTCTCTCTCTATCAACATCTATATCTGTATATATATTCATATCTATCTATCTATCTATCTATCCCTGCCTATGTCCCTCCCTCCTCTCTCTCTCTCTCTCTCTCTCTCTCTCTCTCTCTCTTACTTCCGATCTTATCCCTGAAATATTTTCCTTTTCCCTATTTTGTTTCTTCATTTCTCCAGCCCTAATTTTGTTTTTCTTTTCTCTCTGTTTCTGTCTGTCTCTCTCTTTCTCTCTCTCTGTCTCTCTATTTATCTATCTATCTATCTAAGTATCTATCTATCCCTGCCTTAGGTCCCTCCTTTCCTATCTCTCTGTCTCTTACTTCTAATGTTATTCCCCTAGTATATTATAATATATTCCTTTTCCCCATGTTTCTTTATTTCCCCAGCTTGCTCTCTCTCTCTCTCTCTCTCTCTCTCTCTCTCTCTCTCTCTCTCTCTCTCTCTCTCTTTCTGTCTTCGAAATACAGAAATGAATTTCTTCGAATTCATCTAAATGATGGTCAAGATTTGTTGGATTGGCGTAAAAGGTCACACTGCCAGTTCAGCGTCTGGAGGGACCCCTTCCCAAATCCATCAATTCATCCTCAGTCGTCGCTTCGTTTACATGATAATTTGACTTGGATGATCGATCGCCCAGCATCGGACGAGGATGCGTTCATATCCTAGTAGCTCATCGCGAAGCCAGAATAACAGTTTTGAAACACAAGTTTAAAACACAAGTTTAAAACACAGTTGTGAAGCGTGTGCATAACATTGTAGCTCTTTTCTTCACCCAACACGGTGCTTTGAAACGTGCCTCTTATGAGTTCTGTGAGAGTTGTATTGAAAAAAAAATCGTGTTTCTGGAAAATAAAGCGCTCCTGGCACAAGTAGGGTTTTAAGTGACGCGTGTAAAAACACTATTTTGGGGCCCAAAAATGCCCAAAACGCGAGTTGAATGGACTTCTGGTGGTATGGGACTGTTTGCTTGTTTGTTTGTTTGTTTTTTTTTTGTTTTTTTTTGGGGGGGGGGGGTTATGTTTGTTTGTTTTTTGTTGTTGTTATGTCGGCTATGTCCATGATCTTCAAAGCACTTTGTTATGCAGAAACACTTCCTAAAATATAGGGTTATCTTTTATAACTTATTAAACTGTAAAAGGGGCGTTTCAAAAAAACGGTTTTGCGTGGAGAAAGAAGTTCTGAACGTTGGTGGGAAACAAAATTTCCAGGATTTTGTACTTGGATCGGATTAATGAATTATCAAATTGTAAACAGTGTATCGCGAAATAGTGTTTCAAATCTCTATTCCATAACTGTCCTTAATAACAATGATTCTGGCTTCACAACTGAGCTACAAACGCAGCTTTCAATGATCGATCGCCCGCCATTTCTTCTCAGCTAGGCTGAAGCAAAAAGCCAATGTGACTAAAAAGCAATTATCGGCTTAGTTTCTTCCAAGTCTATTCTGATAATATCCGTCTATTCGCTCGTAAACATGGTAAAGGTATACTAAATATGCTAAATAGAATGATTACACAATTGCCATAGGGCATGTAAGTGAATAGTTGGTCAAGGTCTCAGAGTTGGTGACAATAGTTTGTCGGTTATTTTTGTTTTTTGTTTTTCATTTAAATTGTTGAAGATCAAAACTATGATAGATGGATTTCAAATCCCATTGAAAGCCTTGGAAGAACCTAAAATGTCCAGAGTCGCTATTTGCATGGTATGATAAATATCCCCGCCCCTTTTGAATAAAACCATTCATTGCTGTATAACTTTTCACATTTTACAATTTGCGAGAGTTATGTAAAGTTATTTCACCCCTTCTAATTCAGTCAGGACTGGGTAATATGAATTGAGATATGATTGACCAAGCTTTATTATCGGGGGGGGGTGTAATATTCTTCTCTCAGTTTTATACTTAAGTCAATAAGATATCTAATTGAAAAAAAAATGAAAGCCCTCAATATCTATAAAACTTCCTTATTAAGGGGGATGAAGAATTGATGTATTATCCAGCCCTGCTTAACGAATTAAAATGGAAATAAACGCAATTAATTCTCCTTCTAAAAACTGACTCAGATTATTTGAAGACATTGAAATACAATCAAGAAAAGTATTATTTTAGTATCGACATGGGTGCCATTTTGATAGATGCGTTCGGGGTCACCAATAGCTGATGTGATTTATTCAATATTGGAAGAGGACCGACAAGGAGGACCGATTTAGATGAGGGGTGGGTGAGAGGAGCACGTACAAAGGGCGAACTTGAGCTGTCCCGATGGAGTGATAGAAATAAGATCATCATGGCGAAGGTGGGCAGCAAGGTTGAACGTTGTTTGCGTGGGGCTGCGTTCCGACGTTGCTATTTTTTTTTTCACGGCGCTGAGAAGCAGTGATTCGAGTTTTATTTGCTGTCCATACGGTGCGAGATATACATAACGTGTTGAGGAGCGAGCAAAGAAGTACTACATTGACTGAAATGCCCACGTGATTTGATAGTCGAGCGTGTATTTATTTGTATTCTTGCGTTCAATATTTCCGTCATTTTAGCATGTCTAGTCTAGTCACTCATGATTTCGATCACTGACATTGCATTTGATATTGCTTAAGGTAGATTACACTATCATTCGTGAACCAAGACTTCTTCTCTTGAATTCGTTACGTGATTCCATTGTCAGTTTCGATCGAACCCAAGTCTTCCTTCTGTCCATACAGCGTGAGACATAAAGTTTCAAATCCGCAGGACTACGGATTGAAATCCAGGATTTTGTGAAAAGGGGGGGGGGGGGGGAAGGCAAAATATTAAGATAATGTTCTGACAAGCAAGCACGCAAAAAAAGGGCCATCAGTGTCAGGATCATGCTAATTTGGTTTCAAAAAGGGGAAAGGTCGGATGTGTCCCCACCCCCTCCCCACCCCATCGCCACTGAATATTAAATTTAACTCTCACTGGAATCATGGAGTAAGGCTTAACCGACTGCAATCTAGCTTTAGGGTTTGCGTGGGCACTCATCAGAATTCAAACCTCATTTGGGTTTTCAACAAGGATGTAACAAATATCCCTATTTTTGAAATTCTAGTGTTCCAAATCACTGCCCTCTTTTCCAAAGAATACTGAAATTTATCCATAAGAAAGGAGGATTTTTCATCCCTTGGGTGACACTGTTCAGGAAATTGTTGGTGAACGATCTTTATGAATATTCTAAAAGAAAGCAATGCGCGAATTGGCTGGAAAGTGAATAAAAGAGTAATCATAACGTTGAGTTTCCTTTCATTCAGTGAAAAAATTGTTTTGATATATTTCAGTTGTGGATTTGGTGAAACTGCTTTCTGCTTTTATATGATCAACAACTCCATAACAGCTCAAACGTCTTCAAACAGAGTCATTGATGCCTAGAATGGCTCCCCAAATTGTACGTTTCGACGACACAAAACCTGATGATTAGTACCAACGTATACGTTTCACTGCTCGTAGCAATGAACAAACTTAATTTTCTGAAAAGTGAAAAGAGAGTGAGAGAAAAAAAATCTCAGCAAAATATCGAGCGCCTTTTTTGTCGCTCCTTTCTCACTCATAAGTTCACTGGAATACAGAGGTTACAAAATCGAGAGGAGGGGGGGGGGGGTCCTTTCATCAACTGATGGGGAACGCCCCTCCCCCAGTTTCCGCCCATGAATATGTGTAAATAATTCACAAAGACGATTTCATGGGGGTGGGGTTAATGATTTCAGTGCAAAAATAATCAAAACATCCTTTAAGCGGAAAAAGTATCATTGCAAAACTTGCATTTTTATCTTAGAAAACACGAAATCAAGTACAAAGATGATTTTTATCAAAATTTTATTATTCAAATCCAAAATAATCCATAGCTTCATTTTCCCTTGGGCTTTAAGTCATGTTCATAAACCAGCGATTGCAATCTACGGCGCAGTATTGCCTTGGACCTCCTTTTCCGCGGATAATGAGTTTACTTTCGTCATGTTCAGAATGTTGTTAAAAGCACTTTAAAATAATTCAATCTCTTGGGAGGTTGACAAAACACCATGTTGCCGTCGTTGCTGTGATTAAGGCAATCAAATTCTGTTTTTACTCTCGAAATCTTATCAAATGTGATTAATTAGCGGAGGATGCTAGGCAGACGCTCTTGTAATGTGTGGAAAAGAAATAAGGGGGAAAGGGAAAGATGAAAAAAACATAATATCGGGTTTGCACCGGCAACAGTTTTGAATCTTGAGTGCATGTTGCTCGAACGGGAATTAGTTATTTGATTAAGTATCAATATAATTATGTCGATATATATATAAGCAGCATTCTTACAAACCTAACTCTTACATCTTTGCCTGCCATGTGGCAGTGCTAAAATGGAAACGTGCAATTGGGCCGGGTGACGTCTCTGTATGTCTCAATCTGCGAATTTCATCTCCTCCTACTCCTCTTCTTCTTCTTCTTCTTCTTCTTCTTCTTCTTCTTCTTCTTCTTCTTCTTCTTCTTCTTCTTCTTCTTCTTCTTCTTCTTCTTCTTCTTCTTCTTCTTCTTCTTCTTCTTCTTCTTCTTCTTCTTCTTCTTCTTCTTCTTCTTCTTCTTCTTCTTCTTCTTCTTCTTCTTCTTCTTCTTCTTTTTTACAAAGAATATATCAGGTGTAGAGGCGCTGTGTAATTCCAGGAAAGTGGGGCACTGTATGAAAAACCGTTTGGATCATTTTGAGGGATTAGATAAACTGACAACCACTCCTCCCCCCCCCCCCAAAAAAAAAAAAAAGAGGGGGAAAAGAAAAGAAATGAAAAATATACTGCGTCTCCATCCAGTATTAAGTAAATCCGCGTTTTTACGCTGGTGTTAGCATGGTTAGCGTGCGAGAAGAAATATTTCGAGTACAAAGTAGTCCGGCCTCAAAAAAGTCTTTAGGCTGAAATAAGACTTTATTTAAAGTTTGAAGTTTAGAACAAATTTATATGTTTGATCATATATTTTGCTTCTCCTGTCACAATTCCTTCCCGTACCATCTTGTCTTAATATCTTATTATGTTTGCCCACAATGCAATGACAGAAAAAAAGATATACATGATAATATTCCTAACCACATTTTCTGGGAGATGCTCATCTGTTTCTGTTACACTGAGAGTATAGTTGAGAAGTGGTAAACCAAAGGAAATCAATATTCCATTAATTTGTCATTGGATTCTCTAAATGATGAAATGTGGTCTAATGGATACCTTACTGTGGATCGAAATTATATCTTCGGTTCGAGTCCCTGTTGGGGTGCCAATGTCCTTTGGCAAAACATCAAAATACAATGCACTGTCAACCGAAATATATCTTGATCATATTACACTTACTTTTGAAATATTCCTACATTAAACACAGCGAAAACGAAACGAGAACAGCGCTAAATGTTTGCATAGTGTGCGAATGGTGCAATACCCATTGCTTTCACACTTCTTATTTTCTCTAGACACTGTGGTTCTTTTTGAGGCCGCAGTGTATATGGGCCATGAAAATGCAATCATCGTGGCTTTACACTGTGTGCTCTTCGAAAGTCTTTGAATTTAATTTAATATGAAAGACATTCGTCAAAGTGGTCGAATTTTCAACACAGTGAAAGAGTTGTGATCACATTGCGATGATGAACCATACTATACTCTCAGGGGACCATAGATTGAAAATACTTGGCCCCGTTGCATAAAAGTTCCCATTAATATTTAAGAAATCTGCCATTGATAGTAACTACCATGGTAACATTGCTCAACAGCCAATCAAATTTAAGGTTTCTATGGAAGTTACCTATGATGGTCAAGTTACCATCAATGGTAAGTTTTATGCAACGGGTCCCTGATTTTCAAATTGTACACACTGTAGGAGTGTTCCATCCTATGTGATTACAAATGGGTGCATTCCAGCGGCGGCGCTACGGGGGGGGGGGGGGGAGCAGGGGACGAATGCCCCCCCCCCCCCATGATATTAAAGTGATTTTTTTTTTAAGAGAAAAAAAAGAGGAGAAGAAGCAAGAAGAGTGTGGGAAAAGATGGGCCTGGGGCTTGGCAACTATAATACCCGTATTTTGTTCATTCAAAACGTCATTAAATTCACCTATGTGTCTTCTTGCCCCCCCCCCCCCCCTATCAAAATACCCTGGCGTCGCCCCTGATGCATTCACGCTGAGAATTTTCTCTGTCGTGGCCACACTATAAGACTCGCAGTGTCGTGTTCAGTTTTTAGGAAAAGTGAGGACTCAACATGTATGGTCAAATCAAATCACGTTGCGACATTATAATCTTTATTATCTCCAGTGAGGAAATGAAGCATTCGATGTGCTTGCTCATATATGGTACTATCATTACGTATTAAAGAATTCATTTGAGTGAATGGGTGAAAATGCACTTATCAACCCATTCGTATCATGAGCAAGTCTCACACAGGGGGGTGTTAGGTTGTGTAAATTTCGGCGGCGGACGACCTCTATAGTTGAAGATAGAGATCACTGCAAGCAAAATTCTTGGAAAATAAAAGGTTTTGCTTTGAGGATGATAAAATATCTTATTTCCAAGCCATCCCTTTAACTGAATCTAAACAACAGTGGTCAAATGGAATTTTGTTTTATTTATTTATTTATTTATTTATTTGGGTTTTTTTTTTTCCCTAGGTAATCTTGTTCCTCTGATGCTCACACACGAGCTTGGGAACACTACTTGCCCCTGACACATCCGTGCGAGGTCAGTATAACCTCGCACTCGTGTGACTGGGCAAGTCCAAGCTTTTGTGACGCATGCTCCAGACCATGCATAAGACTTTTTCACATCCGATGGCCATCGTAATTCTGCGAGCCCTGCGAGATCGTAGACAAGACTAATACTTGGAAACATATGGGGCAGTAAACAAACGGAAGGACCAAACACCCTAGATCTGTACAGTTCTGAGGAAACCCCTGGATGCTGGACATGCTGGTGTGTAATTTGCACTTGATCACTGCCGCCAGGGGGTTAGGGCATCTTCCTGCGATGCCAGAAAATTGCGACAAACGGGGGGAAAGGAAATCCCCTAAAGAGCTAATATCCCGAGTTGGAAGCGAAATTCAACACTCAATATCTAGCACTACGCAATTATGGGCATAAATTGCCTCATGTCAAGGCCGTCGAATTGTGACTGCAGTTCGATCATTGCAAATCACATAAATGCGCCATTTTTATCTAATATACGTGCAATACAATGTTTAACAACGTGAAAAAAAGAAGAAAATAGTAGTATGCAAAGATAATTCACGCGCAACGCAAAAGCATTTTGAGTGAACGTGGGACATGATTGTGCAGGGATGGGTATTGACAGATCTTCCAGAAGCCCACGTATTAAAAAAATGAATTCTGGTTATGAAAGTATCCTGCGAAGGAAATTGCCCATGCAGCTACGGAGAGGTGATGTGCATAAATTAAAGCAGGTTTTCCACTTATCAAAAGTATAATAAACTGAAAATATCCAGGATATCCTTCTGAAAACCATAAAATGCACACAAACTGACAAATATCATTATGTGTGGGACTGCACATGTGGCGGGAAAGTTTGGTCCAAATATATACGGGACTTTTTTTTCATAATTCGTAAATAAAACGAGCTTATTTGAAGCATAATACAGACATGACAGAAGCCAATTTTCCTATCATATCTTTTCTAAACTGGCATAAAAGAATGAGGAAGCTCACCAACTATTTTTAAACGTTCCCAGAACTTGTTCCTCTCCTTTCATTTTAATGGGTTATTTTTCACTGCCTGCTAAAAGGGTCAATTTACTACAAGCTTCTAACCATATAATAACCAACATGACTGTGAACATGAAAAAAAACTTTGAGCAATTGAAATTCTCTGGGGCTTTCGCGAAAAAAGGGTTAATTATGGTGATAATTAATTCATTTTTTCGTCCCCTTAAATTACCGTCAGTAAAATTTGCTCAGAGCGAGAGAAGTAAAATAATAAGGTCTACATTCACTCGTACATGAAAGATATTTTTCCGGCAATATGACTACATCAACAACAGCCATTTGACAAGAATGATTGTGGATAGTAGCCCTGACAAAACGCTAATCACTTTCTCTTCTTCCAATTTCATTTGAAAAAAAAATGAAGTGCATCCCCATTACAATTATCATTAGTTTTCCTGTTATAAAGCGCTATATCTAATGTAAACATGATCAAAGCTCTTTAGCAAAAAATAATTCGACACATGAAACCAATTATATTATAAAGAAAGTAATCATTACATCGAAACATAATGAAAGCTCTTTCGCAGGAAATAAATCAGAACACAGAAACCAATTAATTCACGAAGAAAGTAATCATTACATTGAAACATCCAATATAAGAGACTAGATGGGGAGGAAAGGAAAATACACTGATACCGTAATATACAGAGAGAAGAGAAGGGAAAGGGGAAAGAAAAAAGAGAGAAAAAAAGACAGGCAGACAGACATCAGGGCAGAGGGGAGACAGGAGGACAGAGAGAGGGAGAAAGTGAGGGAAAGAAAGAAAGAGAGAGAAAGAGAGAGGGAGAGATTTTTTGGGGAAAAAACTGCAAAAAGAGAGATGGTTTTGTGAAATTTGAGCAATGTGCATTCATTTTTGACAAAAGATCACACACAATCCATTAACATGTATCCATGCATAACCTGCCGATTTTTTTTTTTCTATATGCGGCTTTTTCCACATATTCCATCACCCTACATCTCAAAAATCATCAGATATTCACTAGGTAACACTATTCTGGTTCATTATTCAGGGGATAACACACCTTGATCATGTTGATAGAGATCAGTGGAGTAGCTAGTAGGAAAAAGGGGCACGTGCCCCTGGCGACAGAAAGCAGACAAGGAAAAAGGGAATAGATTGGAGGGGGAAGGGTGATGAGAAAATTTGGAATTTGGTAGGACCCACTCCCGCACTCTCCATCAAATCGCTGGCTTTGTCTTCACATTCCATTTTTTATTTTCTAGTAAGGCCGGTGCCCTCCCCCACCCAATGGTTGTACTCACACTACTGCTGAAGATTTGCAGAACTCATGTTGAAGGGGCTAGGAATGGTTTGATAATCATGATAATGTGGACAGAAAATTCAGATCCTTATCACCTACAATGGCATAAAATTTGCAACACGGGCGCCATGCACAGATACCGTTCGATGACACTGAACTTAACCTTTAGAAATCAATGCGTGGTGCGTTACTCTAAAGTGAATCAATATCATCAGTGAGACATAAATTCCAACTACCGGAAATTAATAGATTAACAGCTTCTTAAGTAAACCTTTTACATACCCAATTAGACTACAACGTACATAAATTATGCGAACAAAAATAATCACCGTACGACAGCAGGCTAATCGCGTCTCAAATGTTATTTCTGTAGACTTATTTTTATCGCAATGCATTCTGCTGTTTGGCCTGGGTTCAGTGATGAGGCGTTTAATACTTCGAAAGTAAAAAAAAAAAAAAAAAAAAAAAAAAAAAAAGGTCCTCCTAGATGCCCTTTCGCATCCCCTACCTAGGATGGGGTGGCTAAGGTAGATTACTGTATTGCCGGTAGAACCTTAGCTCAGCAAGTACTTTACCCACATTATGGTCTGGGGGGGGGGGAGGTGGTCCAATATGCCATTTTTGCCCAATATGCCATAATCCCGCTACAAAATTGTATCACAAAACATGAGCATCCAAGATTTATTCAGTGTTATATCGCACTCATAATCATTTCAAGTCTAGGCAAAACTGGAGTCATATGGATGCTGATTTAAGTGCGTAACCCGACTTTCGCGGATGATACTAAATATTCTTGTTAACACCCTGGCGGTTATGTAGACACTTTCCATCATGCATTTATGTCCTCCGGGACGCATGACGAGGAATATAACGTTCCAAATCTATGACCACATCAGCCCAATTCATCTATCTTACATGGTCGGATCTTTAACAGCGAATGCATCATTTGGATAGGCCATTTCAAAACGATACATGCAGCACTGGTGGATTTTGGAGGGCCAAACTGCCCTGTGCCCCCCCCCCCTTCTCTTCCAGAGGCATACTTTAAATACACAAGACAGAAATGTATTTTGCCTCCCCATCCCACCACCACCACACGACCTGTTTACATTTTCGACCGAAAAGCATTTGAAAAGAATAATAACCTGTCTTTCTCTCTCTTTTTTTAAAGATCCCCCCCACTCTATTTTTGGTAACAAAATCCTGGATCTGTTCCAGCAAATTCAAATTCAAATTCATACAGTAGTATCATCGAGGAGGTGGTTAGTGGTATAATGGTTCATTCACTTGACTCTGAATCAGAGGGTTAATGGTTCGAATCCCAGCCCAGCATTAACATCTGTTGGCACTTGACATTAATCCACGTTTGCCACTTACCACCAAGGTGTGAATGGGTACCCCATATGCTACAGCGCTACACAAGTATTAGCCGCTGAGCTATGGACGACCTGGGGAGTGTTTCATAAAGTTACGAATGACTTTACGAACGACTCGAATATAGCAAGCCAAATGGGATTCTCAGTCATTATAAATGACATCAGCTAAAGGTGAAATATGCAGACGTAGATTAACATTTATTTTCTTTACGAACATTTTAATTGCGAAGTACTATTTTGGCCAAAATTCAATTGAGATTATGGAAATGCAGTCACATCTGGAAAAACTTTGGGCATCTTATTTGGTACTTCATATTCAAGTTGTTAATAAAGTCATGCGTAACTTTACGAACAGCTTTATGAAGCACCTCTCAGGATTATAACGTCTCAGCACGATGAACGTTGCAGCGTAACGAACCTGAGCTCTATACAAGAAGCCACCACCATCATCATGATTATGATTATAATTATGATTATGATTATGATTATTTTTATGATTATTATCATCAATAATTATTATCATTATTATCAATGTTGCAGCGTAACGAACCTGAGCTCTATACAAGAAGCCACCACCATCATCATAATTATGATTATAATTATGATTATGATTATGATTATTTTTATGATTATTATCATCATTAATTATTATCATTATTATATATTATTATTGATATTATCACCACCATCATCATTATTCAATATGAAAGCATGAGCTTGTTCACCAGGGTAGAAAGCAATATTTAAAGGAAATTGTCACATCGTGAAATGAATTTTCTTTGGACCACAACTTTTTAAGCCTATACACACACTTTAACTTCAATTTTTTTAATGACGTAGACTAAAAATGCAGACTCTTACGTGTAGAGTTTGTGATTCATGTTTGAATTCCTCACCTTTCGATACTTATAACTCAACATGAATGAATATATTTTCAAACAAATTTGGTATCATTTTCATTACAGTCATTAAAAAATCAACAATGAATTGAATCATTGAGAATTCGGTTTTTCGTTTTAACAAGCACTGACTTCTGCCTTCTAATACAATGCAAATAAACTGCATCGGATATCATAAGATGCGTCGGCTCGCAAGTAAAGGACCTTATCACGAGTCATGCCAAATGCTACTGAAGGCCCTTTACCTGGTCAGCCGACACGACTTTTTAAAACAACAATCTCTGCGTTGTGACAGCATAATGATATGAATTGAATAACAGAGGTGTGTATAAACACTGTGAAGACATAAGAGTAAGATGATAAGGAAAAGTGAACAATCTATTAAACTGAACTGTCATCTGGGATGTCTCATAAAGCTGTTCGTAAAGTTACGACTGACTTTACGAATGACTTGAATACGGCAAGCCAAATGGAATTCTCAATCATTATAAATCGCATCAGCTAAAGGTGAAATATGCAGACGTAGATTAAATATTACTTTTGTTCATTTTACAAACATTTTCATTGGAAAGAATTTTTGTCAATTGATATTATGGAAATGCAGCCACATCTGGAAAAATTTGGGCATCTTATTTGGTACTTCATATTCAAGTTGTTAATAAAGTCATGCGTAACTTTACGAACAGCTTTATGAAGCACCCCTCAGGATTGTAACGTCTCAGCACGATGAGCGTTGCAGCGTAACGAACCTGATCTCTACAAGAAGCCACCACCATCATCATAATTATGATTATAATTATGATTATAATTATGATTATGATTATGATTATGATTATAATTATGATTATGATTATGATTATGTTTATGATTATTATCATCCTTAATTATTATCATTATTATCAATATTATTATTGATATTATCATCATCGTCATCATTCAACATGAAATCATGAGCTTGTTCACCAGGGTAGAAAGCAATATTTAAAGGAAATTGTCACATCGTGAAATGAATTTTCTTTGGACCACAAATTTTTAAGCCTATACACACACTTTAACTTCTATTTTTTTATTTTTTTAATGACGTAGACTAAAAATACAGACTCTTACGTGTAGAGTTTGTTATTCATATTTGAATTCCTCACCTTTCGATACTTACAACTCAACATTAATGAATATATTTTCAAACAAATTGGGTATCATTTTCATTATAGTCATAAAAAAATTAACATTGAATTGAATCATCGAGAATTTGGTTTTTCGTTTTAACAAGCATTTACTTCTGCCTTTAAGTATGATGCAAATAAACTGCATCGGATATTATAAGATGCGTCGGCTCGCAGGTAAAAGGACCTTATCACGAGTCATGCCAAATGCTATTGAAGGCCCTTTACCTGGTCAGCCGACACGACTTTTTAAAGGGAAAGTCCACCCCAAAAGTTTCATTAATTCAATAAGAGGGGTTAATTTTAACAGTATTTTTAAAAAAGAAATGAGCAAAATCGGTCAAAGAATAAGAAAATTACACTCGTTTACATTTTCTAGAACATTACTCTCGGCTCTGCAAATTGGCAACACTGATTACATCATATGCGAGCAGGTGTCCATTCACTTTGTACATGAAATTTCACATTTTCTCAATTTTCTGGGAAGTTACACATTTTCTAACCCCCTAGTCAATGTATGTTCAGAAGAATTGCTTTTTACATAACATACTTTGACTATGGGGTGAGCAAATGTGCAACTTCCAAGAAAATTGAGAAAATGTGAAATTTCATATACAAAGTGAATGGAGAGCTGCTCACATATGATGTCATCAGTGTTGCCAATTTGCAGAGCCGAGAGTAATTTACTAGAAAATGTAAACGAGTGTAATTTTCTTATTCTTTGACCGATTTTGCTCAGTCATTTTTTTTTTAAATTAATAATGTTCAAATTAATCTCCTTTTATTGAATTAATGAAACTTCTGGGGTAGACTTTCCCATTAAAACAACAATCTCTGTGTTGTGACAGCATAATGATATGAATTGAATAACAGAGGTGTGTATAAACACTGTGAAGACATACGAGTAAGATGATAAGGAAAAGTGAACAATCTATTAAACTGAACTGTCATATGGGATGTTTCATAAAGCTGTTCGTAAAGTTACGACTGACTTTACGAATGACTTGAATACGGCAAGCCAAATGGAATTCTCAATCATTATAAATCGCATCAGCTAAAGGTGAAATATGCAGACGTAGATTGACATTACTTTTGTTCAGTTTACAAACATTTTCATTGGAAAGTACTTTTGCCACAATTCAATTGAGATTACAGGAAATGCATGCAGTCACAATTTGTTACAACATCAGGAAAAACTTTGGGCATCCCATTTGACACTTCGTATTCAAGTCGTCTGTAAAGTCATGCGTAACTTTAAGAACAGCTTTATGAAACACCCCCGAGAAACATCAGTGATGAAACATGAAAAAAAATTCAAAGACAGACACAGGCTCTAATCTATAGAAAGAGGAAATGGACTACGGAGCTTAAGATCTGAGAAAGGTGAAAAATAATTTGTGAGCTTTCTCATTGTTTCCATGTCAGTTAGGAAGAACATTATAGTAAAAAAAAAAATGTCACCTAGAACGAATGAGACAAGAAAAAAAACTGAAGAGTTCGGGGTAATATTCATCATTCAATGCCATTTGTGTTTGGCCCCATATACTTATTTATTTGTGCAGTGCAAGTAACTTTAGGGAAAATAATTGAACTTCTTGTCAATTGATAATGTCAAAATCTCACACTAGACACCTGTGTTTATACACAACTAATCTAACTCTCCCAGTTATTTGGAACATTTTCTTTCACATTATGACCGCATGTCCAGGGAGACCTCAAGTTTATCTTTAAAAAGCGTAAGCCAAACTAATCAGCGTGTAAAAAACACATTCAGCAGACAGTGTGAAACATACTGACATGTAAATAAAAAAAAAATAATGGAATCACGGTCGGGCACATCATACTAAGTTTCCTAATAACAGATACGCCAAATAAGTCCGACCTTGACAATATTATTAGTGCTCTTATTTACTTATCACCCATGAAGCTGAGAAACGTACAGGCATGGATAAATTCACCACCATCCCGTTATAAGGAGTGTTGGGGAGGTTCTCCCCCGTATAGCCTGGGGGCCTTGGGAGCGGTCGCCCCCCCCCCCCACAATAAAAAAAAATGAGAGAAAAGAGTAAAAGGGGAGAGAACGTTGGAGGAGAGGGAGCAGACAAGGACAATTAAATGACAGAAATGTCAACACCCCCCCCCCCCCATTTCCTGCACCTGCGCGCTCGATATGTAATTCGTGTGCTCACTACCACTCCCCCCCCCCCCCCAGGAAATCCTGCCTGCGCCATTGGTGAGGTTATAGATATAAATATATGATCTGCGTTCATTTGATTCTATTACGATATGCCAAACTCTCGGATGACCTTCAGTTGTGTTTTTGAGTTGTACTATAAAAAGGTCACTTACACCGATAGGTGAATAACGCGGCACAATCCCATGCAACATATGATCCAGCGACATGAACTATGACGACATTGGATCTTGGTTTTAATTTATCACAAATATTAGGGTTAGGGTTGCGGTTGGGATTGGAGTTTATGGCAGGGTAAATTGTTATGAATTCAGACCTTTGCATTTGCTTAAGGAGGAGGGCTTTAGAAAATTTAACATACTGAAAAATGACCGCGAAACAACTGTCGTCAAATCGCTGGTCGCAAATCCGGTTGGTTTTTTGCTCTGTAGTAATGAGATTGCATGGTAAATTGCTATTTGGTCTACTGCCATTTGGTCCAATCACCACATGGTCTAACATCATTTGGTCTAATATCATTTCGTCCAATGACCATTTAGTCCAATAATCATTTCGTCCAATGACCTGCTTATACTTCAGAATGGCCATATACCTCAGTGGATCTCTGGAAAACTGTATAATTTGGCAACACTTAATAAAACGATTTAAAAATACCTTCGCTGTTGATTTCCCAAAGGTTTCCGGTGTTTTCTCATTAATCAATTGAAGGTTTACTCGCTTCCTCCTAAAGCATGGAAGAGGAATTGCATCTAATTATAGTCTCATTTCAAAGTCATAGTTGTCGAAAGTTTAATATACATTAACTGAGAATCGTGCTATGTTAACTCAAGTTTTTAATAGAAACTTTCAACAGATAAATGGAAAATTGTCACTGTGTATCTTTGATATCGTATTAATTATTGTATGGGCTTATCCCACAGCTGCCGCAAAAATATCACTCAAAACATTTTACGTTCACATTTCCCTTATAAAACTTTAACTTAAGATATTACAGTGATACATGAAAGGGGAGCTTAATTTCTTATAGACAACAAGAATATCGATGGATTAGGAGTTATGGGGTGTTAAGCTGACCCCAATTTGTACGGTATGGCTGCCATTCGACAAATATGTAAAGCACAGAGATTGTTTCCTATGTTAACATTTAGAAATATTATACATTGCCGATGATTTGAAAATCTTTTGTATTGGAACAATCAGCAATGAAGAGGAGTCAGCACTAATTACAAATCAATCGACATGACATGCATAAAACGTCTGACGTTGAACTCGTGAGAATTTTCTTATTTACATACCTCCTCCAAAATCCTGACAGTTCCGACCGTCCAGAGCAAACTTGTGTCAAAGGATACAGGCATCCACCAATGGGTTTAATAATGTCCACTTCTATGTCCAACTGACTTTGTTCCTTTCTGTGTGATATTATCACTGAGGCTGGCTGATTCGGCGGGAGTTTCTGCCGAAGAAATCAGCAGTTCCTGTCAGCCGGCAGGGCGGCTGGTGCCGATTCAAAATTGTGTGTCGGTGCGCTGGCAGAGAAAATATTTGATATTTGTTTGTCAAATCAATATCATGCACTTAGTTCAGATCGCGGTGTCGGGTCTTCCGTCAGTCCCCTCGCACTTTCCTTCTTTTTATTAAACGTTCAATGTCCGAGATGAAATACTAGTAACGACATCAGCAAAGCACGGGGTGACGAGGAGGAGGGAGAGAGAGAGTGAGAGATTGAGGGATTTGCCCTCTTTTCTCTGATCACGTTATTACGTTCACGCGTTGGACTCGGATGATTTCAAAAATTGAATTCTTTGTTTTGGAGTCGGTTTCGAAATATTGCCATCACGTATCAATTGACAGGCGAAATGGTTTATTTAATAGCTGAGTTCGCGATGGAGGAAACGGCAAGATAAAGTGCATGTGTTCGTTGACATGCTGGTGGCGACAAAAAAGTCATAACCTGCTTGTATCGGAAAGTGGCTCCAATCTCCGTTAGATTGCGAGCAACTGGAGGCTCACATGCCACGACGAGCATAGAGAGCGAGTTTCGCAGAGCTCGCAATCTTTTGAGGAGTGTCGAAGGCTGATAGGTACATCTCACACGCGCGGGTATGGCTTATAATTCGTGCATGGGGTGGGTATACATGTATAGCGGAGTTAGCCTTCATGATGAACAAACAAGTATGATAAATATGTGCCCACTAACATGCTAATGGACATCACTATCATATATTTTTATAGTGAGGCACTTTTTTCTAATTTCAAGCAATGTAATATGAGGTTTGGGGTGAACTGTTGAAGTGATTATGAAGGCTGATTTTTTTTCTTTCACCTATAACATGACATTCAACTTCTTTTTAAAGACAAAACATGTTTGGAAAAAAACGTGAAAGACCTAGGCCCAATATTCGCAATAATAGGCCCATGTAAGTGCAAAGAATTATTAAAACATCTTTACGTACTGCCATAGTGCTATCTTCCTACATCCTGCCTAGAGCAAAAGACAGCAATGGACAATTTCATGGATCTGACTTCTTATTTGACATAATTATTAAGGCATGCTTCATAACTGACAACGCCATTAGTTACAAATTTGACCCATTTATGAAATATTTTGTGGCTACCAGATGCAAGTCCACAGAATTGCCTGTAAAAGATGGCAAGTTACAGTAGCCAATATTATATCCGATTAAAAAAAAAACTTTCCGTTTTTTTTCCACACTAGCGCAGAGTAAGCATCGTGCAAACGACATACATTTCACACCAAGTCGGGCAGGGGTGATTAGTGCCCACTTCGAAACTCTTACAAACCTTACAGATCACTTTTTGACGATATGGTATAACACAATTTCAGACAAAGATTTATTTTTTTTTCGTCTGCAGGTTTGAAGTCGCATGTTTCCATTGGTCGTTTAAAGGCAATCTGAAACCTGTATAATAAAATTTTAACATCGGTTTTGTTACAAGAGAATGTTTGTAGCGTTAAGCCTCGTTTGATATTATGGATGAATTTCACGAAATCTTGTTTGTCGATCAGTTTTATTTTCATGCATAATACATGAAATCCACCCACACACGTAGGAGAAAGAAATAATGAAATTGGAATCTTCGAGATGATTCGACAGCTGAATTAAAGGTAAATCTAAATTTCATTAGCTTGGCTGGTTGTTTGATTTGATGGTTTGTTTGCTTGGGTTTTTGTTTGTTTGTTTGTTTATTCATTTATTTATCTATTTGTGTTTTGTTTTGTTTTCAAGGAAGGAACTATCCCACAGTCATCCTCAATAATTGAGCGTGCAGTAAACAAGAGTTTGAAAACGGGGTTCTTTGTTTGAGAAACATGCAAACATTTTTCTTTTCTTTTCTTATTTGTTATCTCTCTTTTTCATATGCATGGGGCGAAATATACATGAGGCGATGTACTGGTATGGTATTCTCTTTCTCGGTCTGGTCGATGCTGATTTTTTTCCTCCTTCTTCTTCTTCTTCTTTTTCTTCTTATTTCATCTTGCTTTATTCTGAGAATCAGATGGTTATTCGGCTCAAATCACATTTGTCGGCTGATGTTATCTTTCTTTTGGCGCAATGTCATGCTTTTAGCGACGGACTCGGTTACGATTTTATTTCTGTTGAATTCCATATAAAGACTATACCTTTAAATTTGGTGCAAAATATTCACATGGTTTTGGGTGAGATGGAGTAAAGTTATGATGACTATCTTGCGTTCCAACGTATACATAAATGCATAACCTGTGGCAGTGCTGATTTTGAAATGAAGCTATAGTCGGAGTTCACCCCACACCTTCATTTAATTACAACCATCAGCAACAGCTGCAAAAGGATGAAATGTTGTATGTTGAGATTAAAATCATCTCCACTTTACTTGAAGGTCAAAAAGCAAATACTAGTATGAGAAACGTGTTTGTATACATGACATAATGATTATAGGCCATGGGCTAGTGGGGGTCATAGTGCACCCCCGGTGTGACTTACGGAAATGGTTATTTTCATGTAGCCATGGGTCTAACAATTCAGAAAATTGATGTTGCCAGCAAAAAAACTGGGATGGAAGATACCCCCCATGAACTTTTTGACCACGCCCACTTTTACAGCTGATTGTAGAAAATTAGGGGTATTGATAGTTTGTAACTGCTCTAACTTTGCAATTCTTCACATATATATGTTGTATGACCCCTTAAAATGTCGGTCTAATTGAGTTCTACAAGTTTGTGCTGCGTTTTATGCAAATTTTTATGGTGAAAAGGTCACCAGAGGTCAAAAGGTCACAAATTTTGACCTTTATATCTTTAAAATAGAGCAAATGCAGGGATTTTTTTATTACAAAGACCCTATTTCAAATTTTTTTCATTGAAATTTGATTAAAATTGAAAGTTCATATGTCCAATCATGTTTTTATTCAATACCAGAAAGTTAATGTTGCAAGTGAAAAAACTGGGATGGCAGATGCCCCCATGACCACGCCCACTTTTACAGCTGGTTGTAGAAATTTAGGGGTATAGATAGTTTGTAACTGCTCTTACTTTGCAATTCTTCACATATATATGTTGTATGACCCCTTAAAATGTCGGTCTAATTAAGTTCTACAAGTTTGTGCTGCGTTTTATGCAAATTTTTATGGTGAAAAGGTCACCAGAGGTCAAAAGGTCACAAATTTTGACCTTTATATCTTTAAAATAGAGCAAATACAGGGATTTTTTTATTACAAAGACCCTATTACAAATTTTTTCATTGAAATTTGATTAAAATTGTAAGTTAAATATGTCCAATCATGTTTTTATTCAATACCAGAAAGTCAATGTTGCCAGTGAAAAAACTGGGATGGCAGATGCCCCCATGACCACGCCCACTTTTACAGCTGGTTGTAGAAATTTAGGGGTATAGATAGATAGTTTGTAACTGCTCTTACTTTGCAATTCTTCAGAAATATATATCATACGACCCCTTAAAATGTTGGCATAATTGAGCTCAACAAGTTTGTGCTACATTTTATGCAAATATCTTTATGGTAAAAAGGTCACCAAAGGTCAAAAGGTCACAAATTTTGTCCTTTTTATCTCTAATATAGAGCAAATGCAGGGATATTTTTATCACAAAGACCCTATATCAATTTTTTTTTCATTGAAATTTGATTAAAATTGAAAGTTGCATATTCCCAATCATGTTCTTATTTAATAATGAAAGTTGATGTTACCAGTGAAAAAAACTGGGATGGCAGTTGCCCCCATGACCACACCCAGTTTTACAGCTGGTTGTAGAAAGTTAGGGGTATTGATAGTTTGTAACTGCTCTAACTTTGCAATTCTTCAGAAATATATATCATATGACCCCTTAAAATGTTGGCATAATTCAGTTCTACAAGTATGTGCTAATTTTTAATCGATTTTTTTTTATGGTGAAAAGGTCACCAGAGGTCAAAAGGTTACAAAATTCGACCTCTACCTATGATACAGAGCAAATGCATTTTTTAAATCACCATTTGTTTTTCATTGAAAATTAATTGAAATTAAAAGTTACATACTGCATTCATGTTTTTACTTAATATCAGCAAACAAATGTATGAAGGAGAAGAAGTAGAATCAACAATCTAGTACTTATCTTCTACATGTTCTATGGATTATTTGTAAGTTTTGACATACATTTGTCAAAAAGGAGCGTAACACTTCACAATTCCTTGCTGAAGCACCCTACAATCAGTCATAAAGCAGGTAAAATCAGAAAAAGTCACAAAGCTATGAGCAGTACCAAATCAACATAAGAAGAACAAAAGATATGTATATTAAAATTAAAATGAGAAACTCAAAATGAAGATATCGACAAACTGAATTCCATCGGTGCTCTTATTTATTTTCCTGCAATAATGCACACCTCACATCACGTTGGTATTACAAACAAAAATAACTCAAATTACAGATAAATTATATCAATTCAGAAACAAATAATGGAAGAACCGAAAAGGAGAACCAAGGGTGGAAGAAGAATGTTCTGCATAAAAAAGAAATGGTGAGTAAAAAAAGAGTCATGGACTGAATAGAAATGATGGAAAAATAAATGAAAAGGAACTGAGGTCTTGATAACCGAGTCCACTTTTTATAGATGGTGTAGGAAAATTAGTTTATAACTGCTCTAACTTCAAAATTCTTCACTAATATCTTCTCTGTGACCACTTTAAAACGTTGATTTACTAGTCCTACAAATTTGTGATACATTTCATGCAAACTTATGCTATGGAAAGGTCACCAGAGGTCAAAAGGTGGCAAGCTTTGACCTAAATTTACCTATGATATATAGCAAATACAGTTTTTTTACCACCATGATCCTATAACACAGTTTTTATACTGGAAATGAATTAAAATGAGCAGTTTCATAGCTGTAATTATGTTTTTGTTTAATATCAGCAGATGCTTGAAAAAAGGTGGAATTTAGCATTTGGTATGTAGAATGAAAGGATTTCATTGATAAAGGAAAGGTAATATACATGTACAAGCTGGCATTTGTTTTATTCATTGAAATCACGTTCATTTCGTAATGATGATGTATAACAAACTGCATTGTCCAAATATTAGTTGTGATCTCAGGCCATGAAAGATTTGAGAGTAACATTTGCTATAAAATATTCCTTGATCTGATGACAGTTCATCGAATTATTATCCCTTCATTCTACATACCAAGCATTTGCCTGCTGATATGGTCATGTGGTATCTTCCATCCAAGTTTTTTTTTTTTTTTTTTTTTTTTCTGGTAACATTAACTTTCTGGTATTGAATAAAAACATGAATGGAGAGATGTAAGGTTTAGTTTAATTAATTTTCAGTGAAAAAAGGTCTCTTATAGAGTCTTTGTGATAAAAAAGTCCCTGCATTTGCTCTATATTAGATGTTAAGGTCAAAATTTGTGACCTTTTGACCTCTGGTGACCTCTTCACCATAAAAAAATGCATATAACGCAGCACAAACTTGTTGAGCTCAATCAAGCCAACATTTTAAGGGGTCATATGATATATATTTCTGAAGAATTACAAAGCTGGAGCAGTTACAAACTATCTATACCCCTAAATTTCTACAACCAGCTGTAAAAGTGGGTGTGGTCATGGGGGTATCTTCCATCCCAATTTTTTCATTGGCGACATTAAATTTCTGGTATTAAATAAGCACATGATTGGACATATGTAACATTCAATTTTAATCGAATTTCAATGAAAAAAAAATGATATAGGGTCTTTGTGATAAAAAAAATCCCTGCATTTGCTCTATATTAGAGATATAAAGGTCAAAATTTGTGACCTTTTGACCTTTGATGACCTTTTTACCATAAAGATATTTGCATAAAATGTAGCACAAACTTGTTGAGCTCAATTATGCCAACATTTTAAGGGGTCATATGATATATATTTCTGAAGAATTGCAAACGTACAGCAGTTACAAACTATCTATACCCCTAAATTTCTACAACCAGCTGTAAAAGTGGGCGTGGTCATGGGGGCATCTGCCATCCCAGTTTTTTTCACTGGCAACATTAACTTTCTGGTATTGAATAAGCACATGATTGGACATATGTAACTTTCAATTTTAATCAAATTTCAATGAAAAAAATTTGAAATAGGGTCTTTGTAATAAAAAATCCCTGTATTTGCTCTTTTTTAAAGATATAAAGGTCAAAATTTGTGACCTTTTGACCTCTGGTGACCTTTTCACCATAAAAATTTGCATAAAACGCAGCACAAACTTGTAGAACTCAATTAGACCGACATTTTAAGGGGTCATATGATATATATTTCTGAAGAATTGCAAAGTAAGAGCAGTTACAAACTATCTATACCCCTAAATTTCTACAACCAGCTGTAAAAGTGGGCGTGGTCATGGGGGCATCTGCCATCCCAGTTTTTTTCACTGGCAACATTAACTTTCTGGTATTGAATAAGCACATGATTGGACATATGTAACTTTCAATTTTAATCAAATTTCAATGAAAAAAATTTGTAATAGGGTCTTTGTAATAAAAAAATCCCTGTATTTGCTCTATTTTAAAGATATAAAGGTCAAAATTTGTGACCTTTTGACCTCTGGTGACCTTTTCACCATCAAAATTTGCATAAAACGCAGCACAAACTTGTAGAACTCAATTTGACCGACATTTTAAGGGGTCATATGATATATATTTCTGAAGAATTGCAAAGTAAGAGCAGTTACAAACTATCTATACCCCTAAATTTCTACAACCAGCTGTAAAAGTGGGCGTGGTCATGGGGGCATCTGCCATCCCAGTTTTTTTCACTGGCAACATTAACTTTCTGGTATTGAATAAACACATGATTGGACATATGTAACTTTCAATTTTAATCAAATTTCAATGAAAAAAATTTGTAATAGGGTCTTTGTAATAAAAAAATCCCTGTATTTGCTCTATTTTAAAGATATAAAGGTCAAAATTTGTGACCTTTTGACCTCTGGTGACCTTTTCACCATAAAAATTTGCATAAAACGCAGCACAAACTTGTAGAACTCAATTAGACTGACATTTTAAGGGGTCATAGAACATATATTTGGGAAGAATTGCAAAGTTAGAGCAGTTACAAACTATCAATACCCCTAATTTTCTGCAATCAGCTGTAAAAGTGGGCGTGGTCAAAAAGTCCATGGGGGGTATCTTCCATCCCAGTTTTTTTGCTGGCAACATCAATTTTCTGAATTGTTAGACCCATGGCTACATGAAAATAACCACTTCCGTAAGTCACACCGGGGGTGCACTATGACCCCCACTAGCCCATGGCCTATTATGATTATGTTAAAGCGACGCTTTTAAAACTTTGAGCTGCATAGCCCTACATGCTATCGTGTATGTAATATTGAAGGCCTGAAAAATGCACTATAAAAGCATCATCATGATCTTCACAAAAATTGAAAGTGTGCAAGTGACCGGAATTACCAGATTTTTGTTACCCCATAGACTGCAGTGTTACACATAAACATACCCTTGTACGGTTTGGCAAAGGGCAGAATTCAGTAATAGATATCTTGGTAATAACACCTTTATATTACTGGTTGTTCATTTATCCTTCTGAACATCTTTATACAACGGCAGACATCAAAATAAAACAAGCGTCCACAAAGTTACCGGATCCCTTTAATATGCGTATATTTTTATAAATTAAATCAAGTTTTGCATGTGAAATACCTCAAATTATTAGCATGATTAGTGAAAGTGTAGTTACTGCAATAGGAAAGTCGTTCACTTAAGTAAAGCCTTTATGCTTAATTAAAACCTTTGCATTCTGCAAACTATGACAAAAGATTGTATTTTCGCTAATTTACCTGAAAATACATTTAAGTGTGATAATAGCAAAAGAGAGAAAAATTAGAAAATGTAAAATACTTCTTAATACGTAATTTAGAAGTTGATAGAAATGATTACGACTATCAAATTGCAAACAAACAACTGGCTTCAGGATCAACATATCACGTATTATTCAAGTTGACTCTGAAGGTTTGCTGTATCTCGAGGGTTGAATAGTAATTTTTTCGAGTGTGATGGGAGTGGAAAGCGGGGAGAACATGACGTCACACAACATTTTTTTTCGCCGAGACTCATGATAGTCCGGCTATCAGCGTCTGAATGGTTCCTTCGTGTGGAAAAAAATCGATGTTTGGCTTGTCATTGTAGTTTTCCTTGCAATACCAACTCAAGCGAAGAGAAGGAGAGAGTGATAGGGATATGAAGGTGAAACAAACAGAGGCAGTGAGGAGAAAGGGTTTAACAACAAGATCAACAACAACAACAACATCGTGATCGGGGGAACGAGGGCGCCGCCCCCCCCCCCCCCCACTGAACTGGGAAAAAAGGGGGAAGGAAAGAAAAAATAAATGAAAATCGAGGGAGAAGAGTAAAGGGGGTGAATGAATTTAAAAGACAAAAGGCCCCCCCCCCTTCTGTAAAATTATGAGGTTTGAGGTGAACTATTGAAGTGATTACGAAGGCTGATTTTTTTTTTTTTTTTTTTTGTTCTTTCTTTCACCTACAGAACTTCTCATTCAACTTCTCTAAGACAAAAAACATGTTTGAAAAAAACGAGGAAAAACTAGGCCTAATATTCGCAGAGAAGAGTAAAGGGGGGTGAATGAACTTAAATGACAAAAGCCCCCCCCCCCTCCCTTCTGTAAAATTATGAGGTTTGAGGTGAACTATTGAAGTGATTATGAAGGCTGATTTTTTTTTCTTTCTTTCTTTCACCTATAGAACTTCTCATTCAACTTCTCTAAGACAAAACATGTTTTAAAAAACGAAGAAAAACTAGGCCTAATATTCGTAGAGAAGAGTAAAGGGGGTGAATAAACTTAAATGACAATACTACTGTTAATTGGAAGAAGGAGAAAGATAACGTTAGCTAGATGTCAATGATTACAAGAGGGATTAAAAATCAACGAAACATAAGAGCAAGTACCCAAGCTGATTAGATAAAAACAGATCAGCTAAAATTTGAACGAAATCGCACACGGAATAGGAAAATTCTTGCCTGTGTAAAATCTTCTGTGTTTGACACTAATTAGGGGACAACTCTCAGCGTTCTATGCACAGAATTTTTGTTATTTTCTTTATTTTGATTTTTTTTTCTTGAAGAACACATGTATTTGTTGTTCTTATGCCAAATATGTTGTGGAGAAAACACTTCATCACTTTATATCTTGATTTTGGCTTTCATAAGCAAAAAGTTTAATTATGACGTGTGTGTGTGTGTGTACATATTTATATTACTGTTTTCCGCAAAATGAAGTCATTACGATAGCTATGGAAGTGTCAAAAAATGTCACATAAAAAATATAGCCATGACTTTCTTATTCGGTGTCCGAGTTCATTCAAATGTTCACTGATCTGTTTTATTCTCTCTCAGCTTTGATGTAAAAGCTACTCGACTTGAAGATTTTGGTATCCTTTATCTAAATGATAATTATTAGTAAATTAAAGACAAAGAGACTATACCGAGAGGTCAAATAAAGAAACAAATTCCTAGGCACTTAATTTCATCTCAACGCTTTCAACATACATACATACATGTAATAGATACAGCTGAATTATAACTGGAAAGGTTCTCAATCAGTTTGAAATAAATCTCACAATGTGAATGCTTTAACTGTACATAAAACCGGTCTACCGGTCTGTTCGCAAAACCAGTAATTTTCGTTAATGACATTCATATTGGCGGTAGAAGGTTTCACGATACCCCATATATTCTTTCTTGGAAATGAGTGTGGTCCTGAAAAGGACCTACTCACTCTCGACGTTTCGGTAAGCATTTTCTTACCGTCCTCGGGAGAATGATTGAAATTCATATTATTAATCGTAAATTTATAAATATAGCTTTCTTCAGGGTTCATCCCCCTAAAAGTCTACATCCATCAACATCACAAAAGTACATGCTTGAACAAAACATAATATCCCGCAAATGGAATGATTATGGAAAAGCGAAATATGTCCATTACTAGCTGATCTGCCTTAAATTAGGGTGGAGAAAATAATTGGCTCATTTTGGCAGAGCTTCTGTCATGTCTGTTGCATGCTCGGTGTAATGAAAATCTGCATGCTTTTTAGCGTATGCCTTGCTGCAGGGGGCGTTGACTTGAGGCAGTCATAGGATATTGATAGAGAAAGTTATGACACGGGAACGGGAGTTTGGTCAAAGCTCATCTTTGCAAATGTAATTTTCCCCTCCCCACTAGATGACCCGACATACTTCGGCGGCTTTATTTCGTGGAAGTTATCCAGTCAGAGGCAAGGTAGCAATAAGATTTCCGGTTTAGGTTTGGAGTTATGTTCCAAGGGGCATAGTCGTGGTCAGGAGTTAAAGTTATGATATTCAGTATAAGGGTGCTGAATCGATCAGAAGACCCTACCGGAATGAACACACAGTCACCACGAGAGAGTCAAACACAGTGTGTTCAGACTGTGTTAACATAGTCATTATACTGCGTCAAATTGGAACACTTTTTGTCATCGTGTATCACAGTGTGGTCACACACTGTCGTCGACACTGTGGACACTATTTGAACGTGGTTCACAGTGTGAAAAAGTGTTCCAATTTACCGTAGAGGAATGACTATGTGAATACAGTGTGACCACACTCTGTTTCACAGTGTGGTCACACACACCGTCGTCGACACTGTTTACACTATGTAAATGTGGTTCACAGTGTGAAAAAGTGTTCCAATTTATCGTAGTGGAATGTCTATTGTGAACACAGTGTAACCACTGTGAATCACAGTGTGAACCACTGTGTGACTGCTTTGTGAACCACAGTGTGACCGCACTGTGAATCAGTGTGTGCCCAGCTTTATTTGAATGTCATGTATCATTGTGTTCTGTTTGTGTAGAAATAAATAGATCAAATAAAATAAATAAATTGATTAATAATCAAATGAATGAATAAAGTAAAACCATCCTCTAGACTCATATTAATGCGCATGCATCAGATTATAATTTGTACCTGAAACACACAGTCGTAGCATGAATCCATGATCATGATACCTTTCGGCAGGTTCGGGGTTACACACTTTCACGGTCAGAAAATGATTATTCTAGTAAACATCGAATTTCATTTTCATTTTTTTTTCATTTAGGTTTATTTCCACCTTATCTGCATTACCACAGTCTATACCAAGTCAAAACACGTACAAAGTAATACAACGAAAAAGTACAGTACATGCTGTACAATAGCAAATTTTGTCAGTTGATAATAAAATGTCCGGAGGGGAATAAATAACTAAAAGAAATGTGGAAGAAAACCTTAGAAGCACTTGAAACCTTGAAACCTTAAAAGCATTTGAAAATTCTTGCAACTTTAAAAGCATATGAAACGATCTTCACAACATCAACTCCTTATGAGCCACGTAAATTAGGCCTACATATCTGTGCCACAGCTATTTATCAAGGCCGCGGGGTCGATTAACCAACATCTTCCGGTTCATTTTGTAGTTTCAAACATGTCCAATAATTTGATTAAAATATTATTAGTTAACCATTTAAAACTGGAAGTGGGTTGCTACTAGATCGTGTAGTATGCACAGTTTAAATCTTTTTGCCTATTGTTTCATATTACTGTGCCGATCGGCTCGTGTGGTCCTCCTCTTATACTGTGTTGATTTGCACTTAAGGCATGCAAATAAAAGATTAGGAAATGAAAATGCTTGCCATGGAATATGCAGATACAAGGGCGTAGATAGCGGGGGGTGGGGGGGGGGGGAGGATAGGGATGCATCCCCCACACATTTTGAGGTGGACTCGTATGTGTGTACAAAAATATGTACGAATGGGTTAATCATCTCTCCCCCCCCCCCCCCCCCAGGTATGAAGACCTGTCTACTCTAATGATAGATACACAGTCACGGACAGAACTTCCGGAGACTAAACTATCCCTCACCACTAGCTATGGTCGCAGGCATGGTAGGCAAGGGGGTGAATGTCCGTCTCAAGGAACCAAGTGCTGGGGCGGCTTTCATATTGATTTACATGGCGTTGTGGTAGATTTTGGATACTGCCCCTGTCTGCAAGCTATTGGAATATCTCGACGAGTTATTGATGGCTTAAGTATGAATGCAGAGCCATTTATTACAGAGCTTGGCCAACTCGGTTTCATTAGGTTACGCGTATTGCTTTGTAGACAAGCACAATACACAAGAAATTGTTGTAACATAGTGAAACCGATTTGGTCAAACTCTGTAATAAAAGGCTCTGAAGTAATGCCCCTGGCATACCAAGGATACTGACGCCAGACCGATATCACAACGAACAACAATTTACATTACAGTGACTGACTCGGAGTCGGTCTATCGGTTTGGAATCGGTTTAGAGTCTATTTGGCGGTGTGACTGATGCGTGTGCAAAGTAAGCTTCAGTATAATAGAAATCGGATGATACCGTGTTAAACCGCTCCTTAAAAATTCCCACAAAAGAAAATGTTAATCAATAAAATAAATGGAGGGTATTTCCTAGAGCACACATGACAAAAAAAAGTGCACGAAAGTTCCTTACAGTTGCCCGAATCCACTTTATTCTCCGTATAGTAATCTCGCACTTACTCGCTAATCTTGTAAAAATCAACTTCTATTTTGTAGCCACAGAGTAGGGTGTGAACGAGCCTTGCGTAAGGGTACTGACCGAATATCCGTATTATTTTGTTGAAATGCCAACAGAAATCATGTGATAAGTGAACTGAAGTGGCAAGAATGACATAATGTGAGGAAACAGGAGGGTATATATACTCGATCTTTATCATCGCTATATCCATATTAAAAAGATTGCCACGTGTGTTTACGTAACTGAGAGGTTGAGAGAGAGAGTAGGATATTTAAGATTGTCAGTTTTGACTTCACATAATCTTGAGAAGGGTTATTGTTATTTTCATCATTTTCATCATCATCATCATCATCATCATCATCATCATCATCATCATCATCATTATCCTCTTCGTCATTATTGTTATCATTGTTATTATCATTATCATTATTATTATTCTTATATCTGCTGCTATTATCACTGTTATCATTATCATTTCTATCATTATTAGCATTATAATCATCATCATCATCATCATCATCATCATCATCATCATCATCATCATTATAATTATCATTATCATTAATTACATTGTAAACCTAAATATACACAAACCATTATGTAATAAAGATCATTTCTTTTCATTGGATAAATGAAATAAGAATACTTTGTTACTGGAATATCATCATCAATTTACTATTGTATGATTCTTTTTTCTATATTGATTCCACCTTTTTACCTGCGGTCTGAAAGTATTAAACCGATTTCCCACCACTAGGCAACCAAATTCATCTCATCTTGTCAGCTTTTGGTTTGACGGCCGTAAAAACCGCCAACAAAACAACAAGCATTTATAAATGCATCAGCTTTTCAAGATGAATAAATCCCCCTTTTGCCATCTGACCATTGTTACGAGAAAAAGTTATTATGCTTTCAATTTCATGACCCTGACAAACAAACCTAATTGAATGAAAAGGTCGATCGAATTGAATCCATAATCAGTTTTCCATTTCAATTATTGGAATATTAGCGATACCATTTGTGGGCCATTTTACTGTGTGAGGAAGAATAAACAATATTGCTCATGTCCCATTTTGCAATAATTATTCTCTATTCCTCCCACTGATTTAGATAATTGCCTTTAATAATGATGGCTTTGGTAACACAATGGCTCTTTCGCTTCCTAACAAATTCACCGCTAATTTATTTTTCAATTCGTCCATGCGTGGCTGTATCGAAACCTGGAAGTAATGCATCATGTCAATTCCATGGTTAACCGCTTTATGGATAACCTCAATGACGGCAATTTATATGTCACTGAATACTTTCGGTTACATTTTGGGAGGCTACTTCTGGTCCCATCCGTTATTTCTGTATGCTTCCTCTTAAAAATGGACATGAGCGATATAAACTGTTGTGAAAAACATGCTCTCCCCTATCGAAGCAGGAGCCTAATTTCGCCTCGAAAGCAGCCCCGAAAGATCTGATAAAGTTTTTGTTTAGATTTTCACTTATAACTTTTGTAATTATACTCTTACCCCCTCCCGTCTCCATTTCTCTCTCTCTCTCTCTCTCTCTCTCTCTCTCTCTCTTTCTTTCTTCATTCTTCTTCTTCTTCTTCTCCTCCTCCTCCTCCTCCTCCTCCTCCTCCTCCTCCTCCTCCTTCTTCTTCTTCTTCTTCTTCTTCTTCTTCTCTTCTTTCTTCTTCTTCTTCTTCTTCTTCTTCTTCTTCTTCTTCTTCTTCTTCTTCTTCTTCTTCTTCTTCTTCTTCTTCTTCTTCTTTATCATCATCGTACTTTTGCACTTGTGACTCCTTCCCCTCCCCCCAAACCGGCATAGGCATGATAGGGGGCGTAGTAAGTATAATAGACTACATTTGCAAGAGGCACCCAATCTGCACAAAAGTTTTACTCTAGATTGCTTTTAAGCCACAGAAAAAAATTCTCTCGTACAGTTTTAAATCCCAGTACATTACCGTTTAGGATTGAGAAGGAAATATTCAACACATTTTTTTCTTTGTTTTGTAAAGGCCTCTTCCTGACGCTTTAAGAGTAAAACCATCAATTTTTTCACTTATTCTTTGGAATATTGTTGTAAATTTGATAACATAATAGTTTTACGTAAATATCTGTAAAAATTTAAAATTGAAATTGGCTTATATTTCCTAAAATTCTCTTCAAATTCAAAAACTACCTTTAACAAAACATAACGATGCCTTATCTGCCACGTCTGCCTTAGATTTAACCCCCCCCCTCCCCCACCTAAAGAGGGGGATGCATCAAATGGTCTCGCATATTATTTTTTCTTTTTGTTTTTGTTTTTGTTTACGTGTTTGCCTGTCATGCCTGTAGAAAATAGATAGATGCTTGGAAACTCGCAAGCCCAATTTTTCAGTTTAATTCCCGTTCTGACATACAACGTATTTTACTTAATCCAAATGTTCTCTTAATTCCTGTGTGCTTTTTTTATTTATCAAATTGGACCTTAATCTCTCCCCAATCTTGTTCTTTCTCTTAAAACTGTAAGACTTAAAAATCTTGAAATACTTATTCCTCACCACCTCTTTCTATTGTTTACATCGTCTTCATTCACAGTCTTATCAGTGTCTCACTTCACGCAATTTTTTCTTTCAACAGGTTGGGGAGGGACCATTGGTGTAAATCCCGGGGGGATGGGGATATCCCCCCCCACACACACACACACACTTTTTCGAGAGGGGGATGGCGTGTACAAATATCCCCCACACTTTTAAAAGTCAGATACGCTATTTTAATTAATCAGTTAGTAAAATTTTTGATAATCTGTCATAAACGACCATCATATTTTAGAATTTCTATTTGAAAATGCGATTGAAATCTAGAAAAAATAGTTATTTTTGGCTGGCTAGCTCGCAAAATAAAAATTAAAATGTGTGTGGAAGGGGGTCTGTGTGGGTGGGTGAGGATGTGTGTTTATACTTAAGTGTGATTTCGACAGAAAAAAAAATCGGCAAAATGTCGATCATCTCCCCCCCCCCCAACTCCTCAAAGTGGATTTACGCCGGTGGGAGGGACTGTCACGTTGAGATGTTCTTCTATAAAGTCGAACATATGAAAATCGAAACCACAATTTCATTTCATTTTTCATTTCCTTCATGATATTAATGTCCACAAAGGATTGTTTATAAACTGTGCACAATTATTTCTTTTAACCAGGAGGACTTAAAAATATCTTATCATACCTGCGTGTAGCTAAACTTCCCGGCTACCGTTCGTGTGAAAATAATGGAGAGTCATCATGTCACGCTTCAGGGAGCACAGTATAGAAGATTAATGGTCACTTTTTAAAGTTCGCAAGGTTCATGTTGTAGCCTTAACTTACTGCATGCTTGGACGAATTCTGGATTTCCGTCACTTTAGGGTATGTGGTATGTTTTGTGTTTGCTTCCAGACATATTGTAAGACTTATAAGCATCATTACACAAACGCAAACTACACAAACTACACAAATTACACAATCGGTAGCTAGGAAGTTTAGCTACACCCAATTAGGATTAGATTTTGTCAACTTCTCCTGGTTAAAAAAAAATAATTGCCGTTCGTTTCAGGGAATTTATTTTTTGTGCACAGTTTATCTACATTTACAGTCCTGCTTCAGAATTTCACAAATAAAAATGTAACTGGCAATCATAATTACGTAATAAAATACATGTAAAGTAATGGACACATTTTATGTGAATGTTGTTCAATTTCGCTTGGTCCTGTTTTGCAGCCTGTTTGTAGGTCATCACGGTCATGTATAGACCAATTTCACAACGCAAGAGGACAGCAGACTATTCGACACAGTTCGACATACTGCGGTGGGCGCTCCAACTTTTATAGTACACAAGTCAATAGCGCGTTATGTACATTCGTTCGATTTTTTGTCTATTTTGACCAGTATATGCAGATTTATTTTAATATTTGCAATGAGAAATTATCAGGGAAGTTCAGGTCGCAGCTGTGCGGTGCTCAAATGCCACAAGAATTGGAGAAAGTTTAAAAATTGGAAGCTAACTGACTTCGAAATTCACTCGCTTTTGACTCATGAAGCCTGTTTGTGTGAGAAGCCGTACTCCCTACACAGGTTTCCGTAAGCAATGTGAAGGAATTCGTCGCCAGTGGGTAAAAACATCAACAGAAAGGACTTTGAAGTCAAGAAACATTATCATTATGTACTTTGGCGTAAAATTTAATGAGTGAAAACATGACTTTGTTAACAGGGTAAGATTTAGGGCTCCCGTTTACTACAGCTTCTATGCTGCAATCGAACTTTTACTGACAAAACTAAATTGAAAAACCATCGAAAGTACAAAAATACATCATACCTTCATCCGTCAGATATGAATATTGTCTTACCTCATCTACCCATGTATCCATGCTTTATTTTATTGATCTAGAATAAAGTAAATGGAACAATATCGGGGCATATCTCATATCTTACATTCATTTTGTACACAGAGCCAATCGCTTGCCCACCGCAGCAATGGCGTCGCCGATAGAGGGCCAAATACATAAACCGGAGGTGAAATTGGTCTATACACTCAATATTGCATAGTAATATACATCTTTCCTTTATCCTTCTTTTTCTTCTTCTTCTTCTTCTTCTTCTTCTTCTTCTTCTTCTTCTCCTTCTTCTTCTTCTTCTCTTTCTCCCCTTTCCCTTATTTTTATTTTCCCTTATCATCCAGGCATTTTGACTTTCTTCGTAGTAATCCTTTCGATTATATGATGGTAATGTCGGCTAAGGTAATAGATTTGGTAAAATTTCGTTTCCTCTATGCATACCCTGCATACTGAATGCTGATTCATGGTTTTCACGGGCATGCGAATTTTTCGCGAAGGATGCGAATGTCGAAAGAAATGGCAAAGTCCAACATTCGGAGAAGTTTTTCTCCGAACGTCTCTGGACAATGGAGCCGTAAACCATTCATGCACACTTAGTGTGAAGTTTGCACAACGTATAATGTAAGAATATCCTGTGTAGCGTTGCCGAACTTTGACTAGTCGACAAACACGAATAATACACAACTAAAATGCGAACAACACGAATGTCGGACAAAATGTCGGGCAACATTCGTGTGGACATTTCGCGACATGTGCGAATTTTTTGCACATATTTCGTGAATAACGAATGCCATGCGACATTCCTGTGACATTATGTCGCAAGAATATTTTCGACCGGCATTCCCCGACTGACACGTGGGCAGTACATTATGCCTTGAAATGATAATAATAATAATAATGATAATAATAATAATAATAATAATAATAATAATAATAATAATAATAATAATAATAATAATAATAATAATAATAATAATATTAATAATAATAATAATAATAATATATTACATTTATATATCGCATTACGCAGTGGTGGATCCAGGAATTTGAAATAGGGGAGGCGCCAGAGGCGAGTGTGTGGAAAGGGATATCCCCCTCCTACGGTAAGGACTTTTGAAAACATCATGTGCGAAAGTCGCATTTTAAGAGCAATTTAAACAAAAAATCACAAAGAGAGAAATTAAAGGGGGTGCGCGCGCCCTTGGCGCCCCAGCCTGGATCCACCACTGTATTACGTGAATACTTCAATGCGCTTTACAATGTTACTATTATTATTTGCATTAAAATGCATTGAAATGCATTGCCCAGAAGTCAGTGGCAGAAGATTGACAAGCAAGAGGGAAAGGAAGCCTGTGATATCAAAGACTAAGCTCCGTTGCTTGTTGCTGCATGCAGTGCTGTGTTTAAAGCCGCCAAACATGATGCAAAGAGGCGCGAATACTTCGGGAATACCTTGTGACTTTGCAAATTAGTTAGTTCTTGAAAAGGTATGGAAATAATCGGACGAACTTCGCTAATTTCACAAGACGTTCTCCAAACTGTCGGAATCCATTTGGGGTTTCACGAAGATTTTGTGTCCATCACGCACATCGTGAGAACTTCGCGCGCACATGACGAAGTTTTTTAGACATTTTTGCGATCAAAATGCAAACAAATCACGCCATGTGATACAGGAAACGTTCGCATGAAATTTCAAACTTTTTGGAAACTCCCGCCGAACGAAAAACGACGCCCGCGAACAAGTGACGACGCTTCCGAACCCTCGAGCAAGTTTTGCGAAGTTTCGGCGTCTAAAATGCTATTGTTGGGCTTTTCCATTTTTTTCGACATTCGCATCATCTGGAAAAACCATGAAAACTATAGGATTTTACCTGATTCATAAGAATTCATTGTCCGGGGTCGTTGAGTACGAGACTATCTCATTGAGAATTTAGATTGTGGTCATGGTGGTCTATAGCCTCATGAAAAAAAAACATTCCACGAAAATGCAATAATTCACTATAACTTTCTTTGTGTTTTTTCGGGGGAGCTGTAGATATGGCTTAGCATATTTTTTTGAAATTCACAGAAGTCTTCAATAAACTTTTAAGTGAAAAAACATAGAGCTAGCCAGACAGGGAATTATTACTTGCGCTTCAAAAGTATCGTTCGACATGTACGAAGAGGGGTAATTCTGCTAGACATATGACTGTGGTGGCCCTGAAGTACGCTCAACAACAGGTCATGTGCAACGTAAATTTCGCGGCCAACTTTGCGTTTCAGTCGTGAAATTCGCGAACCGTGACGCGAACTTTGCGTCCCAGTCATGAATTTCGCATCCCGGGTCATGAATTTCGCGTCAAGGGTCATGAATGTCGCATCCCAGGTCATGAATTTCGCATCCCGGGTCATGAATTTCGCGTCACGGTTCATGAATTTCGCGACTGGGACGCAAAGTTGGCCGCGAAATTCACGTCGCACATGACCTGTTGTCGAGCGTACTTCAGTGCCATCATACATGACAACTTCTACAGGATGAGGAGATCATTAATTTTACGGTGAATGTAACCTATTTGCCACTGGAACTGGGTGACCGCTGTATTAGACGTATGGGGATCAGAGAATCCAGTTGTCAAAGGGTTCATAAAACTCCTCCGTTATACAACTTTCTTTGTCATGGCTATATATTCAATAATCACGTGAATGTAAAGCCGCAAGCAGATTCCTGTAACGCTTGCGGCTATTAAAATTCTCCCTCTTGCATGTCTTGTGAATTCAATTAAGGCCACTAGTCACATTGATGAAAGACCACGTGACGAATTCTGTCCTGAAAATAATTTCAGGTATTGGTTATATTTTTAATGGATTTCTAGGGATATCACCACACAGTGCGCTCGAAATACTCCCTCGAATTAAATTACCTCCCCCTCCACCCTCCCAAAAACTTCCCACAGCCAACAAAATAAATCTTTAGGACTAAGACAACAATTATACACACTAAGAATTAAAGGCTCAAGTTTGCACCCTAAATGCAACACTTGCAGCACCTTTTTGGGTGCAATCTTGCACCTTACATGAAAAAAATGCAAAGATGCACCTTTTTGTACTTGTGTGCACTCGAAAATGCCTGTCTGCACCCTTAAAGGTGTAACTCTTCACCCTTAAGGGTGCAAATTGTAGCTCATTGCACCCTTAAAGGTGGAAAATGCTTCTTAGGGTGCAAAGTTGTACCCATAAAGGATCTCGCAATGTTGCATTTGAAGGGGTAAAAAATATCCTGAAATCTTACCACATTTGGGGGGTTTCCTTGGCAACACGACTTTTAAAAAAAATGTAGGCAGATGATTTTCTGCTAATAAAATCAGCTCTTTTAAATGAGCTAACATTGTTTCAGCATTGGGTACCCCCTTTGAGATAATCACTGAACAAATAGTCTTCAGGGGGATATGTTTGGTTTGGTTTGGGTTTGGTTTACTGTGATTTGGTTTTATTGTTTGGTTGTTGGTGTGTTTAGGGCTTTTTTTTTTTTTTTTTTTTTCGTTTCTGTTTTGTCAGGGTGGGGTATTACTTTCTAAAGGAGATATGTGACAGAGGCAAAAAACATCTAGGTTAATTATAGTCCTCTCGTGTAATTGAGGCAACTTAAGGAGCATTATTTAGTTTGAATTACAGAATACTATTCATATCCTATTTTTGTTCTTATGTAAATAATAACTACCAGCAGAATCTCAGTTTATGGTTATTGTCAATTTTAATGACTTTATGAGGCAACGGCAATATTTTACCCTTTTTTCTGTCTGAATTTGCGTGGAATAATGTACCCCATGAATTGTTTATGGCAAAAAAAAATTGGAAAATTGTCGCTAAAACTTGCACCCCACAATAATTTTGATCCTATATGCGTCTCAGTTTTCTTTGAATAAAGAGCTTAACCTATAGGGTCCAATCAGTTCTAACCCTGAACATTAAACTTAATGTAATTGATGTCTGCGCCTCAATTTTCTTCGAAGTGATACCTCAGGAATTACCACGAAATTTGTTCCTAATGATGGGGGACGCGACGTCTGAATTATTGCTCTTTTCAGGTACCTTTCGGGGCACGTTTCTGTACGTTGCACATCCTTTCGGAGATGGCAGATTTGACAGGGAAATACGTTCCCAACAATGTACCTCGCTCCCCACTCCCCCTCCCCCCCCCCCCCCCCCCCCCCCCCCCCATCAACAAATCAATGAGAAATTAGTTTATATTGTGTGTTTTACTTTACTTGAATTCTTCTCCATGCTCATTCGCAGACAAAGGTGCTTTATACAATTGTACAATAATCAAATTTATATTACAAACCCATTCCCATTTTCTTTCTTTTTGTGGCCCCTGCTTTAATAGAATTCGTACCACATAATTACATAATGAATGCGACATAATACCACATAATAGTGCTTCATACCACATAATAGTGCTTCGCAGACAACATGATGTCCCGTGCATTTTATTACAATTACCCGTAACAGCAGGGTACTTTCATTACCTTGCAGAAGTACTGTGAAAATAACGTCATTGTAGAAATTGCCAGCAATAAAACACGCAACTTGATCCAAAAACCACAATACGCATTTACATCTACAAACTGAAGTGCTGATAATAAGTACTTAACGGCCACCTAATGAAACACTTTCATAAATGTCAGAAGTTGCTTACTGTGTGAAAAAGACGTTTTGTCTGGGCTGGAAAATAACATTAACAGTTTCTTTGCTATATACAGACAGTAATATTCAGCATCGTTTGGGGCAGAAAGAATTGAGCAGCATACATGCGCTTGCATTATGTCATCGTTATCAGCGACCATGGCCGTCCGCAGCGGAGGGAGGGCAGTGGAACGGTTGCCCTCAGAAACTTTCACCCCTATTTTCTTTTAAGACTTTACCCGAAAACTGCACCCAAAGTGTGCACCAAATCATTCGATTTCAATTGTAAAAATGCAAAAGTTCCTTCGTATAGGATGGGATAGGATACCCCCTCCCACACCCTCCTGATCCACTCAGTCGCTTCGCTCCCTCGCTTGCGTGTTCCCTCGAATATCGAACATAATCTAGCCTCCCCTGGAAAACATTCCTGCTTATGGTCTTGTCAGCAACAAATTATATATGAGAAGGTTAAAGGCTTTAAGACCATAGCTGTAAAATTCGATAAAGATTTAGATATAGGTTCAGACGGGTACTGGAAGCATACTCTCAACCTGTAGGATTGCAAAAGGAAAACAAAACTACAAAAACCAGAAAGAGAACTGGAAATATGGGAGAAATTATTTCTAAATCCGTGTCACATTTAACACTACCAAACTCTACACTGTTTTCACGTGCAATTATTCTTGAATTAGAAAGACGAGTCTTTGCATACCGGAAGAAGAGAATTTTTTCCACACAATTTCAAATTTAAGAACAAAACTGCCTAAGATATATCTATGCAAATCTAAGACAAAGGAGACTGGATGTCAGAATTCCAAATAGCCCCATACATGTCATAGCATCATGGTTTTCCATACAAGATAATATCTCTACCCTGTACATGCTGTATGTCTTAATTTTTAAGGCCCCCCCCCCCCCGCCCCCCCCCGCCCCCCCCCCCCCCCCCTCCCCCGACTGGAGCGTAATATGCCCTCGTTCCTTTGCCACTAATAATGTAGTTGCATTGATTTGGAATCCAGTACTGTTATTATGAAGCTAAAAATAACATCTCTATTGACAAGAAGAACATTACAAATATGATGTCCATCACCACGCAAGTAAAGCGCTATTTGCAGCTAATATTGACAAATTATTCTTTGCGTTCTTACAACACGGAAAATGATTGGGTTTTTTGCAAACATCGATGTACATTAAGCATTTTCAAGGGACAGTGTTATCAGCAATTAGAACATGTAGAATGAACTGAATTGATTATCTTTCTATCATGTCTACAGATATATTTTGCAGAAGGAAAAATGAACTCTCAGAAGCATTTTCAAGGGACAGTGTTATCAGCAATTAGAACATGTAGAATGAACTGAATTGATTATCTTTCTATCATGTCTACAGATATATTTTGCAGAACGAAAAATGAACTCTCAAATTCTGTTCTTTACATTGTCAGATAGTCGACAATACATAATTATCTCTGACCGATGGTGACAAAGAATTATTTCTTTTCTGAGCTAAAAACCTAATAACGATCTCAGTCTCCGGTTGTTTCATTGAATTTATCCATTTATTGAATCTATATTTCAGAATGTTAGAATAGATGAGAATCTTTGAAAACTTGTCAAACTTACCGAGTTGCAATGAAGATAAAACAAAACCGAACTTCTTCGTATCGTTGGAGAAGGCAACGTAATATTTCCAACCTTGTTCTTGGGATATACTTTCACGAAATTCACAGAATAGACTGAAAAGGGAAAGATAGATGCGAAATCATTTTAACAATACGAAAATAGAACTATTTGACAATTGATGTCCGCTTTATGCTGAAAGAGCGAGAAAACACACAAGCTTGACAGGAGAACTCTTTCTGTTGTTGAACTTTGCCCAGTCTGAGCACACACTAAAGCTATTGAAAATAATGGTCATGATGGTGATGTTGGAAAGTCCATATGGGGAGAATTATTCTAATTTTGGAGGAATGACCTGACCGACTATCGCCCAGCACAATTAGACATGCTCTGTTTAACATATTGTTGAATTATTTTTAGGAATTGTTTTGTTTTTTTACGAGCTCACTTTAACTATAAAAGACTCAGGGTTACCCATTCGCCCATGTAATTTCTTGTAATAATTATGATATAAAAAGTTATTGACATGCTCAATTTCCTCATTCCACGAATAGTGTCTTGTTACATGAATTCCCCAAAGACGTATTTCAGTTGGGTTTTTATGACAATTTGAATAATTTATTTCGTCATATTTTTTTCATCTTCTTCTTCTTCTTGTACACTACAGTCATAATCTCCTTTTCGCAATGATGCTAACGCTTTCCACAACAACTAGAGGATTTAAGGGGGCACAAATACTCCTAGTCCCCCCCCCCCCAAACCCACCAGAGGGGCATGTGCAGAAAGAAAACAACAAATTATATACCCCTTTATAATTTTTCAAAACTATGGTCGGACAGCATGGTTCGAAAGTATGGTCGAACACCCTACCGTACCCTATGAAAAAAATAAGTCACTTCAGATAATTAAGTATTATTTTCATGAATGCCTTCAAATTTACAAATTCATATAAAATTTACAATGACGTCATTGACAAGAACCCAAGCTTTTGTTTCCCAGTCTGCCTTGAGAACCTACTTTCGCTTGAAACTACGAAGAAGGAATTTCATACTCCTTTCGTTTATCAATTTTTCTCTTTTAACAGTATATACAGAACTCCCTACAGCCCTACTTTTAATAATCATACACACAAAAAAAAAACGGAATCCATCATATTCTCGTTATTGATCGTCCCTCTTCTTTTTTTCAATAATATAATAATAATGCTCTCTAAACCTTCTTCTGATTTTTGTTTTCATCTTACCAGAAAAGATTTCCCGCAAACAAAAAAATAGGGAGACGTGAATCACCGGCGTAAATCCACTTTGAGGAGTGCAAGGGACGATCGACTTTTTTGCCGATTTTTTTTTTCTGTCGAAGTCACACTTAAGTAAAAACGCGCAGCCTCACCCACCTGCACAGACCCCTTTACACACATTTTAATTTTTATTTTTCGAGCGAGTGAAGCGAGCGAAACAAAAAAAAAACATTTTTCTGATTTTTAATCACATTTTCAAATAGAAATTCTTAATATGATGGTCGTTTATGACAGATTATCAACAATTTTACTAACAGATTAATTAAAATATCATTTCTTCCTTAAAAAGTGGGGGAATATTGTACCACGCCACCTCCCCCCCCCCCCCCCCCCTCTCGAAAAAGTGGGGGGATATATCCCCCGTCCCCCATGCCCCCTCCCCGGGATTTACGCCAATGACGTGAATAATCCCCAGTCCTTCTAGAAAATGTAAAAGTTTGAAAGGAACTGTGCTTCTGATGGAAACAACTAAAACCACAGTTGGGTTTTGTTTTTGTTTTTGTTGTTGTTGCTATTGTTGTTTTAAGGCCTATATCCACATTTTTTGTATTTATATTTCATTGTAAAACTATACATCATAAACGCTAACAGAAAAACTTGAGATATATAGTAAAACAACAACTACTTAAACTACCTTCACAAACGGTGACAAGACGACACCTACACAAGACAAAAACAATTCTCTCAGTATCTAAAAGAAAAAAGAATAAAGAAAAATAAACATTTTCCTAAGGGGTATGACCACTTCTTGAAATGCAGTACTAACTTATTATTCTTTTCTGCTATCCTATCTCTGTTTTGTGTTTCACTTTGACAGAGGACATACAAATCTGAAATTTAAATCATTTGAAACTTACATCTCATAATACAGAATGTAAGATATAAAAACAAGAAATTAGTACACATATCACATTTGCCACCAATATCAAAACCGAAAATGAAACTGACATCAGGATATATGCTGTCAGTGAGCTTTTTTCGAATTAGTAATACCTTTTCACATTCACAAAAAAAAACGTGCTTTAATGTTTCTGGGTATTTACCACAAAAAATAGCACAGTGTTGACTCACGTGTGTCAATTTAAATTAAGAAACTCCTATATTTACATGTCATTTCAATAATTTACTGCTATGATAATTTCATCATCATAACTTGGTAGTATATTCCGTTCAAACGTCCGTATTTTTCAGTAAATATAAACAACTGCCCTTCAGCAAATGATGAATTTTTATTCCGACGCCATTCACAAAAGGAAGCAAGTGACAAAAGCGACATTTCCTGTAAAAGAGCAAAAGGTATCTGTCCTTTACACTGACGTCAATGCAATACCATGATGTCTTGCCTAACATAGCAGGATGAGTTTTCATGCATAAAATTTAGCCTGGAAGAAGAGCGCACTAGGTAAATTATGAAAATACCAATAACTCAAATTTTGCTAATACGTCACTTGCTTCCTTTTGTCAAGGTAGGGCATAGCTTCCCCTCCATCTACATACATTTATGAGTGGCGTGTGTGAATGAAGTCAAGGGGAGGCTGTATTGTGAGGGATAAGAAAATGTAGGGGTGTGAGCGATAAGGAAATTTAGGGGTATGAACAGCGTCTGAGTGGAGATTTCTTTTCGTTTATTCGGTCTTCTTCCGTTTTCGTATATTATATCAATATTTGACTTCGTTATCCGTTTTCCAGTCTAATTGTTGTTTTTATGTTTGGTTGATTTTTTTGTTTGTTTGTTTTGGGGGGTTTTCGGGGGGTTTTTTTTTGGGGGGGTTGCCATAGGGGAGGGGCAAAGTGCCCCGCGCAACATAGCGCTGCGCCGTTGATCTTGATGTGTGCCATCCATACCTTTTCCCCATATAGCGCCGATATATCGCATTTCATCACCGGAGGATATTCTTCACCAGAAGAAATTGTGTCATGTTTAGTTGCTCCCTTTATAGGTGAAAGGGAAGACAGGCATGACAGGAATATATAGATAAGAAACTTAGGTCATTCCCTTTCGCGCCCTCTCTCTCTCTCTCTCTCTCTCTCTCTCCTCTCTCTCTCTCTCTCTCTCTCTCCTACAAATTTTCTACAAAATTTGTACGTTACAGTTTTCAACCTCCCTCCCCCCCCCCCCACTGTTTTTCTTTCTCTTGGTATGCAGGTGGTATGCATCAGAAATTACCACAGCGTAATGCTGATTTGTTCAAATGATGTGAATTGTCCTAATTTTGCTGTCTTGAATCCTGTTGAAAGTGACTGTAATATCATAATTCTTTGAATGCAAACTCGATTACTGCTATACAAATTTTTTTCTCCAAATACTTATTTTTTTTTATCATGCATTGATCGTTCCCGCTATTTCAAGACTATTGTAAATCTTACTACTCTTTGGAGCCTGTGACTCATAAAGCATAGTTTTCTCCTTGGGCTCTTCCATATTTCACTCTTTTTCTTTCCTTAGCCTGGTTTTGTCAATTAATACTGCATGAACCATATAGATATGAGGTACTCACCTTCTTTTATTTTCTCTGACAATTGATTTCATGCTCGTTTGTAACATTCTATATTGTTTGTACGTATCATCTATATTGTGAAAACACCGCGAACCCGGCGAATGTGAAATATGAAACAATACACTGAAACTGTAACTAAAACTGAAGCCTGTTTTTCTGCTTGGTCCCGGTTATCTTTCTGTGCTCTCGTATTATTTTGTTTATCTCATCCTTGTTTCATCATTCCTTGAAGGGAACTGATAAAAGTGGTATACATGACTGTTCCTTCTAAAACAAAAAAGTGTAACTTATCATATTTGTTAGGAGGCCGTTATCCATTAACCTTTTCACGGTCTCAAGTTCTCTAAAACGCCTGATGAAAATAGATGACAACAAATTTGTTTGGATATTGTATGCAGTCTTGCTATCAGAATGCGTATCCTGTCGTTTATAATGTATGACACACGAAGCAAATTTCCTTCTCTTTTCACTAGTATACTAATATTTCTGTCGAAATGGATTATCCTTGTCAGTAAAAAATCGCCTCCTTAACTTTAATCTGCTTTCCTAATGCCTTCAATAATTTGATACGTATTTCCTTGTTTGAAGAGTAATATCAACAAAAGCTCTAAATAATTATTTCAGTGATTTTTTTTTTTCACATGCGGGTAACTTAACACAAGTCATCGACTGATTTTTCGTGACAAAAAAGAAATTAAGTATGAACTATTTTCATTGTAAGGAAATAATAATAAATAATAATAATCTTTTTTTAAAATCTTCTTTTATTAAGAGTTAGAAAATAATAACAGATGCAGGACAAACTCAGAAATGATCAAAATTGAAAGTTGGTAAACTGCGAGTGCACAAAAGAACAATAAACATGATACAGGTGGATAGATAAGTTGTGCAAAAAGAAAAATTAATGATGATGACAATCATGGGCTAATTGGTGTTGTCACTGGCCAATCAAAATCATTGTTGCATGCATGTCTTCTTAAAAGGGCAGACCCTGAGCCAATCAGAATGGTTGTTTCAAAATTAGCAATTATTTGCAATCGATTGCAACTTTCTTGCAACACCCCATAAGAGTGGTCACAAGGATGACACATATACACATAACACAGATTGCTAACGTCCAACCGAACTATAAAAGAGATGGAAGTATATATCGATCGGTGGGGAAACTGTCGCCACCAAGCGAAATCCCTCGGTGACGCTCATGTGTTCTTACGGCGCCATATTGGCGCGCCCTCACTCGTTGCGGAAATTTCATGCATACATAACTCAGAAGCGCATTGAAATTAAAAATGTTTTACGATAATCACTCCAGGGCCTCCTCTTATTTTGATAGTTATCTTGACGTATTTAGAGTATGTATCACACCACATTTCAAACAGATGGCAAATTTGAGACAAGCCTACAAGGTATCGTCTGGCGAAAACTTAGCGTGAGACGTCAAGAGATACATCTTTGGGCAGTAAATGATAGTCGCTTTCTTTAAAAGATACCAGTATACTGATAATTTCAAACTACAAAAGTGTCAAGTGATCAAAATGTTTCCCATTTAACTGGATGTGTATCCCCTTGGAGAAACGGTTAATGTGTGGCTTTATGAAAATGTTCTCCTGTTATTCATAAATATTGCATAATATATGTAGTATAATCAGTTCACATTATAGCGCTCGTGTCTCTCAACCTTGACACTCCTGGGAAGCGTTTCATCAACATTTGTTGTCTGACAAGTTGTCAGATCTGACATCTTTCCTTGATTTTGATTGGCTGAGAAGCATCGTTACTATGGCAACTGTCGGATAAAACAGACTTTGTCGGATAAAACATCCGACAAGTCCTTTCATGAAACACTCCCCTGGGCCCTGTTCCATAAAAAGTTGCAATGATAGCAACTCGTGCTGGAATGGTAACTACCATGGCAACAGTGAGAAATCTGCTTCCTGATCGGCTTTTGTAATGAAATTTGCCATTCGAGCAAGAGTTGCTATTATTGCAACTTTTTATGAAATGGGGCCCTGGTGATCCACTGATCATTTAGCTCGCTATATAGCATGGCTGCTAGCTATTAAGGCGCTCTAGCTTTTAAATGAATTTCTTCCTATACTGGGTACATTTACAACACATGGGTGGAGAGTGGCAACTGCAGATTAATGCCTTGCCAGAAGACATCAGCGCAACGGCGGGACTCGCTCGAATCGCGAACCAAGTGATCTCTAACAGTCCGGCGACGTATCCACTCGACCACAACACCTCTTCATAAAATCTGTAATGGCTTCTATACCCATTTTGCTTGGTCTCAGTCTTATGAATGCATGTTTCAGTTTGCACGTGGGATAATTTTCATTTATTTGAGAATTTCATGAGAATGCACTCAGCCAGAGAGATGAGCGCAAGGGAGGGGGGGGGGGGGAGATGACACTACCATCCCTCTCCCAGATCGCTCTCTCGTACCCTCAAATTTCAAAAAACCTACAAGTATGGCCATACGCAGCGGAGAGCCCAGGGGGTAGTTCCCCCCCCCCCCCCGAAATTTTCAAACCTTACCTTTTTATTGATTTTTTTTTTCAACAAATCCTCCAAAAGTATGCAGCAGAAGCTTCAATTTCAATTTTAACAAAGAAAAAACGCCCTCGTGACCAGCTCGCTCGCTTTGCTCCCTCCCTTGCCTGTTTCCGCGAACTTTTTACGTATTTGCCCCCCCCCCCGACAAAATTCCTGCGCACGGCCTTGCCTACAACAGAGAACATCGAACCAATGAATTGACAGCTGCATGCGCTTCAAAATGGAAAATCTAATCAGTAATGATATTCTAGAATCTTCTATCATCTGCGTCTTCCTTACTTTATGACCCCTATAATGCCCCCGAAGGAAAATAGCCTGCGGACAATTTACATTAGATTTCCTTTCCTTTCTCATCCTCCCATGTAGTTTTATGCAGGATGTCCATATTTAGGAAGCAGGTCGTGCAGTGTAATTGTTTGACAGGATCGATCTCTCATCCTGTCTTTCTTTCTCTTTTTCATGTTCTTCTTCCTGTTGAGCGACCGCAATCAGCTAGCTGATTCCCCCCCCCCCCCCTCTCTCTCTCTTTCTCTCTCTCTCCACTCCATGTTTGTAGGCTTCTCTCCATTCTCTCTTTTTTAAAAAAATCTATCTTTGTCGTTCACTTTATCTTTCTCCCAGATCTCCCCCTCTCTCTCTGTCTCTCTGTCTCTCTCTCTCTCTCTCTCTCTCTCTCTTTCTATCTCTCTCTCTCCGTAATCAGTCTTTTTTTTTCTTTTGTATAATAGTGCAAAAGTTAACAATAGCCTCACCAGACATTATCTTATTAAATCAATAAAATGTGCTGGGCAGCAGACTCTCACTGAGAGCTCCAGTGGGCTAATCAAATGGCTCACTGCTTTTCTGGTTCACTGCTTTTCCTTTCTTTTTATCTCTCTATCTATCTATCTCTCTCTCTCTCCTTTGTTATAATTATATTTCTATATTTCAAGCATATCTCCCTTTTCTTTCATCTTCCTCTATCTCTCTATCTGTCTTTTTCTTTTTTCCCCTCTTCGGTCATTTTTTTTTCTATCCTTTTGTGCTTATCTAGTTCAGTATAATGGCCTGTGTCGCTTCTTCTCCCTCAAATTCATCATAAAATGATTTTGTTAATGTTCCAGAATGCGTGCTCGACGGCGCCGAAAGCTATATCAGAATGATGATGATTAAATAAGTCTCATTTTTGTAGAGCCGCCCCGTCAACAGACAATCCAGACTTTTACACTTTTAGAAACATAACTGCAGGCGTTTAAGGTATAAAAAAGGACACTGGCAGTAAACCAAGTAAACTCTGGGGGATGAATATCGGTCTGGAAAAATGTACAATTGTTCTTCTTTTCAGATGAGAACTGCTTATGTATCCATTACTTCTACCTGGTTCGACGAGCAGGAGCAATTTCAGTTTTATGTTCCTTCTGGTCATTTTCCAATCATCATTTTGAGAAATAAAAGAAAATATAATAGAGATCCTCGGAGCAAAAAGAGAGGAGTGGCAATGGGGTAGCTTTTACAATATTTTACGTACCTTTTTCATCTTCACTAAATTTCATTTATCAATTGCAGACTGCTGATCATTATGATGTATGTCAGGGGTCCGCCTTTAAAATCCTGAATGAATTTCTAAATAGCTCAAATTAGGAAAATTTAATGATATATTTGTACAGGGCAGGTACTAAAATACAGCCAGGAATTGTTTTAAAAGCATCGTGGTTTACCATGTTTACTAGCAAAGATCCCTGGTAACCAATACGAAATTATAATTTTCTATATCTGTTAATGTTACGCATGCATTATTCCAATGCATTATAAAGTACACATATCACGCAGCAATTTCAAAGCTGCGTGCAACTGGCGCGTGATGGTATAGAGGGCGCTGTAATCTTTTAACTCTGAATCTACATGTACATGAGTGTCGGACAGATATGTAGCTTGATAATCAATACAAAACGTCGGGTAATGATTTCACCATGCTTCTTTTGAAAAGGTGCAGTAACCTGTGCGAAATATATTTCATTTCGAAAAAAAAAAAAAGAAGAAACTTTTCATTACAACTTTAGCATGACAGACAACCAGATCGAGGCTACAATCTTGCTACATTACATTTCAAGGGTTATTGATTAATTTTCTAACCAAGTACCGGGGGGGGGGGGAAATTCCCCCCTCCCCCTCATTTTTATTTTTTTCTTTAATTTTTTAAACCGAGATAGTGGAATAGTAATCATTCAAACCCATTCAACGTGTGCTTGTGCTTAACATAACAACATAGCGACAATGCAAGGACGTATAAATGCGCATGCATGGCAATGAATAAGATAGCAGAGAACTAGGGGCGCGTTTCATGAAACCAACTCCATGACAGTCATATCTCTTGTCGATGATCTACGGAGATGTCATGGACCTGACAAAGTGTTTCACGTAAGCCTGACATCTCATAAGTCCAAGATATCGATACTATCGGCTGAAAAAGATCACAATCCACTGAATTTATTATTATTAATTATGTATTACAAAACAAAATTATCAATCATTCCAACACAATTTAGACTCAACTTTGCTCTAATTGTTGGAAAACTATAGAAAACATCAATGGGATTTGATAAACACAATACAAACGTTGCATTCACGTGAAAAACTATATTAATTGTGACATCTGAGAATTTCTAAAATTAATAAACGAAAAGCTGCTGTTGCGCTTTGCGAATTTACATTTGTAATTAAGAGGACACCGTAATTGACAAATTGTTGAAAGCAGACCCATATTTTGTTCTAATTTTTGAAAAATACTGAATTGGTATATTCTGCGATCGAAATTTTGACATTAATTCATTAACGAATAAATTTTATATGATTTCAATATATATTGTAGTTGCAAACAAGGGAAATATGGAAGAAGTTCATACGTGTTGCATTGTCATCGTACTTACGGGCCTGTAAATACAACTGCTCCGTTTTCTATGGGAAACTGATGGGAGGATAATCAATATTAATCACAATTACTTGCTGGAGGGTTAAAACGTCGCTAAGACATATAGGTTGTTTCACTTACACTTTTATATCAACATCAGTAATAACTGGTTATGGAATGAGAGTCTGGAACTCAATTATGTATTTAATATGTACACGCCATCTTATAGTACATAAACTTTCTCTAGTAGTCTGTCTACGACTCGGGTTTATTCTTTCACTGTCACTGGGATTTTGGGGAGGGGGGGGGGGCTATAACAACTAATAATACGCAACCTACTAGTTCACACGACCGTAATATTTCAACTTTTTTATGTTATATTTCGAGACAATGAGCGGCCAGTTTTGTTAAGCTGTTGCCATATTCAGTATTTTGTACAAATATCTTGTTTTTAATCATCGTATTTTGCTTTGTACAATTTATGTTACCCTGCCTGAGGATCTTATACTTTTATTTGTAAACCTCGGTCCTGGGTTTTCTGTGTATCTTCTTTATTTCAATGTTGTATGTTTTTATAATAAAGATGAATCAATAAAATAAACATTCCTTATTTTCCGCTGCCCGCGAGCAGCCCATAGCTAAAAAGATATGACATGTTCGGAGGAGCGACAAGTCATTTGTCAGGGAAGTTGTCGCTGGTCTTGGCAAAGACGGCTTTGTGAAACACTTACCAGACAAGATGACCGACACACTCCGAGATGTCGTTGATCTTGTAGTTATGACGGTTTCATGAAACGCGCCCCTGATCTATTCACTGAAGGCGACTAGGGAGCATTAGCCTTGCCACATAATAACAACAAATAGTTCCTATAAATGACAGATGGAATTGAATAGCTCGTCACTAAATGGTTCGAGGAAGAAATATCCACGATATTTAAATGCTTATGTTAATAAAACGGATCAATCATGTCTGATGTCAATAGAGCCAAACGGAGAACTTGCTGCTGGCTTGCGTGGTGCGGAAACAACTGAATTATTTCCGCAAAGGCTATTCTGACTATAGAAAATGTAATAACTTGGAATGTAACGAAAAAAGACACTAAGTTGTCACTATTGAAGTAAGGAAGAATAATTCATAGATTGCGATTGCTTCGGTATATAACACTACACGAACACTCATGGAGCGTGCTGGTGTGGGGTCAGCAGGGTATATCAGCTTTACGAAGTTTACTTGAATAGGATGTGCAGTGAGAAAAAGCTCGTGTCTGTGCATGTGCATTAAATATTGAAAGATACCATACAAAAATATTCTTTTTAAAATGATTACTAGTTTAACGTGACACGGCGTGCGGTGACGTGATAGTTTAGAAATTAGAACAAGCCGTATGAAGCGTTACATTCATAAACTGGACAGATG
>CM057167.1:15392605-15406780 GCA_029962745.1 Echinometra lucunter
AACGCTATTTAAAATGACATATTCAACACCCTTAAAATCGATTGACTCGCATGTAACGTGTGAAGTTTCAACAGCTCTGTCGATATGGTTTCCATGTAACACGAGTCAATGCCATTTTCCGACCATAAAAGCTGCTCGTTTCGGGAAAATGAATTCGCATGATATCGATTAAATATCGATTGTCGCGTATATTTATCGTCTGCTATGCATACAATGTTCTGGCTTTGATAAGCACAGGAATTTTCGTCCAGTTATTATTTATTTTGTGATAATAATAGCACGGCAACAAGGGAAGGAAATGTGAAAAATCAATGAGTATGACTTTGTGTCTCAAATACACGTAGGCCTAAATAAAGAGGCGCACTTGAAATAGAGAGATGGGCTTCTTACAGCAGTTACAGAGAGAGAATAACTGGCAAATTCCCTATTACCTATCTTTCTGCTTATGGTAACCTGGGGAGCATTTCATGAAGAGTGTTGTCGGTGATTTTCACCGACTAATTTGCTCTCGGCCATTCAGATGCAAGGATTTTCAGTAGCTTATAACAGTTGTCGGTGGAAATCACTGAACAAAACTGTTCATGAAACACCCCCCGGTTTCTGTTTAGCCGGTGACTACTGAATTATGTCATTCCCATGGTTTAATGCAGGGGCTACTTGTTCATGTAAGCATTGGGTTAATATGTTTTTAAGCGAATGAATATCATGAATATCCTACTATGCATTGTCTGATAAGACATTTCTTGAACCGTTGAAAATTATTTCAGAAGCATTTTTCTTTTTAGATAATCTGCTGCTCATCTAATATCCAATGCATTCAATCCAATGGAAATTCATTCCACTTTCTATTTTTTTTAAACCATGTAACCATGGTAACGGGACCTTCGACCTCAATGTTGTACATTCATAGTCCTAACATAAATGCCAAATGCCATGTTATCGGAAGGGCTTGCAAAAAGGGCTATATACGTCACCCTTTATCTGTTAAGCAAGGCACAGCTGGAAAAAATGTCAAAATATGTGGCTTGTTTTCGTGTATAATATGCATCGTGAAGAAATGTACGGAAGAAACTCGCATATTGACATGTCATGATTAATGTCTGGTGCCATGTGCGTGTGCATCAATCGCCAATTTTCGGGGCACCCAAGACGAAGCGATTCGCGAAGTGGATGTGACAAGTTAGCAAGCGTGTTATGATGTTGGCACGTGGACCGTGCTAATTCTTACCGCAGCGACATCCGATTGAAGAGAAGAAATAAAGAAAGTATAAGCTCGGATTGGAATCTAACTTTCATCGGATTAGACATGAAACATGCAAAACCTATTCGCTGCTTCTCATTTATTTTTTCAGCCCTTATACCTCCTTTTCCTTCAACTCGTTTTTCTACCTGTATTTATTCTAACAGTTCTCCTCCCCATCTTCTTATTCTGAAGTTTCTTTTTTTCCCGCCTTCCGTTCGTTTACTTTCTTTTCCATTTCACTATTCTCCACCCACATTTTCACATCTTCCCTGTGTCTTTTCTTGCTCTGCTTTCCATAATCACAATCTCTTGTCTTCTGAAGCTTAAAAGGAAAGAGATTACTGATATCGAACCAAGGTACTTTTTAGCTCGTTTTTCTTCATCGTCGTTGTGTGAATATAAGACTCCAACTTTCTCCCATTTCCTTCCTCTTTGCTAATGTACATACTATTTCTATTCTCATTCTTTTACACTTTCTCCCCCCCTCTCTCTCTCTCTCTCTTTCTCTCTCTCTCTCTCTCTCTCTCTCTCTCTCTCTCAGTTGATTATCCCTTATTTGTCTCTCTTCAATCATCTTGTACTTTTTCGCTTCACATAGGCCTTGATGGATTTGGGGTACTTCATAGATCTTTGAAGAATTTTGATTTTTTTTTTTTTTTTTTTTTTTTTTTTTTGGGGGGGGGGGGGGGTCTCGTTTTTTCCCCTCAAAGGAGTACTGTCTTGTCTTCTTCTTTCTTCACTCTAAACATGAGGGATCAGATTGACCCGGAAAAGGTCCGTTGGATCCACACTCCGTGTCAAAAAATGACCTGAAATAAGGTCAGATGTGACCCAGAAGCAAGGTCTTCCAATGACCCTATTCCAGGTCATTTTTGACCCGGAACGGAGTGTGGCCCGAACAATAACTCTTTTCCGGGTCAATCTGACCCCGCCTTTTAAAGAGTGTTTCTTCAGAGTAATAACCCTTCTAGATCTAGGTCAGGCATAACCGTAAGGGCGCGTGACATACTGATGCGCTCTCTCACTTGCAATTGTATAGAGACCATTTAAGAGCAGACTCTTCGTGTTTCGGAAACTAATACGGCAGAAGAGGACGCAGATGTATATTTTAATCAGCAAGGTATCAACATGTTCATTATTTATTGTCACTGATATGTAGTCAGGATGACTTATTTGCACCAATCTGGTTTTTTAAGAGGCCCTGTTTAATAACAACAATATGCAATAACACATTGTGAATACAAACTCATCACAGCGACAAACAAAACTACAGCTTATACAAAAACCTTTGTTATCCTTTAAAGAAAATGTAGATTGTTGAATAGATATATATATTATCATATTTTGACATGTTTACGTTTTAGTTTTAACGTCTTGAATATATATATTCTCCAAGTTTCTTTCAAAGGTGGTGTATATACTTTCTTCAGTCTAGCATGTCTAGAGGATGTTTGGAGGATACGATAATAATGGCACATGGCTTCAGTATTCCATCGTTTGCACATAAGCAGGTATTCATTATACAACCCCGCATTAAAGAAAGTCAATGTATATATAATCATGATAATCTGGCCTGAATGAATCTACCGAAGATATGAACTTGTTTTTCCATTTTTGTTTTGTATTACATGTACCTGAATCATCAACAGCCAGAGCAACCCTCGGTTTGCAGTGATCACACTGGGTAGTGTTGAATGGCTACTCCGGACAGCCCAAGGTCGCTCCCCGACCCCACACTGTCTTGGTCGTGTTAAGTACATAATGGAGAAATCCAAACGCCTGTCAAACAACGCTTTAATAGCCTCTGCATTCAATGCCAGTGATGAGCTTCACATGTAGGTGATGAAGTCAGTAAATGAGATGAATATTCAGGCGTTCAGGCGTGTTTTATTTCTCATGTAACGTAAATACATATCAAACAAACAAACAGAAATTACAATATAAGAAAAAATGATATACAAAATTGAAGCAAGTTGGCAATAGATACATAGATACATATACAAAACCTATAGCACGATTATACAGCAAATAGGGAAAACATGAGAAATGAGGAACTAAAAAAAGCAAAGCTTGTAAAACATTAGTTCCTCGGTGATCAAATACAATTATCAAGTTATAAAGTCAAAATAAATTTGTATATACCAAATTATGGAGGATATACATTGCCTTTGTAGAAAAAATGAAAAAAAAAAAAAACCCCATAAAATTAGAGAAAAAGAAGGCTATAGAAGAAGAAGAAAGATAAATGTGAAAGAAGGAAGAGAGAAGGAACATAAAAGGAAGAAAGGAGAAGAAACAAAGACATAGATGTGAATAGAGGGTTCCACGTGTCAGACATTTCAAGCTAAATAGAGGGAGAGAAAAAGAATTAGATGTACGACTGTAAAATTAATTGTTTTAATTGTTTTTGAAGGGGGAGAGCCTGGAATCAATTTGAGAGATGGGTGAATTTCATTCCAGTACTTAGGTCCAGTGAAGATTACAGTTTTTTGGGCAAGGGATGTCCGTAAGAACGGAGAATGATACTGATTTGATTGTCGTGTGGGATATGAGTGAATTTCACAATTCCTTGTGAAAATAGCAATAAGAGGGGAGGGCAGCGCGTTTTGTGATAACTGAAAACATGAAATTCCTAAGTGCCAGTTATATAGATCTTCTATTTTTAATATTTTATTATTGAAAAATAAGATGTCGGTGTGAGAACGAAAGTGAACATTATGTATTATTCTGAGGGATTCGTTTTTGTAAAATAGTATTCTATTACTAAAAATCTTGGAGGAGTTGCCCCACGCTAAGATTCCATATGTTAGATAGGGATAAATAAGTGTCGTATAAAGCGATAATAAAATTTGAAAGGGAACATATTGCTTTATTTGTTAATAACGCCAATATTTCTTGATACTAATCTGCACAAGTAGTCAATATGAAATTTCCAGGAGAGTTTGTCATCAATAAGATCCCAAGAAACTTAGTACATTGGACCCGTTGAAGATCTTTTCCATTAATATGTACAGGGCCTGGGAGAGAGTCAATAGAATTACTGAATATCATGTAATGTGTTTTGTTAATATTTAAGGATAATTTGTTTGCTCTTATCCAGTCTTGTACATAAACTAATTCGAATTGATTTTATTCAGGAGAATTGTGGATCACGTTCGGAAAGGAAAATATTAGAGTCATCAGCGAATAATATGAATGATAAGATATTAGAAGATTTTTTGAAATCATTGAGGTATAAATAAAAAGGAGCGGACCCAAAGGGAACCCTGCGGAACACCGCATCTAATTGTTTTAGTTGAAGATGTTGTGTTGTTTATATATGTAAATTGCTTTCTTTCGGTCAGGTAGCTCCTGAACCACTCCAAGGCCCTCCCTCTAATTCCATAGTATGAAAGTTTATATAACAAAATTTCGTGATCTATAGTGTCGAAGGCCTTGGAGAAGTCCAGGAACAAACCTATTGTATGCGAATGGTTATCAATGGCACGAATTATTTGATCAATAAGAATTATCATAGCATGGTCTGTAGCATGTTTTTTGCGAAAACCAAATTGATTATCTGATAGTATTTTACAACTAGATAAAAATTTAATCAGACGAGAATAAACAAGTTTTTCTAAGATTTTCGAAAATGAAGTTAACAAGGAAATCGGTCTGTAATTTCCTCGATCGAGTGGGTCACCTTTTTAAAAATTGGAATTACTTTCGCTATTTTCATTTTAAGAGGGACTGTTCCGGTAAGTAATGATAGATTGAATATATGTGTAAGTGGGACAATAATTTCAGACATAATATGTTTCAAGAGAGAATTAGTAATGCCATCATATCCAGCAGCTTTTTTATCCTTTAAGTTGTTAGTAATATCAATAATTTCTTCTGGCTGTATAGGTGTTAGAAATAAAGATTGTGTATTAGGTTGGTCTAGACTTGAGTAAAAGGGTCGATTTGATGGGGGTATGTCTTGGGCAAGGTTGGGTCCGATATTAACAAAAAAATCATTGATGCTTTCGGCAATTTCATCTGGGTTTTGCAAACAAACATCATTAACCTTGATTTCAGAAATATAAGTTTTAGAGTTTTTCCGGTTGAGTGCATTATTAATCAATTTCCATGTATGTTTGCTGTCATTTTTGTGTTGTTCAAATTGTTTGAAAAAATACTCCTTTTTGGCATTACGCAAGACAGAAGTCAAAGTATTCTTGTAACACTTGTATTTTCTTTCACGTGTCTCTGTAGGTTTAGATTTATATCTGTAAAATAAGCGATTTTTCCTATTTATTGAGCGTAAAAGTGATTGGGAAATCCAAGGGTAGCGCGGGATCTTTTTATAATCAGACTTTCGATTAGAACTTTTCAAAGGAATATCTCTATCAAAGCACTTTGTGAAGTGATCAAGGAATAAATCAAAAGCCACATTGGCATCATTATTATTAAGGACACCTTGCCAATCAACTGTTCCTAAACTATGTTTTAGTTTGTCCATGTTTGACTTATTCATTTTACGATAAGTACTAATAGAATTATTCTTTGGTTTGGAAGATGCAATTATAGGTAGGAACGTATAAATTGGAAAATGGTCACTTAAGTCTGAGATGATGATGCCAGAATTAGCGAACTCCGGAGAATTGGAAAAAATGTTGTCAATAAGTGAGGCAGACGAATTTGTTATTCTGGTTGGCTTATTGATCAGAGGTATAAATGACTGTGACAACATAATATCAAGAAATTCCTGACAGAAGACATCCAGTTCTGAGCGCAAAAGATTAATATTAAAATCGCCCATTAGGAAGCAATGTTTGGAGTTAAGATGATTTGATGAAACTATTGACTGTATAGCTGCAATAAAATCTACATGATTAGAATGTGGAGGTCGATATACGACTCCAACAATTATATTTCTACTGTTGGGTACATGTATTTCAATGAGAATAGTTTCAACAGCTTGTGACATAAAACACAATTCATGTAATAATCTATACCTTAGTTTTGACGAAATATATAAAGCTACACCACCGCCACGCTTTTCAGCTCTAGAATTTGTTTCAAGAGTAAAACCATCAAGAGAGTAAGAAGAAACGGACTCGTCTCGTAACCATGTCTCAGACAATCCCATTACTGAGCACTGAAATTTCAGAGTGCTGACAATATATTTGAAATATTCAAAGTTTCTGTTTAAGCTCCTTATGTTGAAATGTAGTAATGAAAAGTTTTTTTCGAAATGAGGCGAAATCGTATTAAACTGGGAATCAGTAATATATTCAGATGTTTGGAACTTAGAGGCAGTATCATTGTCATCAATATGATATTTAAATTCAGGAGTATTTGCCGTAAGTTTGGAAGCAAAATCTGCTTCACGAAGGTTATCATTATTGGAATTAACGACATCGATGTCAGAAAAATTAAATGAAGAGAAAATCAATTCATCATCCTGTAAGGAGTAAAAAGGAAACATATTCATGGCAGCCATGTCGTCTTCATAGGATCATCAAGCACGTTCCCTAGAATGAAAATCTCATTAGAAGCATCTTTTGGAATCAGTTGAAATTGTGAGACACGTGGAAGGAAGAAAGAGTCGAAATAATAGATGCTCACAGCGTCAGAAGATGAGGAATAATAAAAACAAAGAAAATGAAGGAAGAAAAGAACACAAACAGATAGAAGTAAAGGTGTAAAATGGACATCAGACGTCAATATTCTAGTATTAAGCCTTGAAGGGTACCTTGTTTGCAAGAAAAAAAATTCACAGTTAATAAAGTTCATGACACAGGAGTGAGCAGAATAAAGGCAATCAAATCCTCACAGGGAAAGAACATATCACAATCGTTAAATGGATATTCATGTGTCACATGACTACATGTAAATAAACTAAATCACATTTGAATATATAATGAAATGCAGACGTGAGTACTGGCTATCAGCTCCACTCGAGGGAAATCTATGACCAGTACAGCTGTACACGTTGTAGCAGGTCATGTCTGCGTACACTATTCAAATACAGTACAACGTTAGAAACGCGGAAAACACACACACCCGATAACTGCAGTAAAGAACAACCCTGTAAAGTACAAATCTTTGGAAAGTTAAAGAAAAAGAAATTCCTCAGCCAGGTGAATGTATATATCAGCTTGGCACGCAAAACGTCTAACAGAATAATAATGAGAGAGAAAATGCAATACGATCGAGATCGAAATGAAGCCGGATGTATGTTGTAATTTATCCTGAAAGAAATTATCAGAAAGATTGTCAATTTAATTAAGAAACAATAAGCAGCCTCGCTGAGAAAGGTTATGACCAATATCAGGTCTACGTTCAGTTAGACTGGTTTAAGTTAATAGCGTTGAGTTTACTCCCAGAAAGACTTATACTTGAATGAATATCTAAATCATGTAAGAAAAGCAAACATTTATCCGACTTTGCACCTGCTGATCTATTTGAGTAATAGGTTTTAAATCAAAGATAAGGAAAATTTTGCAGTAATAGTAGATGCCAAATTGTATTTTACACAGATACACAATAAGATCTCAGATTGATGAGATGTAATGTTCAAAATTAGCGTTGAATTTGAGATATTTTGCAAATGTCAAGTTTCCCTGAAGATTTTATAAGAAGAAATGGTTCAGTCTTCAGGTCAAAAAGGGTCTAAGTTAATGAAACAAAATGTTCTCAAGCGTATTTGGGTGTGTTAAAAATGAAATAGTGGTTCTTAAAGTTTGGATAAATGGATTCTATATGAAATTTGAAGAAGCAAGTTAGATCTCAGATTTATGAAATATAATGACAGAAATGGTTTGGATTGCAATGTCCAAATCAATTGATACATTAAGGATCTCAAGGTTAATTTGAAAAAAAAAAAAATAATCTCCTCAGTGGGAAAGATTATATCACAGATCAAGGTGATATGTCGTACGAATCATCTACGACATTACTCATACCTCAATGAGACATTATGTTCAAAAAACAAATTATCATTTTACTGCTCGGATTCTGTTGAACTAGCTGATACAAGATAGAGACTTAACTCTGTAGTTCAAAAAGACATAAGTATCATTTGGAACCATATGAGTATGATTATATAAAAGTTCACCTGTCAAACAAAGGATATAGGTAACAGTGCCTGATATTCAGACAGATTCTGTATGTAGATCAAATCTAGAAAAAGAAAATCAATATCAGTTTAGTGATTAATGGATTCCATATAAAGTATTGTCTTTTTACAACTTAGATTCTGTTGAATCCTGTAGTTGAAAAACACCTACATATAATTTTGAACCATATGAGTGAGAGCATCTAAAAGTTCACCTCTTCGACGAAGGTAATAAGTAACAAAGTCTGATATTCAGACAGATTCTGTATGTGCTAAACAAAAAATGGATTCCATATGAAGTATTGTCATATTACAGCTAGATTCTGTTGAACTAGCTGATACAAGTTAGAGACTTAACTATGTAGCTCAAAAACACATGAATATCATTTGAACCATGAGAGTATCTAAAAATTCACCTCTTTGACAAAGGAGATAAGTACGATGCCTGGTATTCAGACAGATTCTGTATGTAGATCAAATCTAGAAAAAGAAAATCAATATCAGTTTAGTGATTAATGGATTCCATATAAAGTATTGTCTTTTTACAACTTAGATTCTGTTGAATCCTGTAGTTGAAAAACACCTACATATAATTTTGAACCATATGAGTGAGAGCATCTAAAAGTTCACCTCTTCGACGAAGGTAATAAGTAACAAAGTCTGATATTCAGACAGATTCTGTATGTGCTAAACAAAAAATGGATTCCATATGAAGTATTGTCATATTACAGCTAAGATTCTGTTGAACTAGCTGATACAAGTTAGAGACTTAACTCTGTAGCTCAAAAACACATGAATATCATTTGAACCATGAGAGCATCTAAAAATTCACCTCTTTGACAAAGGAGATAAGTACAATGCCTGGTATTCAGACAGATTCTGTATGTAGATCAAATCTAGAAAAAACTAAAGAAAAAAAAAAAAAAAAAAAAAAAGAAGTTCAATCTCAGTTTTGTTAGAAGTTTCCAAAATTTCAGACCTCTGGTTATAAGACCTGTCACCAAATATATGTATGTTCAAGTAACTATATTATCAGGTTCCATAAGCTGAAATGATTCAGGTTACAAGTTACTCTAGATTCACAAGAATAGTATTACATAATATCATCGCAATCAACGGAGCAAGAAAATCCTGATTTTTTACCACTGTAATGGTTTCAAAATAAGAATAAGGAAAATTCACTAGTAGTGCTTCATAGTCAAGTAGGTCCAGTTGTATTCTGGACGAATTAAGATATTCAAACTCTGATTTATGAGTTAAAAAGTTCAAAATAAATATCATTTTGAACCATATGAGTATGAGTATATATAAGTTCACCTGTCCCACAAAGAATATAGGTAACAGTGCCTGATATTCAGACAGATTCTGCATATAGATCAAATCTAGAAAAAAGAAAATCAATATCAGTTTAGTGATTAATGGATTCCATATAAAGTATTGTCTTTTTATAACTTAGATTCTGTTGAACCCTGTAGTTGAAAAACATCTAAATATAATTTTGAACCATAAGAGTGAGAGCATCTAAAAGTTCACCTCTTCGACGAAGGTAATAAGTAACAAAGTCTGATATTCAGACAGATTCTGTATGTGCTAAACAAAAAATGGATTCCATATGAAGTATTGTCATATTACAGCTAGATTCTGTTGAACTAGCTGATACAAGTTAGAGACTTAACTATGTAGCTCAAAAACACATGAATATCATTTGAACCATGAGAGTATCTAAAAATTCACCTCCTTGACAAAGGAGATAAGTACGATGCCTGATATTCAGACAGATTCTGTATGTAGATCAAATCTAGAAAAAGAAAATCAATATCAGTTTAGTGATTAATTAATTCCATGTAAAGTATTGTCATTTTACAGCTTAGATTCTGTTGAACCATGTAGTTGAAAAACACGTAAATATCATTTTGAATCATATGAGTTAAGAGCATCTAAAAGTTCAGCTCTTCGACGAAGGAAATAAATAACAATGCCTGATATTCAGACAGATTTTGTATGTAGTTCAAATCTAGAAAAACAGAAATTCAAGCTCACCTTTGTGAGAGACACTATATACTGCTCGAGAACCACTTGAAACACAGTAGTAACCCGATGAATAAAGCAAGATTTAAAAAAATAAAAAATAAAAAAATAAAAAAAAAAATCAGATACTCTATATGGCAACAGCCAGCAATACTTGACCCTCATAATCAAGAGAAAGGAGAAAATCCTAGTTCAATCAACAGGAGGTTCTTTAGCTTTAGATTTGTTACTCCATAAAAATTTGATTTTCAACAAATTAAGTAGTGCTTGATGTTCCAGAACACTAGGTATATGGAAGAAAAAAAAAAATAGATCTCCAATTTTACGAGATAAAGGGTCAACAAGTTTTGTATAAAAATGTCAAAATTATCGAATAGACTCTTGGGTTATAGTTTCAAGAAATAGCCTTCCAAAATATAAGATTACATTTCCAAATATTAGACCTCAGATTTATGAGGCCTAATAGACGTGTGTTCAAACAATTCCATAAGTTCAAATGATTCAGGTAACAGGCTACTCTAAGTTCACACACAAAAAAAAAACAAGTTATGCAAAATGTTTTCCAAATCAAATGAACAAGGAAATCTTGATATTTACCACTGTAATGATTTCAAGATAAAAAATAAGGAAAATTAAGTAGTAGAGATATTTGTTCAGGTAGATCAACTGTACTGTGGATGAAGTAAAGTGTTCAAACTCTGGTTTGTGAGTTACAAAGTTCGAAAACTGTTTGGGTCATAAATTCCAAATCATGCTGATATCAGAATAATTCCAACAAGTGCATACTTCTAAATTTGAAGGATTACATATCAAGTACAAGATGTAGATCTGGGTTATGTTATCTATTTTGTAGTAAAGGAGTATTCATCACTGATCATCAGATGTAAGATCATCAGGAAAAAATTAAATTCAATAACAAAGATAAATCAATCTCACATCCACTGGTAACATCTTGTGTTTTGATCCAATTCCAATAAGAGAAGAGAAGGATACTCAGATGTAGACTTGCGCTAGTTAGGCTTCTTGACTCTTGATCCAAGTAGATGTAGAACCCTTTTCTCTCGTTTCAAGGATGATTTTTGTTCCTATGAGGCGAATTCGTGTCGATCTGTTGCTCTCTTTTCGAAGTTTATAGGCAGCCATTTCTAGCTCGAATCTTTTCCGTTTAAGCTCGGCGGGCAAATCTGTGACGAAGCGAAATGAGACGGGTTGCTGTCGCGGGATGTTCTGGCTGGATTGGGCGGTCCTGTCAGCTCGGAATCTGGCTTGCTGCTGAGCTCGAAATTGGTTGAGCACCATATCTCTATCAAACATCGAAACAAATCGGATAATCAGAGGATCGGGGCTACTTCTGTCACCTTGAGCTCGGCGGCGTGGAAGACGATGAGCATTCACCAGCATAATGGAGTTAGCTGTTTCCTCTGGGATTCCGATATCTCTGAAACAAAGTTTCACCTTCTCCTTTGGATTTTCTCCCTTTTCTTCTTTCACACCGTAAAGCAGCAAATTTTGCTTTCGATCATGGATTTCCATTGCTAATAACATGTTCTCCGTGTCGTCTCTTACACTCTTTATGGCACTCTTAATTTCCGGTACAGTTTGCTTTTCTATCGAATCCACCCTACTAGCAGTGAAATTCGCCGACACTTTCAAGTCATTGATGGTGGCATTTATGGTGCCTATTTCCTTTTGTATGGAAGACATATGTGCACTAATTGAGTCCAGTCTGTCGACTAACATGTCCGACAGCTCCTTTATGTCATTACGTGTAACAGTATCGGCAGTACTTACAGCATTGTCCGATGCCTCCATATTTGGTGATGTCTTATCTCCTTTATCTGGTTTTCCTCTCAATAAATATGGCTCTCTTTCTGTCGATTTCCCTTTACTTGTTGGTTTCATCATACATATGTGATGTACAAGTTCGTATGGTCCGTGATATTGAAGGATTTTGAATACCTTTTTCGACGAGCCACTACATGCCTCTTATGCTCCAAAGCGCCCTCAACGAAAAAAAACGAATATAGGTGTATGTTTGCCCAATTTTGTAATTTGACGGGGCGATTTTTTTTTTAAAGTGGTAACATTAATTACACAAGGTAAGTAAAGCCAGAAGTTTCTTCATAGGCATGATAGGATTATGTATTAAACACGACCACATGTGAGTTCGTGGAACGGTGTGGAGTAGCCACTCAAACACTGCGAAGAGTGATCACTGCATAGCGAGGGTTACCCAGGCCAAGCTGGTCAACATAGGATGGAATTCAAATGTCATGAGTCGATTATCTGCGAGTTATTCCCCCTCATGAAAGAATGACAGTTTCGAAAGCTTGTCTGAATCACATACTTCTGCCGTGCAACAGGTGAATTGCGCTTTAGAAGAACGTATTACTATCCCGGGATTCCGGGAGGGGGGGGGGGGGGGTACTCGAATTTGGTTCCGAGGGGGGTATGCCGCTGAAGCCTCCATACCCGTACCCATCTTCAAGGGTCATATTGGTAGAAAAGGATGCCCATTTTTAGGGATTTTGCATCTCTGGTGTGTACTCTAAACAATGAAGTTGCCGATGTTTCAAAAAGTGAAAGGCATGTTTCGGAATTTTCCATACTCCGTGTTTCGGGATTTCTTCCATAAAAGCTACCCATCTCAGCGACACACCCCCGTATACCATTATCAGGCGAGTACCCCCCCCCCCCTCCCGGAATTACTATTCACATGTGCTATCATGTTCAGGATATTATTTCTTGTTTGCCTAGCTGAGTCATTCCCGTCCGCCTCATGCATACACGAATATAAAATTTATATGCTCATTCTCTCCGAGTAGCATTTATAATCTAATGCTAAGCATCTATAAAAGCGGCAGAAGGGCATCTTGGAAATTATCTCTCGGGGACAAATTGGTGGCTTCCCAGAATATGCATGGAAATTCAAGAGTAAAAAAAGGCGGGAAGGAAGGAGTGACAAAAGTGAATAAACAGTTAAAGGAAGGGAAGGTTAGATTCTGATTGATGTTGAGTTTTCATCCGTTGTTGCAGTAAAATTTATCGTATGTAGACGTCTTTTTGCCATCTCGATTTGAAATGAATTTCAAATTCTAAGCCAAACGGCACATTCTGTTCAGGTCGGAAAGCAAAATTAACGCCAAGCATCTATGAGTGCGCTTCAAGCTAGCAGACAGTCACCTTAGATATATGTCAAGGTCAACCGGGGGCTTCTGGGAATATAAGGAGGGAAAAATCAGAGAGGAAAAGGCGGGAAGGAAGGCATGGAAGGAGTAATTACAAGTGAAAAAGGAAGGGAAGGTTGTGATTGATGTTGAGTTTACATCCCTATTTGCAGTAAAATTGATTGTGCGTAGACCCGATATACGTATTTTTGTCATCTCTATTTGCACATGAATTTCAAATTCTAAGCCAAACGGCATGCACATTCTGTGCATGTTGGAAAGCAAATGCTTAGCATCTACGAAAGCGCTTCTAGCTGGCAGACGGTCACCTTGGAATTTCAAGGGCAGCTGGGGGCTTCTGGAAGGGAAAATCAGAGATGAAAAAAGGCGGGAAGAAAGGTGAAAATTAAAGAGAGAAGAAGTGGTAGGAAGGTTGGTGATTGATGTTGATAGGGAAATGGGAGTGAAATGAACCGTTTCTTATGGGACACTGTCGGAAATTACCTATCAACATGATCACCAAGAGATGATTAATGGGACCTCTTGCTTTAAATATACACACACACTGACTAGACAATGATGAGAAGCCATCAGCGGGACAACATACACAAAACAGAGGAAGGGGAAGACGGATAGAAAAAGAGAAGAGAGAG
>CM057167.1:15407280-15417615 GCA_029962745.1 Echinometra lucunter
CACACGTTACATGCGAGTCAATCGATTTTAAGGGTGTTGAATATGTCATTTTAAATAGCGTTGTTCGTTGATTTCCATTAATTGCAGTGTACGATTATTTCAAGTGTTTATCTGTTTTAATGGTTGGACACAGTCTCGTTCGAAAGTTAATTTCCAGCTAATGATTCTTACATTCGATGTTAATTTTGCTTTTATAACAGAAATGATTTTATTTTTCAAGCATCTACTTCTTCTTCTGAATGTTAACACCTGAATCCCCATATCTATTTCTTTATGTGAAATCAAAAAAATTTTCAGTTTTTTAAAATCTTTTCATATCCTACTGTTAATTCTCTCCCAAAGGTTTCTCCTACTTTCAAAGCCCTTATCTTTACAACTAATTTTTACAGTCTACATTTTTTCTTTAAGCTTAATCCTGCTCCTCTTGAACTTGATAAGAAATAATTCTTTCTTATTCGATTTCAGTTCAGCTTCTGGCGTTTCTAAGGGTCTTCATTGTTATGTAATTTGCGTCAGATGTGTACGTTACATCAGTTACTGTTCACTCTTTTTGAACTGATCTTCTTCTTATCTTAATCTTTTTCTCAGACTAATTACCCTCTATCATCTCGAAGGTTGGCTTTTTTTCATCAATAATAGATTTTTTCACCTGTGCGACCAGTGCAAAACGATAAGCATCCTGCAGTTATGACAAATGATGTTTAGTGCTAAGGGAGTAGACGAGGTGGAGTATTGTAAACATCAGGTTTCACACCTACCATGCCTACGATCAATCGTAATCAGGCAGAGCTAATCTTTTACCTCATACATTGGTATCGGGCTATGACGGGGGAAGGTCAAGAATCCATCTGGATTAAACCCTGAGAGATTAAACGACTCTACCTGGGTTTTCTTAATCTGGGCCCCGTTTCATAATGTATTTTTTTTTTATCGATAACAAGTTGCAATAACTGTTATAAGTTACTGAAATCCTTGCATCTGATTGGCTGAGAGCAAGTCTGTCATAGAAATGTGACAGTTGTTTACTGATAACAAGTTTTATGAAACGGGGCCCTGGGGTTGTATAATAAAAATAGTTACATTTATTCAGCACTTAATACTATGCTTCTAATTTTTTTTGAAAAGTAATTTTTAGTACCCCGCCCCGGTGATTGTATTCAATCACCGTTCCACACATAAAGTGCACCTTATTGGGGAGCGTTCCGGCCAGGCGCCATTTTACAGGCGCTCACATGCCAATCTTACCAGATTAACGTTCGTATCCCTCTGGGTACCGATTTAACACCTGGATAGAGAATGTCAATCGGGGCTTAGTTTCTTGCCAAAATGCTTTAGCCATGTTAGCGCCGCACTGAGATTCGAACCCTAAACCCTCCGATTGAGAGTCAAGTGAATGAACCACTACACCACGACACCTCCGAATGTCTAAATATGAATTCCCTTTTATCACACACACATGACATGTACGAAAGTATGTATTTAAGTTGAAAAGCCAACCGTTGAAAAGGTAGAGGTTATTTTTAATCTGAAAAAGGGATTACGGGGAGAAGCATAACATTTAACGCCGTCATAGAGCTTTGTGCAAGTCATCCCTGGGCAGCATGCGGGCAGCAAGAAAGCTGTCCTGGGGGTGTTTCACACAGCTGTTCGTAAACTTACGCATGACTTTACGAACGACTTGAATATGAAGTGCCAAATGGGATGCCCAAAGTTTTTCCAAAGTTTTTACAAAGTGTGACTGCATTTCCAATAAACCTCAAATAGATTGTGGCAAAAAATATACTTCACAATAAAAATGTTTGTAAAGAAAAGTAGTGTTAATCTATGTTTACATATTTCACTTTTAGCTGATGCGATTTATAATGATTGGAAATTCCATTTGGCTTGCTTTACGAAAAGCTTTATGAAACACCCCCTAACATGCATGAGGTAATATAGTTTTTTAAAAAAACAACGGTGCCAGTGAGAGAATGGGTGCCGAGTTACCGGAAGATGACACACGATATGGGAGTGAATTCAGCATTCATTTTGATCACCACACGTTAGCCATTTGTCTGTTTATGGATAAAGTTTCCTGAGGGATATTTGGGACAACTCGGATTTTCTCTTTAAAGCTCCCCTTAAGGTTAAATTACTCGCAAATCCTACTTTCTAAATCACCTGTCTTAAGCGGACGAGATTCTCTCGACTCTACTTCTTTCGCTCTCCATTTCAAAAGTTCACGTTCTTTAAAACCTCAATCAGCCGACAAAGTCCCATTAACACCGTTCATGCCCTAATTCATCGCTGCCGCACCAAAAATCTTATTCAACACTTCTCACTTTTCCGGCGCTTTTGCCTTCAGGCGTGTTCTTAAACCACCTTGATACGAATCCCATTTCTTAAATAGCCAATAGCGAATAGGTGGGGGAGGGTGAGATTAACCAAGGAGTGGGCAAGTGCCCTCCCCCCGATATGAATTTCTTTAAAATGTGATCATTCCCCTCCCATCAAAAAGGATACCCCGACGACTAATTCAGATTACAAAGTGTAGTACTCCTGAAAACGTGCATAAATTTCCCCTTATTTTTGCTTGTTAAAATAAAACTTTAGTAAACAGGTAATGAAAAAAATCGAAATCCCTCTTAGGGGATGACAGAGAATTTTTCAGACTGGTGTCCCCCCCCCCCTTCCTTTCACCAGCAAATCCTGGAGCTGCAATTGAAAGTATGGAGAAAATATCCACGGCAATACATTCCAGGGGTATGTTCTGTAAACAACATCGGAATTCTTGGAAAACAGAATTCACCGCTTTGGAATTTTAGTCGGCCAAATTCGCTTTGATCACGATGATCATTCATGCTTAGAAATTCCAACTGAACATGGTTAAGCTTTACGTCAGTAAAACAAATACAGTAATCCAAAGTAGAACTCACATAATCTTGTAGACACGCAACCATTCCCAGATTAATCTGTCGCTCCTGGTCAAGGAATCAGTACACGATTAGACTCTGTAAATGAAGAACAATATCAAAAAAGTGTCTTTAGACATTTTGATATCTGTCATCAATTTTGATTTCCAGTTTTAAGTAATTAATCGATTGATTGATGAATTTTTTGATGGACCGATCGATCAATTTAAAGATTTATTGATTGGATGATTGAATATTAATTCATTGATCGTTTCATTCCTTCATTAATACATTTTTCTCTCTCTCACGTCAGCACGTCGTGGAAGACCTCGAAGCGTGAACATATTATAAAAAGATTCTGAACGCGTTTGGAACAAAATAGTGAACAAATAAGAAATAATTAAGAACAATTTAGTAGAAAGGGAAGCATGAAATCGGAATGCTTTCAACTCTTCAAGGAATCCAGTTCTTGTGGGGGAAATGTTATATTATACGAACGAGTAACAAGATACACACATCACTGTAATTTCATCAATCGATGTGAAATTTGATTTTGTTTCCTCATTGAATCTGAAATTCGTATAAAATGTGGTTTAATGATATATTCAAAACACGCTCGAACAGAACATACATATACACAGCGGCCCAGAAAGAATTCTACACTTGAGATGGAAGCGACATCACCGACATCTTTGACGAAAAATCATTAATGTTTGTTTAATTTGATAGATAGATCTTGGTCTCATTTTACTCAGAAAAAAACAAAATTTCCACCCCATTAAACACCCCCCAAAAGCAAGATAGTAATAATAATAATAATGATAATGATGATAATGATGATGATGATGATGATACTTTGCCAATGATGTCGGAATTGCAGATCTTAGGTATTGCATTATTGGTGAGTCACCCTGTACAGTTTGAAAATCTCAATCAGAATACTGCCTTTACATGCTGAAACTGTTAGCAACACAGCATCGACTGGAACTCGTTAATGTGGGACAAGGGTGATTAAATATACGAAATTCTTTATAACAGGTACAAGCTTGCTTGTAATTACTTTAATACGACTAAAATAATATATTTTAAATGCAAAACTTTAGTTCTGAATAATGCAAATTAATTTTGACAGGAATAGAACTCGCTTAAATAATTACTGATGATCAGTGAAATTTCATCTAGTGTCATTACTAAAATAACATTAAAATATGACCATAGCCATCAGTTACATACAGAATCGGGGGTAGAGGGACACGGACAGCACGATCTTTTTTAAAGAAACAAACATGTACACGTTGGAAATAGTAGGATAATTCATTTGATGTACGATAAAAGAGCAATGTAAATAAAATGCCTTGCGCGAGGACATAAGCGCCGCGCCGGGGATCGAACCAACGATCTTCGCGTTTTCAGTCAAGTGTTTAACCACTCGAATACGACACCACGAATGAATGCCCCTCGGCCACATCCCCTTCCACACGCACACACCCATACCCTCAGGGGGTAAACGGGAAATATGATGTCGGGGGGGGGGCACGAGACAAGAAACATATCTCCTCCTAATCTCCAAATTTTATTGTCCAAAAGGAAATTCTTTTTGCCCACTGAGCAGCGCCAGATCGACGTTGCTCTATCCCTTTCAATTCTTGAACGCCAAAGAAGGTAGCAGCAACTCCCATCTTTTAACGTCTTTTGGTATGACGCGGGCGGAGTTTGAACCCACAACCTCCCGATTGTGAGGCGGACGCTCTACCTACTGAGCCAACCATATGCATGTGTACTTGGATTGTACTCTCATAACGAAAGGTTAATAATATAATTATTGCATGTAGGTGCAAAAAAAAAACAACAAACAAAACAATGCAAGAAAGGAAGCTGACGCTGAAGTGTTTTTATGCTGGGGTTTGGGATTGCCATATTTTCAAGCAAATTGCTTACTATGGCAGTCCTTCTTCCGCACATGATTTTATGTTTAATGAATTACAATAGTTTGAAAATTTATCATTTCTTGTTTTGTTTTGTTTTTTGTTGAAAAATGATTGTTACAAAATACTTGCTCATTTACGATTCATTGCCAAAAGTACTTTTGTACTTTATTTTATATATGTTACCGACAAATGTTGTACTTATATGAATGCAGGCGAAAATAAATCAAATCAAATGTTTCATCGAATGATGTGACATCGATAGCATTCGCCAAGTTTAACTTGTATGCATCCATACATAGGTACGCCCACGACAGATTTGAACAAGCAAGGAATTACTTCTTTTATTTCTAAAGACACCCGCCCAATATCACACACAAGATCTACTCCAGAAGCCTAAAAAGGTGAATAACAAATATAAAGATAGCGGACGCTCACACCGAAATATCATTATATGCCTCCAGTATGTATGCATATGGATTTAATGTGATATTCACTCTAAACATGCTAAAGCGCCTCTTCAGGATAAATTTCTCAGCGGCGAGCTAAAAATGTATTATATTAACGGGGAAATAGTGCGAGGTGCCCCAGGGAAGAGTCTATTTTACTTAGCGTTATCCTTTCCTCTCGTTTTTTGGCCAATCGTTTTTAATGGAGGGTAGAGAAGAAGGAGACGGCTTATTCATAATCTAAGAAGATGGGATTGGACAGGGAGGTACTCCATAAAAGAGTGGAGTGGGGATAAGGGACTTAAAATGATGAGGATTGATCAGGAAGGGAGGGGTATAAGAATCACAAAAGTGGCGGGGGATCCATTCAGTAACAGGGGAATGAACTCCTTTTTTTTTTTTTTTTTTTTTTTGGTTGTTAGAGATGATATATCTTGTAGATAAGACCATTTCTATGAAGAATCTCACGACCTTTTGATTTGCTGCTCTTTTCCTTATCTTGATTTCTTTGTCTGTTTGGGGTTTTATTTTTGTTTTTTTGCATTTTTTTTCTTGCTCATCAGACTTTTCAAAATAGAACCCCTCCCTTTTTAGATTTCAGATCCGCCCTTTAACGTGATTACCTACAGGACGGGGGATACTTCATGGAATAGAGTGTTGGATGGGATCCAGTGTGCAGATTATTACACCAAGAATAAGATGAGAAATATTATAAGGAGGGAAGGCTTATATTCAATATTCAAGTTCACATATTCAAGTTTATTTTCCACATCTGATTAAAAACACAAGTACAATTTATATGCATGTATACAATAATAAACATTAATTAAAATGATACATCTTCGATTTGAAATCATAATGTGGCAGTGGGAAAAGACAAAGGCCAATGGCCTATCAAGGTTATTCCCAAAGATAATAAGATTTAAATAAATATTTTTCTAAAATATACTAAAAACAAGAAAGAAATACAAGATTAAAATGACACAAAACACCGACACATAGAATTAAACCAGACAAATCCATTACAAAAACAGAGAAAGGGCATTTATGTAAGATTTATCCTAGTTATACATAACCATTGACGAGATATTTCTTAAACTTTCTTTTGAACATTGACAATGTTGGGCATATTTGAAGTTCTTGAGGCAATTTGGTTCCATAATTTTGGCCCGGCATAAATAATTGTTGTTCTTGAGAAATCATAATTTAACATTGGTAGGTGGAAAAAAAAGCAAATCAAATAAGTCATTACATATCCCTATATAACCCATTCGTGCCAGAATTCCACATTGCATGATTTGACCCAATAAATTTTGATGTAGAACCTTTCAAAACCTACTAAATACACGAGCAAAAAGAGCAAAATATTCTGCACTCACTCTGCCCGTTTTGGTTGCGTCGGTATTTACTGTTTGATGCTGACATTTTTTGAAGAATATAAGAACTAAAATCCTTAAATTGGCAACGCGATGGAAAGTTCAAACCTTGGTTCAAACCATAGAGTTACATACGGAGTGCGTATATAACTCTATGGTTCAAACTCAATTTTTTCCGTACAAATTGGCAACGTTTTAACTTCTCAACATGCTCTCTGTCAATTGATTTTCATTCCAGATACATAACTTTTTATGAGAAAGATGTCGCACGAAAAGAAAAAATACTAAAGTTGCCAATTTGAAAAAGAAAAGCTCATCAAATAGGGCTTCAATTAATTCCTGTCATAAATGGAAAATAATATGTAAGGCTGCACTAATCTGAGATGAGGATTATTCAGTGAAGCAAGAGGGGTATAGAATAAATCGATAAATATGATTAAAGAAATTTTTAAAAGTCATTTTTGAGAACAGAATAAATCGGAAAGTAAAAAGAAAAACTGTACTCATTTGTCACTTTTAGGTTACATGGTAATATAGGAAAAATCTGAGGTAGTTCAATTTAGACAACATAATGTACGCTCAGAATCATTATGACTGATTTAAGTCTACAAGGGAGGTTTAAAATTAGGATACTGAAGAAGTATATACCTCCAATATGTGAATAAGATTTATCAAATGTATCGAAATCTCCTTCGACAGGTTCGTAAATAATTGGAAACTTTATCATGATTTGGGCTATACTAGGTAGGTGTTCTTGAGGATTCGAATACACCTCGCGCTTCTTTATGATTTAGAGGAAAAAAATCACCGTTTTTCAAGGGCACGTGGACGAAAAAGAGAATAATTCGAATACCCTCAAGTACAATCCCGTCTGACAATGTAACAAACAAAAACACAGAAACAGAAGTACCCCTTTTCACTTTTTGAGTACTTTTGATGAGTTTTTGGCGCCCCTAAATGGATAAGGAGCCATTAAAGCAGCACCGACATACCGATTGTGAATTTTTCGAGGACCTACTGGCGTAATCCATACAGGTAATCTATTCCCCATCAAGCGGTGAAAGTCATCCTTTTGGACCTAAAAAACGTTGGGTTCATCAATTATTCGCGATGATGTCACGGAGAAAGCGATATGGCAGGGCGAACATGTGTATTACAGTTCAGGGCACTCGCAAGTGCGTCATCAATATTTATTATCACGCGGGCTGTTTATTGGGGGAAATTCATTTTCATCACTTTTTTAAAGGATGATGGGGGGGGGGGGTGAGAATTACTCTTTACACTACCTCACCGGTTGGGCTCTAACATTGTCTAAGGGGGATCAATCCGCCCATGCCCCTTTGAAAGCCTATCGGGTATATCCTAAGTACACCTTAAGTACATACAAAAGGATGTTTTTGTTTGCTACAAGACATTTTTTTCATGACACCGTATCCCCCCACCCAGTTTTTAAAAGAACATCTTCGATCCACTCCCTCATCATAAAGCGATTTTACTTCGATGCATCTTCATTTTAGATCAGATAAGAGGGGCAACACTCGAAAGTTTTCGCATTAATAAATCTAATCTTTATCTTCACATTTTATTTCCCTGCCTTTGATGCTGCCTGTAGTTACGCCATCAGGAAACAAAATCAATATCAGAATACATCCCTAAAGATTCGATGTAAAGATAAGAGTGTCATATATACTTTGTTTGTTCAGACAACTGCAACCTACAAAACAGCATCATCCCACGCCTACTAAATTTTAGACCAACAGACCATTTTACAGTTTAATTTCCCCCCCGTGAATTAATTTTGTCGGACTTTTTTATTTCTCCTTCTATCATTCTTTTATACCTTAAAATCTTCCTCTTATTTCGTCCCACATGCAGGCTTAGCTGAAGAGGCAAGGGAGGGGGGGGGGGGTAGTGGAAAAATGGAAAGGACATAGAGTAAAAAGACAAAAGAACAAATCATCTACCTCTCGCGCACCAGTATAATCGATAATAAGTGTTCATGATTTTAAGGGGAATTTAAGGGGATTAATGAATTTTGATGTATGTATGTTTAGAAGAATAAATAAATTAACAGCCAGGAATACAAAGATTTTGAAATATAAGATATCTAACACTGAATTCTGCCATTTGCAAAACCGACCTGGGTATGCTTTTGTCCGTCACTGCAGTCTATAGGGTAAAAAAAATCTGGCATTTCCGGTCACTTGCATATTTTCACTTTATGTGAACCACAGTCATGAGGATGATGCTTTTAAAGTGCATTTTCAGGGCTTCCTATTTACACAGCATAAGACACAGTGACAAAGCATTTAGGGCCATATAGCTCAGATGTTTTAAAAGTTACTCATTGGCTTTAAGATTCCAGTCAAAGTTAAATGATTTTGGCAAATGTCACAACACATCAATATGATATATTATCTCGAGTTCGTGTCAAATCTAATGAATAAACAAGTCTGCTAATTTCATAACATTAACATTTTAAGTACCTCGAGGATAGATAGATGAGATAAACTTTGATCGTGGAAGAAACCAGATGCAAAATGAAATATTTTGTATTAATTATGCAAGCTTTCATAAACCATGTATTAACTGAAGACGCATGCAGTCCTCAGAGTATTGTTTGAAGTTCGACGAAGTGTCGGATGCACGCTTTTCAATCTTTAATTACATGTACATGCATAACCTACTGTGTGTGTCAAGGGTGTTATCAAATATTTATTCTGACATTCAAGCACCCCAAACTGTCGACTCTGCGATAAATCACATTAATGATAAATAGAACGGCACATTTCCATTCAACTTAAACATAATTAGGCAAATGTGGAACGATATAGAGAAAGGTAATCAAGCATATCCTTCAATCAGAAATGATGTATGCAACTTTCATGTTTTTTTCTCTTCAAACTAATGTTAATAAAGACAAAGTTGATTATTAGTCACGTAATTGCATTTAATTTATTTAGAAAGGCTGGTTACGGATTACAGCAGACAAGATAAAAAATAGTTTTCCAGTCATTTCGATGTCAACAAATCGACTCAGTCTTTTTGATGGAAGTCATACCAAATGAGAAGCACTACGCGCATTAGAAAATGGGACTACCAGTGCCATGCAAATTTCCCCTTAAGATTTAATTTTTTTCATGATACATGTACTCGGATTAGACGGTAACTTCGAGAGAAATTTTCATGTGACATCATTACAAAAAAAAAAGAATGTGAATTTTGAAACAAATTGTTATGATTTTTTCTTACCTTTATTAAAACTTAAACTAATCTGTAAGCATCGCTTGAACTATATAGCTTACTGTCACGGTGTAATGGCGTCTGCTTGCGCTTAATACTAGATTTAGCTTAGAATGATATGAGTTAAACATGCACTTTTATATATAGCTCCTTATCAACCATGTCGTCCTCAGGAGATGATTCGAGCTATCGGTTTGATGAGGGGTTTTAAGAATTGATCAGGCCGAGAATGTCCCGGCATGCCCGGGGGGTGATCATGACTTGATCGATCGGAGATTAACTGGGGGTAATGTGGAAGGTGTCTAGCCCCATGGATTATGCTAACACCTTTAACACCTTCGATATCTGATGTCACTTTAACGAGCCGTGAGAAACCTTAGATCTCAGTCGCTCCCTGAATTATCCATCAATCTCTCTCTCTCTCTCTCTCTCTCTCTCCCTTTCTCTCTTT
>CM057167.1:15418115-15471307 GCA_029962745.1 Echinometra lucunter
CTACAAGGATAGAGAGAGAGAGAGACAGAGACAGAGACAGAGAGAGACAGAGAGAGAGACACAAAGGAGAGAGGAGAGGAGGGGCTGCAATGGTGGCATAAACAAAAATGACGATGCAACAATGGTGCAAAGCGCAGCTGGCAAAGATTAATGAGTATGTGCGACAGTGTTTTAAAACATGTAATGGAAAATGGAAAAGAAAACTTAACGTCACTCTCAACTTTCCTTTTTCTTCTCATGAATTGTATCCCAAATACAAAAAACATTTGACAATACACATGCGAGAGAGAAAAAGTAAGAAAGTAAAAGAAAGAAAGAAAGTGAGAGAGAGAGAGAGAGAAGGGGTGATGAAGTGCGTAAGAGAGAAAATAAGAGACATTAAAAGAATCAGAGATTATGTTGGAGAAAATAGGGAAAGGGAAACGAAGAGAGATGGAGAGAGAGAGAGAGAGAGAGAGAGGAGAGATAGAGAGAGGGGGAGAGATAGAGAGAGGGAGGACAGATTATGATATTAAAGACAATCAGAATTCTAGTGGGAAAAATAAAGGGGGCAACGGGCAAAGGAGGATAGATGGAGAGATATCAGGGAAAAGGAAAATGAGAGATGAGAAGGGAATAGCAGAGGGAGATAGAGAGAATGCTAGAAATCAAAGATTGATAGAAAAGGAGATTGAGAAAATGATGATATTAAAAAAAAAAGAGAATGAGAAAAAAAAAAACCAGAGCTCTTAAGCTGTTTAGGGAGAAAGGTAGATTAATGGACAAAGAAAGATAATGGGAAAGAGAAATAGAGGGTGGGGGTGGGTGGGGGAGGGGGAATGACGAGAATAAATGAGTGAAGGAAAGAGAGAAAGGGAGAGAGAGAGAGAGAGAGATTGATGGATAATTCAGGGAGCGACTGAGATCTAAGGTGTCTCACGGCTCGTTAAAGTGACATCAGATATCGAAGGTGTTAAAGGTGTTAGCATAATCCATGGGGCTAGACACCTTCCACATTACCCCCAGTTAATCTCCGATCGATCAAGTCATGATCACCCCCGGGCATGCCGGGACAGTCTCGGCCTGATCAATTCTTAAAACCCCTCATCAAACCGATAGCTCGAATCATCTCCTGAGGACGACATGGTTGATAAGGAGCTATATATAAAAGTGCATGTTTAACTCATATCATTCTAAGCTAAATCTATAGTATTAAGCGCAAGCAGACGCCATTACACCGTGACAGTAAGCTATATAGTTCAAGCGATGCTTACAGATTAGTTTAAGTTTTAATAAAGGTAAGAAAAAATCATAACAATTTGTTTAAAAATTCACATTCTCTTTTTTTGTAATGATGTCACATGAAAATTTCTCTCGAAGTTACCGTCTAATCCGAGTATCATGAAAAAAATTAAATCTTAAGGGGAAATTTGCATGGCACTGGTAGTCCCATTTTCTAATGCGCGTAGTGCTTCTCATTTGGTATGACTTCCATCAAAAAGACTGAGTCGATTTGTAACATCGAAATGACTGGAAAACTATTTTTTATCTTGTCTGCTGTAATCCGTAACCAGCCTTTCTAAATAAATTAAATGCAATTACGTGACTAATAATCAACTTTGTCTTTATTAACATTAGTTTGAAGAGAAAAACACATGAAAGTTGCATACATCATTTCTGATTGAAGGATATGCTTGATTACCTTTCTCTATATCGTTCCACATTTGCCTAATTATGTTTAAGTTGAATGGAAATGTGCCGTTCTATTTATCATTAATGTGATTTATCGCAGAGTCGACAGTTTGGGGTGCTTGAATGTCAGAATAAATATTTGATAACACCCTTGATACACACAGTGGGTTATGCATGTACATGTAATTAAAGATTGAAAAGCGTGCATTCGACACTTCGTCGAACTTCAAACAATACACTGAGGACTGTATGCGTCTTCAGTTAATACATGGTTTATGAAAGCTTGCATAATTAATACAAAATATTTCATTTTGCATCTGGTTTCTTCCACGATCAAAGTTTATCTCATCTATCTATCCTCGAGGTACTTAAAATGTTAATGTTATGAAATTAGCAGACTTGTTTATTCATTAGATTTGACACGAACTCGAGATAATACGTCATATTGATGTGTTGTGACATTTGCCAAAATCATTTAACTTTGACTGGAATCTTAAAGCCAATGAGTAACTTTTAAAACATCTGAGCTATATGGCCCTATCATTGTTTCTTATACTGTGTAAATATGAAGCCCTGAAAATGCACTTCAAAAGCATCATCATCATGACTGTGGTTCACAAAAAGTGAAAATATGCAAGTGACCGGAAATGCCAGACTTTTTTACCCTATAGGCTGCAGTGACAGACAAAAGCATACCCAAGTTGGTTTTGCAAATGGCAGAATTCAGTGTTAGATATCTTGTATTTCAGAATCTGTGTATTCCTGGCTGTTAATTTATTTATCCTTCTGAACATACAGACATCAAAATTCATTAATCCCCTTCAATTCCCCTTAAAATCATGGACCCCTATTATCGATTATACTGGTGCGCGAGAGGTAGATGATCTGTTCTTTTGTCTTTTTACTCTATGCCCTTTCCATTTTTCCACTACCCCCCCCCCTCCCTTGCCTCTTCAGCTAAGCCTGTATGTGGGACGAAAAAAGAGGAGGATTTTAAGGCATAAAAGAATGATAGAAGGAGAAATAAAAAAGGGTAGAAAAGTCGAAGTCCGACAAAATTAATTCACAGGGGGAAATTTAAACTGTAAAATGGTCTGTTGGTCTAAAATTTAGTAGGCGTGGGATGATGCTGTTTTGTAGGTTGCGATTGTCTGAACAAACAAAGTATATATGACACTCTTATCTTTACATCGAATCTTTAGGGATGTATTCTGATATTGATTTTGTTTCCTGATGGCGTAACTAAAGGCAGCACCAAAGGCATGGAAATAGAATGTGAAGATAAAGATTAGATTTATTAATGCGAAAACTTTCGAGTGTTGCCCCTCTTATCTGATCTAAAATGAAGATGCATTGAAGTGAAATCGCTTTATGATGAGGGAGTGGATCGAAGATGCTCTTTTAAAAACTGGGGGGGGGGGATACGGTGTCGTGAAAAAAATGTATTGTAGCAAACAAAAACATCCTTTTGTATGTACTTAAGGTGTACTTATACCCGATAGGCTTTCAAAGGGGCATGGACGGATTGATCCCCCTTAGACAATGTAAGAGCCCAGCCCGTGAGGTAGTGTAAAGAGTAATTCTCCCCCCCCCCCCCATCATCCTTTAAAAAAGTGATGAAAATGAATTTCCCCCAATCAGCCCGCGTGATAATAAATATTGATGACGCACTTGCGAGTGCCCTGAACTGTAATACACATGTTCGCCCTGCCATATCGCTTTCTCCGTGACATCATCGCGAATAATTGATGAACCCAATGTTTTTTAGGTCCAAAAGGATGACTTTCACCGCTTGATGGGGAATAGATTACCTGTATGGATTACGCCAGTAGGTCCTCGAAAAATTCACAGTCGGTATGTCGGTGCTGCTTTAATGGCTCCTTATCCATTTAGGGGCGCCAAAAACTCATCAAAAGTACTCAAAAAGTGAAAAGGGGTACTTCTGTTTCTGTGTTTTTGTTTGTTACATTGTCAGACGGGATTGCACTTGAGGGTATTCGAATTATTCTCTTTTCCGTCCACGTGCCCTTGAGAAACGGTGATTTTTTCCCTCTAAATCATAAAGAAGCGCGAGGTGTATTCCAATCCTCAAGTACACTTACCTATAGCCCAAATCATGATAAAGTTTCCAATTATTTACGAACCTGTCGAAGGAGATTTCGATACATTTGATAAATCTTATTCACATATTGGAGGTATATACTTCTTCAGTATCCTAATTTTAAACCTCCCTTGTAGACTTAAATCAGTCATAATGATTCTGAGCGTACATTATGTTGTCTAAATTGAACTACCTCAGATTTTTCCTATATTACCATGTAACTTAAAAGTGACAAATGAGTACAGTTTTTCTTTTTACTTTCCGATTTATGCTGTTCTCAAAAATGATTTTTTTTTTTTTATTTCTTTAATCATATTTATCGATTTATTCTATACCCCTCTTACTTCACTGAGTACTCCTCATCTCAGATTAGTGCAGCCTTACATATTATTTTCCATTTATGACAGGAATTAATAGAAGCCCTATTTTGATGAGCTTTTCTTTTTCAAACTGGCAACAGTAGTATTTTTTTTCTTTTCTTGCGACATCTTTCTCATAAAAAGTCATGTATCTGGAATGAAAAACAATTGAAAGAGAGCATGTTGAGAAAGTTAAAAAGTTGCCAATTTGTACGGAAAAAAATTGAGTTTGAACCATAGAGTTATATACGCACTCCGTACGCAACTCTATGGCTTGAACTTTCCATCGCGTTTCCAATTTAACAATTTTAGTTCTTATATCCTTCAAAAAATGTAAGCATCAAACAGTAAATACCGACGCAACCAAAACGGGCAGAGTGAGTGCAGAATAATGGTGTAATAATCTGCACACTGGATCCCATCCAACACTCTGTTCCATGAAGTATCCCCCGTCCTGTAGGTAATCACGTTAAAGGGCGGATCCGAAATTTAAAAAGGGAGGGGTTCTATTTCGAAAAGTCTGATAAGTAAGAAAAAAGTGCAAAAAACAAAAAACAAAAACCCAAACAGACAAAGAAATCAAGATAAGGAAAAGAGCAGCAAATCAAAAGGTCGTGAGATTCTTCATAGAAATGGTCTTATCTACAAGATATATCATCTCTAACAACCAAAAAAAAAAAAAAAAAAAAAAAAAAGGAATTCATTCCCCTATTACTGAATGGATCCCCCTGCCACTTTTGTGATTCTTATACCCCTCCCTTCCTGAGCAATCCTCATCATTTTAAGTCCCTTATCCCCACTCCACTCTTTTATTGAGTACCTCCCTGTCCAATCCCATCTTCTTAGATTATGAATAAGCCGTCTCCTTCTTCTCTACCCTCCATTAAAAACGATTGGCCAAAAAACGAGAGGAAAGGATAACGCTAAGTAAAATAGACTCTTCCCTGGGGCACCTCGCACTATTTCCCCGTTAATATAATACATTTTTAGCTCGCCGCTGAGAAATTTATCCTGAAGAGGCGCTTTAGCATGTTTAGAGTGAATATCGCATTAAATCCATATGCATATATACTGGAGGCATATAATGATATTTCGGTGTGAGCGTCCGCTATCTTTATATTTGTTATTCATCTTTTTAGGCTTCTGGAGTAGATCTTGTGTGTGATATTGGGCGGGTGTCTTTAGAAATAAAAGAAGCAATCCCTTGCTTGTTCAAATCTGTCGTGGGCGTACCTGTGTATGGATGCATACAGGTTAAACTTGGCGAATGCTATCGATGTCACATCATTCGATGAAACATTTGATTTGATTTATTGTCACCTGCATTCATATAAGTACAACATCTGTCGGTAACATATATAAAATAAAGTACAAAAGTACTTTTGGCAATGAATCGTAATTGAGCAAGTATTTTGTAACAATCATTTTTCAAAAAAAAAAAAAGAAATGATAAATTGTCAAACTATTGTAATTCATTAAACATAAAATCATGTGCGGAAGAAGGACTGCCATAGTAAGCAATTTGCTTGGAAATATGGCAACCCCAAACCCCAACAGAAACACTTCAGCATCAGCTTCCTTTCTTGCATTGTTTTGTTTGTTTGGTTTTTTTTTGCACTACATGCAATAATTATATTATTAACCTTTCGTTATGAGAGTACAGTCCAAGTACACATGCATATGTGTTGGCTCAGTAGGTAGACCGTCCGCCTCACAATCGGGAGGTCGTGGGTTCAAACCCCGGCCGCGTCATACCAAAAGACGTTAAAAGATGGGAGTTGCTGCTACCTTCTTTGGCGTTCAAGAATTGAAAGGGATAGAGCAACGTCGATCTGGCGCTGCTCAGTGGCTGCCGGGCCCACGATCAATTGGGCAAAAAGAATTTCCTTTCGGACAATAAAATTTGGAGATTAGGAGGAGATATGTTTCTTGTCTCGTGCCCCCCCCCCGACATAATATTTCCCGTTTACCCCTTGAGGGTATGGGTGTGTGCATGTGGGAGGGGATATGGCCGAGGGGCATTCATTCGAGGTGTCGTGGTCGAGTGGTTAAACACTTGACTGAAAACGCGAAGATCGTTGGTTCGATCCCCGGCACGGCGCTTATGTCCTCGCGCAAGGCATTTTATCTACATTGCTCTTTTATCGTACATTAAATGAATTATATCCTGCTATTTCCAACATGTACATGTTTGTCCGTGTCCCTGTACCCCCGATTCTGTATGTAACTGATGGCTATGGTCATACCTTAATGTTATTTTAGTAATGACACTAGATGAAATTCCACTGATCATCAATTTAAGCGAGTTCTATTCCTGTCAAAAGGAATTTGCATTACATCAGAGCTAAAGTTTTGCATTTAAAATATATTATTTTAGTCGTATTAAAGTAATTACAATCAAGCTTGTACCTGTTTTAAAGAATTTCGTATTTAATCACCCTTGTCCCACATTAGCGAGTTCCAGTCGATGCTGTGTTGCTAACAGTTTTAGCATGTAAAGGCAGTATTCTGATTGAGATTTTCAAACTGTGCAGGGTGACTCACCAATAATGCAATACCTAAGATCTGCAATTCCGACATCATTGGCAAAGTATCATCATCATCATCATTATCATCATCACCATCATCATCATTATTATTATCTTGCTTTTGGGGGGTGTTAAATAGGGAGGATTTTTTTTCTGAGTAAAATGACACCAAGATCTATCTATCCAATTAAACAAACATTAATGATTTTTCGTCAAAGATGTCGGTGATGTCGCTTCCATCTCAAGTGTGGAATTCTTTCTGGGCCACTGTGTATATGTATGTTCTGTTCGAGCGTGTTTTGAATATATCATTAAACCACATTTATACGAATTTCAGATTCAATGAGGAAACAAAATCGAATTTCACATCGATTGATGAAATAAATATAATACAGTGACGTGTGTATCTTGTTACTCGTTCGTATAATATAACATTCCCCCCACAAGAACTGGATTCCTTGAAGAGTTGAAAGTATTGCGATTTCATGCTTCCCTTTCTACAAATTGTTCTTAATTATTTCTTATTTGTTCATTTTGTTCCAAACGCGTTCAGACAGTGAATCTTTTTATAATATGTTCACGCTTCGAGGTCTTCCACGACGTGCTGACGTGAGAGAGAAAAAAAATGTATTAATGAAGGAATGAAACGATCAATGAATTAATATTCAATCATCCAATCAATAAATCTTTAAATTGATCGATCGGTCCATCAAAAAATTCATCAATCAATCGATTAATTACTTAAAACTGGAAATCAAAATTGATGACAGATATCAAAATGTCTAAAGGCACTTTTTTGATATTGTTCTTCATTTACAGAGTCTAATCGTGTACTGATTCCTTGACCAGGAGCGACAGATTAATCTGGGAATGGTTGCGTGTCTACAAGATTATGTGAGTTCTACTTTGGATTACTGTATTTGTTTTACTGACGTAAAGCTTAACCATGTTCAGTTTGAATTTCTAAGCATGAATGATCATCGTGATCAAAGCGAATTTGGCCGACTAAAATTCCAAAGCGGTGAATTCTGTTTTCCAAGAATTCCGATGTTGTTTACAGAACATACCCCTGGAATGTATTGCCGTGGATATTTTCTCCATACTTTCAATTGCAGCTCCAGGATTTGCTGGTGAAAGAAAGGGGGGGGGGGGACACCAGTCTGAAAAATTCTCTGTCATCCCCTAAGAGGGATTTCGATTTTTTTTCATTACCTGTTTACTAAAGTTTTATTTTTTACAAGCAAAAATAAGGGAAAATTTATGCACGTTTTCAGGAGTACTACACTTTGTAATCTGAATTAGTCGTCGGGGTATCCTTTTTGATGGGAGGGGAATGATCACATTTTAAAGAAATTCATATCGGGGGGAGGGCACTTGCCCACTCCCTGGTTAATCTCCCCCTCCCCCACCTATTCGCTATTGGCTATATAAGAAATGGGATTCGTATCAAGGTGGTTTAAGAACACGCCTGAAGGTAAAAGCGCCGGAAAAGTGAGAAGTGTTGAATAAGATTTTTGGTGCGGCAGCGATGAATTAGGGCATGAACGGTGTTAATGGGACTTTGTCGGCTGATTGAGGTTTTAAAGAACGTGAACTTTTGAAATGGAGAGCGAAAGAAGTAGAGTCGAGAGAATCTCGTCCGCTTAAGACAGGTGATTTAGAAAGTAGGATTTGCGAGTAATTTAACCTTAAGGGGAGCTTTAAAGAGAAAATCCGAGTTGTCCCAAATATCCCTCAGGAAACTTTATCCATAAACAGACAAATGGCTAACGTGTGGTGATCAAAATGAATGCTGAATTCACTCCCATATCGTGTGTCATCTTCCGGTAACTCGGCACCCATTCTCTCACTGGCACCATTCGTTTTTTTAAACCTTTATTTAGCTCATGCATGTCAGGGGTGTTTCATAAAGCTTTTCGTAAAGTTACGATTGACTTTAACGACTTGAATATAGCAAGCCAAATGGAATTTCCAATCATTAAAAATCGCGTCAGCTAAAGGTGAAATATGTAGACATAGGTTAATGTTACTTTTCTTTACAAACATTTTCATTGTAAGGTATATTTTTTGCCACAATCTAATTGAGGTTATTGGAAATGCAGTCATACTTTGTAAAAACGTCAGGAAAATCTTTGGGGATGCCATTTCCCATTTGGCACTTCATTTTGAAGTCGTTCGTAAAGTCATGCGTAACTCTACGAACGACTGGAATATGATAGGCAAATGGGATTCTCAATCATTATTAATCGTATCAGTAATATATACAGACATAGATTAACATTACTTTTGTTTCCAAACATTTTTATTGTGATGTATATCTTGTGTCAAAATTCAATTTAGATTATGGAAAATGCAGTCCCACCCTTCGTAAAAACGTCAAGAAAAACTTTGGACATCCCATTTGGCACTTCATATTCAAGTTGTCCGTGAAGTATATTTTTATTGTGCAGTATATTTTTTGCCACGATCTAATTGAGGTTATTGGAAATGAAGTCATACTTTGTAAAAACGTCAGGAAAATCTTTGGGGATGCCATTTCCCATTTGGCACTTCATTTGAAGTCGTTTGTAAAGTCATGTGTAACTTTACCAACAACTGGAATATACCAAGCCAAATGGGATTCTCAGTCATTATCAATCATATCAGTAAAATATACAGACATAGATTAACATTACTTTTGTTTCCAGACATTTTTATTGTGATGTATATTTTTTGTCATAATTCAATTGAGACTATGGGAAATGCAGTCCCACCCTTCGTAAAAACGTCAGGAAAAACTTTGGACATCCCATTTGGCACTTCATATTCAAGTTTTCCGTACAGTCATGCGTTAAAAAACAGCTTAAGTTTGTGAACACCACCAATAATGGTGCACTTTATGTGTGGGGTAATAATATTTTTTTTTTCAAAACAATTAGAAGCAGAGTATTAAGCGCTGAATAAATGTAACTATTGTTATTATACAACCCCAGGGCCCCGTTTCATAAAACTTGTTATCAGTAAATAACTGTCACATTTCTATGACAAACTTGCTCTCAGCCAATCAGATACAAGGATTTCAGTAGCTACAGTTGTTGCAACTTGTTATTGATAAAAAAAATTATGAAACGGGGCCCAGATTAAGAAAACCCATATAGAATCGTTTAATCTCTCAGGGTTGAATCCAGATGGATTCTTGACCTTCCCCCGTCCCTTTTTTTTTCTTCTCTCTTTTTTTTTTTGGGGGGGGGGGGAACAACACATGCACACGTTGGTATCAAATATGCATATAGCACATCACTTTATTTGAAAGACGATAAAACAGCAATGTAGATAAAATGCCTTTCTCAAGGGCATAAGTGCCGTGCCGAGGATGGAACCCCCCGGACCTTCGCGTCTCCAGTTAAGCGCTTTAAACCACTCGAGTACGGCACCTCTCCTCAATGTTGCAAGGCGATATAGGCCGATACCAATATGAGGTAAAAGATTAGCTCTGCCTGATTACGATTGATCGTAGGCATGGTAGGTGTGAAACCTGATGTTTACAATACTCCACCTCGTCTACTCCCTTAGCACTAAACATCATTTGTCATAACTGCGGGATGTTTGTCGTTTTGCACTGGTCGCACAGGTGAAAAAAATCTATTATTGATGAAAAAAAGCCAACCTTCGAGATGATAGAGGGTAATTAGTCCGAGAAAAAGATTAAGATAAGAAGAAGATAGTTCAAAAAGAGTGAACAGTAACTGATGTAACGTACACATCTGACGCAAATTACATAACAATGAAGACCCGGAGAAGCGCCAGAAGCTGAACTGAAATCGAATAAGAAAGAATTATTTCTTATCAAGTTCAAGAGGAGCAGGATTAAGCTTAAAGAAAAAATGTAGACTGTAAAAATTAGTTGTAAAGATAAGGGCTTTGAAAGTAGGAGAAACCTTTGGGAGAGAATTAACAGTAGGATATGAAAAGATTTTAAAAAACTGAAAATTTCTTTGATTTCACATAAAGAAATAGATATGGGGATTCAAGTGTTAACATTCAGAAGAAGAAGTAGACGCTTGAAAAATAAAATCATTTCTGTTATAAAAGCAAATAATAACACCGAATGTAAGAATCATTAGCTGGAAATTGACTTTCAAACGAGACTGTGTCCAACCATTAAAACAGATAAACACTTGAAATAATCGTACATTGCTGTTAATGGAAATTAACGAACAACGCTATTTAAAATGACATATCCGACACCCTTACAATCGATTGACTCGCATGTAACGTGTGAAGTTTCAACAGCTCCTGTCGATATGGTTTCTATGTAACACGAGTCAATGCCATTTCCGACCATAAAAAGCTGCTCGTTTCGGGAAAATGAATTCGCATGATATCGATTAAATATCGATTGTCGCGTATATTTATCGTCTGCTATGCATACAATGTTCTGGCTTTGATAAGCACAGGGAATTTTCGTCGAGTTATTATTTATTTTGTGATAATAATAGCACGGCAAGAAGGGAAGGAAAGGTGAAAAATCAATGAGTATGACTTTTGTCTCAAATACACGTAGGCCTAAATAAAGAGGCGCACTTGAAATAGAGAGATGGGCTTCTTAGCAGTTACAGAGAGAGAATAACTGGCAAATTCCCTATTACCTATCTTTCTCTTTATGGTAACCTGTTTCAGTTAAGCCGGTGACTACTGAATTATGTCATTCCCATGGTTTAATGCAGGGGCTACTTGTTCATGTAAGTATTGGGTTAATATGTTTTAAGCGAATGAATATCATGAATATCCTACTATGCATTGTCTGATAAGACTTTTCTTGAACTGTTGAAAATAATTTCAGAAGCATTTTTCTTTTTATATAATCTGCTGCTCATCTAATATCCAATGCATTCAATCCAATGGAAATTTATTCCACTTCCCAAATTTTTTAAAACCATGTAACCATAGTAACGGGACCTTCGACCTCAATGTTGTACATTCATAGTCCTAACATAAATGCCAAATGCCATGTTATCGGAAGGGCTTGCAAGAAGGGCTATATACGTCAACTTTTATCTGTTAAGCAAGGCACAGCTGGAAAAAATGTCAAAATATGTGGCTTGTTTTCGTGTATAATATGCATCGTGAAGAAATGTACGGAAGAACTCGCATATTGACATGTCATGATTAATGTCTGGTGCCATGTGCATGTGCATCAATCGCCAATTTTCTGGGCACCCAAGACGAAGCGATTCGCGAAGTGGATGTGACAAGTTAGCAAGCGTGTTATGATGTTGGCACGTGGACCGTGCTAATTCTTACCGCAGCGACATCCGATTGAAGAGAAGAAATAAAGAAAGTATAAGCTCGGATGGGAATCTAACTTTCATCAGATTAGACATGAAACATGCAAAACCTATTCGCTGATTCTCATTCATTTTTCAGCCTTTATACCTCCTTTTCCTTCAACTCGTTTTTCTGTTCTCCTCCCCATCTTTCTTATTCTGAAGTTTCTTTTTTTCCCCGCCTTCCGTTCGTTTACTTTCTTTTCCATTTCACTATTCTCCACCCACATTTTCACATCTTCCCTGTGTCTTTTCTTGCTCTGCTTTCCATAATCACAATCTCTTGTCTTCTGAAGCTTAAAAGGAAAGAGATTACTTTGATATCGAACCAAGGTACTTTTTAGCTCGTTTTTCTTCATCGTCGTTGTGTGAATATAAGACTCCAACTTTCTCCCATTTCCTTCCTTCTTTGCTAATGTACATACTATTTCTATTCTCTCTTTCTTTTACACTTTCTCCCCCCCCTCTCTCTCTCTCTCTCTCTCTCTCTCTCTCTCTCTCTCTCTCTCTCAGTTGATTATCCCTTATTTGTCTCTCTTCAATCATCTTGTACTTTTTCGCTTCACATAGGCCTAGATGGATTTGGGGTACTTCATAGATCTTTTGAAGAATTTTGATTTTTTTTGGGGGGGGGGGGGTCATCGTTTTTTCCCCTCAAAGAGTACTGTCTTGTCTTCTTCTTTCTTCACTCTTAAACATGCGGGATCAGATTGACCCGGAAAAGGGTCCTTTGGATCCACACTCCGTGTCAAAAAATGACCTGAAATAAGGTCAGATGTGACCCAGAAGCAAGTCTTCAATGACCCTATTCCAGGTCATTTTTGACCCGGAACGGAGTGTGGCCCCAACAATAACTCTTTTCCGGGTCAATCTGACCCCGCATTTTAAAGAGTGTTCTCTCAGAGTAATAACCCTTCTAGATCAAGGTCAGACAATAACCGTAAGGGCGCGTGACATACTGATGCGCTCTCTCATTTGCAATTGTATAGAGACCATTTTAAGAGCAGACTCTTCGTGTTTCGGAAACTAATACGGCAGACTAGGACGCAGATGTATATTTTAATCAGCATGGTATTAAACATGTTTCATTATTTATTTGTCACTGATATGTAGTCAGGATGACTTATTTTCACCAATCTGGTTTTTTAAGAGGCCCTGTTTAATAACGACAATATGCAATAACACATTGTGAATACAAACTCATCACAGCGACAAAACAAACTACAGCTTATACAAAAACCTTTGTTATCCTTTAAAGAAAATGTAGATTGTTGAATAGATACATATATTATCATATTTTGACATGTTTACGTTTTAGTTTTAACGTCTTGAATATATATATTCTCCAAGTTTCTTCAAAGGTGGTGTATATACTTTCTTCAGTCTTGAGGATGTTTGGAGGATACGATAATAATGACACATGGCTTCAGTATTACATCGTTTGCACACAAGCAGGTATTCATTATACAACCCCGCATTAAAGAAAGTCAATGTATATATAATCATGATAATCTGGCCTGAATGAATCTACCGAAGATATGAACTTTTTTTCCATTTTTGTTTGTATTACATGTACCTGAATCGTCAACAGCCAGAGCAACCCTCGGTTTGCAGTGATCACACTGGGTAGTGTTTGAATGGCTACTCCGGACAGCCCAAGGTCGCTCCCCGAGCCCACACTGTCTTGGTCGTGTTAAGTACATAATGGAGAAATCCAAACGCCCTGTCAAACAACGCTTTAATAGCCTCTGCATTCAATGCCAGTGATGAGCTTCACATGTAGGTGATGAAGTCAGTAAATGAGATGAATATAGGTGTATGTTTGCCCAATTTTGTAATTTGACCGTGCGATTTTTTTTTAAAAGTGGTAACATTAATTATACAAGGTAAGTAAAGCCAGAAGTTTCTTCATAGGCATGATAGGGTTATGTATTAAACACGACCACATGTGAGTTCGTGGAACGGTGTGGAGTAGCCACTCAAACACAGCGAAGAGTGATCACTGCATAGCGAGGGTTACCCAGGCCAAGCTGGTCAACATAGAATGGATTTCAAAATAATGTCATGAGTCGATTATCTGCGAGTTATTCCCCTTCATGAAAGAATGACAGTTTCGAAAGCTTTTCTGAATCACATACTTCTGCCGTGAACAGGTGAATTGCGCTTTAGAAGAACGTATTACTATCCCGGGATTCCGTGGGGGGGGGGGGGGGGGGGGGGGTACTCGAATTTGGTTCCGAGGGGGTATGCCGCTGAAGCCTCCATACCCGTACCCATCTTCAAGGGTCATATTGGTAGAAAAGGATACCCAATTTTAGGGATTTTGCATTTCGGGTGTGTACTCTAAACAATGAAGTTGCCGATGTTTCAAAAAGTGAGGGGCATGTTTAGGGACTTTCCGACTCAAAACCATACTCCATGTTTCGGGATTTCTTCCATAAAAGCTACCCATCTCAGCGGCACACCCCCGTATACCATTATCAGGCGAGTACCCCCCCCCCCCCCCTCCCGGGATTACTATTCACATGTGCTATCATGTTCAGGATGTTATTTCTTGTTTGCCTAGCTGAGTCATTCCTGTCCGCCTCATGCATACACGAATATAAAATTCTAAACAATATGCTCATTCTCTCCGAGTAGCATTTATAATCAAATGCTAAGCATCTTATAAAAGCGGCAGAAGGGCACCTTGGAAATTATCTCTCAGGGACAAATCGTTGGCTTCCCAGAATATGCATGGAAATTCAAGAATAAAAAAGGCGGGAAGGAAGGAGTAACAAAAGTGAATAAACAGTTAAAGGAAGGGAAGGTTAGATTCTGATTGATGTTGAGTTTTCATCCGTTGTTGCAGTAAAATTTATCGTATGTAGACGTCTTTTTGCCATCTCGATTTGAACATGAATTTCAAATTCTAAGCCAAACGGCACATGTTCTGTACAGGCCGGAAAGCAAAATTAATGCTAAGCATCTATGAGTGCGCTTCAAGCTAGCAGACAGTCACCTTAGATATATGTCAAGGTCAACCGGGGGCTTCTGGGAATATAAGGAGGGAAAAATCAGAGAGGAAAAGGCGGGAAGGAAGGCATGGAAGGAGTAATTACAAGTGAAAAAGGAAGGGAATTAGGGGAGCGTTTCATCAACATTTGTTGTCTGACAAGTTGTCAGATCTGACATCTTTCCTTGATTTTGATTGGCTGAGAAGCATCGTTACTATGGCAACTATCGGATAAATCAGACTTTGTCGGATAAAACATCCGACAAGTCCTTTCATGAAACGCTCCCCTGGTTGTGATTGATGTTGAGTTTACATACCTTGTTGCAGTAAAATTGATTGTGCGTAGACCCGATAGACGTATTTTTGTCATCTCTATTTGCACATGAATTTCAAATTCTAAGCCAAACGGCATGCACATTCTGTGCATGTTGGAAAGCAAATGCTTAGCATCTACGAAAGCGCTTCTAGCTGGCAGACGGTCACCTTGGAATGTCAAGGGCAGCTGGGGGCTTCTGGGAGGGAAAATCAGAGATGAAAAAGGCGGGAAGAAAGGTGAAAATTAAAGAGAGAAGAAGTGGTGGGAAGGTTGGTGATTGATGTTGATAGGGAAATGGAAGTGAAATGGACCGTTTCTTATGGGACACCGTCGGAAATTACCTATCAACATGATCACCAAGATATGATTAATGGGACCTCTTGCTTTAAATATACACACACACTGACTAGACAATGATGAGAAGCCATCAGCGAGACAAATACACAAAACAGTCCGAGAGGAAGGGGAAGAGGGAGAGAAAAAGAGAAGAGAGAGAGATAAAGAGAGAGAGAGAGAAAGAAAAAGAGAGAGAGAGAGGAGTGAGGGAGAGACATAGAGAGAGCCTGTGGCAGACCAGACAGAGGGCAAGAGAGGGAGGAGTGGGGGGGGGGGGGGGGGGGGAGGAGGGTAGAGGGAGGGAGTAGTAAATTGGAGAGGAGAGTGGGCGGGGTTACTATTTCCTCGCCATATCTACCTTCCTCTGTCTGTCTGTCTGTCTGTCTGTCTCTCTCTTTCTCTCTGTTTCTCTAGATCTATCTGGAAGTATGGAAGCGAGACCGAGGTACAAACGCATGCAGAAAATATAGATGAATCAAATATTAAGTCATCAGAAAGAGAGAGAGAGAGAGAGAGAGAGAGAGAGAGAGAGAGAGAGAGAGAGAGAGAGGGGGGGGGGGGGGGTTAAAGGGAAAGGGACCCAGAAAGAGAAAGTAGACTTTAAAGAGAATTATCAAGGATATTATACAGGGACGGCAGGATAGAATGAAAGACGTAGCTATATCCTCGCTGTTGTGCATGTCAGTAGTTTTGTTGCCCCTCAAAGAGGCACTTAACCACCTCTCCCAGGGCGGGACGGATTTTGTTTTGACTTGTTTATTTGAGGTTCATTAAAAGCGGACAGACACAACGCCAACGCAGTAAATCGTGCTCAAGACAGTTCCCTTTCCCATCGTGTGATTTATGACCACGCGGTAAATGAATGTTATCATCGCATGGGTATATTAGTGGGCAATGCGCGAAGAATGATGAATGGTCCCCCAAAGTAGCTAATGATGAACGCATTTAACACTGAGCTCAAACTACAGAAATGAAATTGAAAAAATATGGAGCAAATCAACAAAAAATTGGGAATGTGACTTTTATAACTTCATTATCTTCAGCAGATAAAACTTCAATGCAAGATAATAAATTAAGATTCAGAATGGCGTTGACTCTTGGTCGCAGTCTGTGGTCTTGCTTGGAAAAATATCAGCATGAAGTTTGCTTTCCCCCTTTAAGTAAATCCTTGATCCTCCCCTACTGTTACCATTTTTGTCCTTCTTCTTCTCCAAATTCACTTTTGAAGTCACTGACTTCAAACTCTTCCCTCCCTCTTCCCACTCGTAACACACCTGCCCCCTCACCATTTGCACCTTTTCCTCTCCTTTCTTATTTCCAGCCCTGGTACAACTCTTTACTATTCCCCCCAAAATCGGTCATCAATTTCCTGTGTCTTCTAAGTTTTCGCCTTTGTCGTCACCGACCCTCATCCACCTTTCGAGAAGACCACCACCTTGTAACATACATGCTGCTTCTCTCTGCACATTTCCTTTCCATCTCCTATTCCAATCTTCCACTCTTCCTGCGCTCTTAACGATTCGCTAATTTCCCCCTTTTTTCTTCGCTCCGCCTTTTACCTTTCACCGACCCAAACCGCTTCTTTTTCATAAATCTGTCCCCTCTTCACATATACCTGCTTCCTGAGTCGTATCTTGTTGCGATTAGATATTCGACAGTCTTCGGCCGTAGTAACCCCCCTTAAGCCGAAGTTTGCTGAGACGGTGTTACGTATTCAACATGCACGTCTGTCAGTCACGATCTGATCTGATGCCCCCCGCAGTGCAGAAGCATTGTGACGTTGATAGGTTGTGAGGATCAAGGTTGCCGCAACTGACGAGGTAGAAAGGAGTTAGGGGAGGAGGGGGGGGGGGGGGGCCTTTTGGAATAACTTGTGTTTTTTTTCGACTGTGTGTGTGGGGTGTGTGTATTCTGTCTTTGTTAAACCAAAAGAATTCAAAATTACGAATGGGACTGTTTTTATATACTTGCTGGCTATATGCGTGTGATAGAGGTGATGATATAATGATAATACTTCACTCAATAGCTGATCCTCTGCCTACAGACCGCAGAAGTGAGCCATTCACAATTAGTGAGATAGAAATAGCAGTCAGGTCCCTGAAAAACAGCAAGGTATGTGGGTGGGATAGAATAGCTGCTGAGACTATAGAAGCAGAGGGACTATATACCCATGAAGAAACTCCTATCAAAGATCATAAACGCTGCTTGGACTCAAAGAAAAACGCCCGAAGATTGGAGCAGAGGTCTTATAACACCCATCTTCAAGAAAGGAGATAAATCAGACCCAGTCAACTACAGAGCCATCACTCTTCTCTCTGTTTTGTGGAATGATTTTGAATAGGATACAGGAAACCATTGACAGTCCCCCGGTGACAGTCGTCTCTCTGAGTGAGGAACAGTGTGGTTTCCGTGCTTCCCGAGGAACCACAGACGCAGTATTTATAGTTCGCCAAATCCTTGAAAAAGCGAGAGAGAGGAATGTGCACCGGTGCACTGGAACTTTGTAGACTTCCAAGCCGCCTTTGATACCATTTGGAGACAAGCCTTGTGGAAGTGCCTCCGTGCAATTGGAGTAGATTCCGTCCTTGTTGACCTTGTAGAAAGCATGTACAACCAGTCAAGGTGTGCAGTCATGGTTAATGGCAAGTTAACTGAATGGTTTGAGGTGGTAACCGGGGCTCGAACAAGGTTGCCTTCCCTCCCCATGCCTGTTCATTTTTTTCTTGGATTTTGTAATGGATGACGTGCGTAAGCTCGACAGAAGGGTGAAGATGGGGGACATGCAGATCAACAATATCCGATATGCAGATGACACAGCCCTACTTGAATTACTGTTTGACAAGCTCCAGATCTCCTCCAACAAGTTGGAAGAAGCATGTAAGAAGTGGGGGATGAAAATAATTGCTGTGAAGTGCAAAATCATGTCAAGTGAGGACAGTGACATCTCTCTCAATGGGGCCACTATCGACAAAGGTGACAAATTTTTTCCCCTTGGTAGTACAGTCCCTTCGACTACAGATGATGTGAGGAAACGCATGTCCCTAGAAGCCTGGTCCTTTGGCAGATTAAGGGGCACAATATGGTCAAATCAGGACTTACCTAGACTTACCAAGTATACCACAATGACTTCAGTACAAGTAGGCCACCTGGGCGCTCCCCTACGAGATGGAAGGACCAAGTCAGGAGGGAAACTGGTCTGTGCATAATAGACGCCGACCACCAAGCCCTTGACAGACCAACATGGCAGAGGATCACTCATAGAGGGCAAATGGACACCCTGTCCCGTGCAAATAAGTCAAGTCGAGAGGTAAATGGAGAATGACGAAGCACCTTGGTTGGTCTTGGCTGACCTATTTTCGTGAACCTTTACCTGTGTACAGGAGATATAACAAACGCCTCTTCCCAGTCACTCCTACTGCTACTGTACTATCTTCGCATGCCCCTAAAATAAACTGTGCTATAACTTGGAGTTGGATGACTAAGTTGCTAACTTAGTCGTTTGCATCTACGAGCATAGAGATAAGTATAAGAGGTATGTGTTGCTTTCGTTCAGGGAAGATGGCGGATGAACCTATACTACCATTCGCATTCACACAACGAACAGATAACTTAAAGGGATCCAGTAATTTTGTGGAGGCTTGATTTGATAAAATTGTTCATTTTTTGATGTCTGTGTTGTATGAAGATATTCAGAAGGTTAAATAAACAGTCAAGAATATAAAGGTTTTGAAATATAAGATGTTATTATCAAGATATCTGTCACTGAATTCCGCCATTTGCAAAACTGTCCTGGGTATGCTTTTGCCTCCACTGCAGTCTAAGGGGTAAAAAGGGTCTGGTATTCCCGGTCACTTTATATTTTCACTTTTTATGAAGCACATGATGATGCTACTGAAGTGCATTTTTCAGGACTTATTTTTTTTAAAAACATAATATTACTTACACTGCCAGCATGTAAGGCCATACAACTCAGATTTTTAAAAGTTACTCAATAGCTTTAACCATGTTAACTTTGGCCTACTGCCTACTGGAACCGGTAGTTTCCTGTATCAAGACTATGGGAATATACAGAATTCACTTTAATCAGTCCTTCGATTTACATTGTGTTGCACCAAGTTTCAACCTGACTATGGAGCTTAATGCCTAGGCAACAGCGATTGGATCTCCTTTGTCAACCCCTGTCAATATTGTATTCTTCTGTGTGAATTTATGATGATTTGAAAAATTAAATACTAACAATATCACAACAGCTCTCAGGGAGAGTCTGCTGCTCAGTGCATTTTGATGTCTGGTAAGGCTATTGTTCACATTTGCATCGTAAAAAAACAACAACCAACAAAACAAAACAAAATAATAAAATAAATATGTTAGATATCATATACCTTACTGTATTTCTAAATTCGATCAATCTTCTTCATTCCCTCTAGCCAAGGTCACATTGGGGATAACATTGATATGTAATGCAATCTTCGATTACCAGTATTACGTTCGATTTGTTTTTCTTTCATTTTCTCCTGGGTCTACTCGTCTGGCCGTTTCTTTCGGTCGCTTTCTCAAGTCAAATGTGCCTCTTCTTTTGATTTATCAAAATAAACTACGCTCTTTACTTTTACCTTGTCCTATTCCACTCTTAGTTCTTTCAACTGGCAGTGCCAGATCATTTTCTTTGGTAGAGAGGGTGAGGGGGCCGGGGCACAGGTTTGACTCCAGAATTACATCAAAACTAAACTGAGCACTCTAAAACAAAAGCAACAACAACAACAACAACAACTACAAAACAGCACCAGCAAAATTTTTCTCACGGCAACATGGTCAAGCGGGATTTGATTCTGCCGACAAGGCCGAAGGAGCCTTTGGGGGGGGGGGGGGGTTTTTTAAGGGAGGGGCACGCAATTCCAATTCTAGCTTCTAGCTTCTAGCTTCCCCACGCTTTACTGTCTCGGGAAATTAGTATAAGAGGTTTTTATAATTGTTTTTCATATACACGCACACACATAAGCCTCTTTATTTCTATTCTAGCATGTCTAGACTTTAAGTTTACTCATTATATCACATTGCCTTAGGTCGGGATTGTTCTTGCACCCGTAATACATGCTGAATAAAGACAGATGTGTAAATTCATTAAAATACATTCATTAAAATACATTATGAAATACATGTTCTCCTTGAACTGCGGCGTTGGACGGCGCTACTAACAGAGTGCAATTGATCCGCGTAATCCCATATCGCCTTTTCTTGTTTTGTTTTCAAATGCCCAAGGTCGGGTCCTTTATCACTTAGAAGTGAAATCTGAGCCGAGAATGAGGTTGGATGTTTTTCTTTCCATGTCGTCCATCCTCGTCTGTTTGCCCCGATCATGAGATAATTACGTCTTTTGGTTTCGGCTTACGTAGATGCAGGGGTAATCCACACGGGTAAGAGTGCCCCGGCATGCACCCCTTCTGCCACCGTGACATTTCGTTTTCAAGTGCGATGCATTCTTCTCTGCTCAACCTTCTAACCCGCCTTCACCAGCTAAGAGCCAGAAGATCTTTAATGGATATACTTTTACAAAGGTTCTCGAGAGATGTCTTGTTCTTGGGCAATGAAGGCACCTCTAACTCCATTTGGAATTTAATCCTTCGCGATCGGCAAAGCATTTGGGTTTAAAACCTTGCTGTCTTATCGTTGGAATTAGATGAAAGCTTCCCCCAGGTGTACAGTAACAGCTAATGAATTCTCCCCTTCTCTGCTTAGGGTCACTAAGCTGGTTGAACCGAGTGTAACGTAGCCAGTTGGACACAATGCATTGATCTTTAATCAGTAAATGTATTTAGAATGATTCAAACTGAATGCAAGCTAAGAACTTCTGTCGTCACGCCAACTTCCATATACACGCTGTACGGGGATGTGCCGCCCAAATGGGTCGCTTTTTCACAAGAAATCCCTTAACATGGGTTCACATTTTCAACAAAATCCCTAAACATGGGTAGTTTATTTGCATTGTAAATTTTACTCGTAGAAAAAGGGTCCAGTTTTACAACAAATCCCTAAACATGGGTCTAGTTTTGCGATAAATCCTTGAACATGGGTGGTTTAATTGTATTGTAAATTATACTCGTAGAAAAGGGTCCAGTTTTTACGACAAATCTCTAAACATGGGTACCCTTTTACTTAAAATTTGCCCCTAAAGATGGGTAAGGGGTTCAAGTTCCGGGCCTCACACCCCCGTCAAAAAAAAAAAAAAAAAATCCGAGTACTTCCCCCCCCCCCGGAACAATACACGCTACTTCCGTTATTTCTTTTTGTTTGAGCCACCTGATCATCAGGATAGTATGTTGCTTTAACGTAAGCAGGATAATAATGATTGATTGATATTGGCACATTAGCGTTCTATTAACTTGAAGCGTTTTAACAGTCATGCGCTTTACACTAGTGCAGCAGCACCTTATCTGATTCGATAGGAGTTTAGAAATCATATTCAAGGCATTGGCTAACTTTATGAGCAGCTGATTAAGAAAATTCTCAAACTAAGATGAAACATGTGTATGAGACTATGAGTACTTGTATTTGTACTCAGAAACCCTGAAACCAACCAGAATTTGAAATGAAAAACTGTCAATAAGACGCAAACGACGATTTTATTAGTTTTGGTCTCATGAGACAAACAACTAGAGGAGCATTTTCAACCAGTTAAAAAAAAAAACCGTTGGCTGCACCTCTCTCCCTGTATATTATGCATACATACATGCACACACCACCGTACTATACATGATATGCATACACACACACACGCGCGCACACACACCCACACACACACACATACACTGTTCAGGTGAACTCTGTGCACTCTGTGCAACCGACCATTATATTTTCTTCAAACATTGGTTTACATTTTTAATATTTAAAAATACTTTCCGTCGACATTATACTTTGAAACTTTCAGACTGGTATTTTCAAACTATAACTCTTGTATAATATGTCATTGTCAAGTAGCAAAATGAGATTTTTAAAAATTCTCACAATGTTAGCCTTTTGCTTTAAGTGAAATTTTGTTCTTATTGTAGAAGTGTTTTAACTACGTAGAAATGAAACAAAAAAGCTTTACACTTATTCTAATGGAAAAGCCGAATTATGATTTTGTGTGTGTGATGAAATCTTCACCTCTTTTGCCATCACCACCACCACGACCACCATCACCACCAGCACCATGACAACCACCAACAACAACATTATCAACAACATCATCAGCAACAACAACGACGGCAGTATCAATATCAACACCAACAGCAACATCGTCATCATTATCAACTGAGTTATGTTTTTATTTTCCTCCTTTTAATGACTCATGCAGTGATTCTTGTCTGGCATCAAATGAAAGAACAGTTCAAGTTTGAGGAAACAGGAATCACTGGATGTCACGTAGGGTGAGTAGCAAAAATGAGAATGTCGTAATTCTGACATAATTGATGGTTTATTTACGAACCGTTAATGTTAACCTTAATTAGCCTAATGGCTTACCCTTTCAATTATTGTTTGGGATAATTAATCTATATTGAAAGCTCGCTCTTTAAAGCCATATCCATCATGCCAATCAACTAGAAAACATGAAAAAATTCCAATTTAAAGATGTACTCGAGTTCTGGTCGTGCGATTACCATCTGAAAGAAACTAATTCAAAACATTAGGCATGTTTGGGAAAGGTTGATTAAATGGCAAAGAAAAATTTGTTGATACCCTGAGATTTCTAAAATTCATCACAATAATAATAAGAAATAATCGAGTCTAGTTGAAAAACTCATGTACTGCAAACAGAAATTGATACTGCACACAAAATATTGGGGTCGAATACTCTAGCTGTTTTTATCCTATTTCGAATATGAGGGCATTTACAGATCAATCCGTTTAAAGGGAATTTCTGTGATGACATCCTTCAAAATTGACATGAAAAATATAACCAAGCGCACAATTTTTTTTCTACCTTTCCCAGAACTCAGGCTTGTCTTTGAAAATTCATTCAAAACTGCACTTTAAGTCAGTTCGGTATAGCTGTCATAGCCATTTAAGGACACACTCAATGATCAGTACAGGAATCATTACAATACCCTAGCGGAAACGTAATACGTAGTTCAGTCATTGCCCAAGTCCCGAAGAACTCTTAGGTTTTCTATGGTCAGTGGTGTTGCCGAACATCGGGGAGGCCATTACTGTCGTTCAAACAACGTCTTAACGAGGCAATATTGACATAATTTGTAATTTACTTGAATAAACATCGTTAAGAATGCTAGGATTCTGCCAAGTTTATCGACATTGTGACAGAAAGAAGAGAATACGGGGGGGGGGGGGGGAGGGGAGGGGGAGGGGAATGGGTTGTGAACAAAGTTCTTTTCATCTCTCAACTTTTCGATCAACATGTACTTTTGATATGTTTCCATTGTCAGTCTGAGACTAGTCCAGCCATTACTAAACATTTCTGCCTTATATGATGATGCATATTGAAACATTTCATCTCCTGTTCCTTCTCCACCAGTCCAGCACCTTTTCCTCCTCTTTCCCTTCTTGCTTCTCGTATAATTTTCCTACGTTCGCTTCTTCTCCTTTCTTCTTTTTCTTTCTCTATTCGTCTTCATTTTCTTCTTTTTTCTTCTAGATTCCGCTTATTTATCTTTCCCTCTTCCCCCCCCCCCTTGTTCTTATTTTTCTTCATCATCATAATTCTTTTTTTCCCCCTCCTTCTCTTTCATCTTTTGGGTATACCTTTTTATCATTCTTCTAGTTCATGGTCCTTGAAATAGATACAATTTGCTCACCTATATCCTACAAATCAGCCCTTGTCAGGAGTCCCTTTAACATTTAAAAGGAAATCAATGAAAGGATATCAATGAAGTGCATAGATGAGATACGGCCTAGCCATTAAAAAAAAAAGATATACTTTACAAGAAATCTTATCGGGGAAAGAGAATTATGCCCCTTAGAGCACCTCAGTTCCTCTACACGCCGGCGCCAGGCCCGTTCGTCTAATGCACCTTTTTCGATTACGCTTCAGCCCTGGGTATCTCTCGTCTTTTTAGTGTCAATGATAAGAGTCAACACGGCATCAAACTGCCAATGCTGCGCCTATAAATGGCCACTGTGAAAACAATCATAGCGTATGGTGAAGGTACACACTGTCTCAAGAAAAAAAAAAGGTATTGGGGATGTGAGAGGAGAAACAGTCACAGAGACAACGAGGCAGAGACAGCTAGATAAAGGGGATAGGGAGGGATATGTATAGGGTGATGTTAAAATCTGTACAAGTCCGCTGGTGAATGTAACAACTTCATATCTCATGTAGATAAAATGTCCATTTGATTTGATAAGAGAAACTGAGACAGAGAGAGAGAGAGAGAGAGAGAGAAAGAGAGAGGGTGTAGGCCTAGAGAGAGAGGTTGAAATCTGTATCTTATGCTGGTATATGTAAGAACTTCATATCTTATGTAGATAAAAATGTCTGTTGGATTTTGATAAGAGAAACTGAGAGAGAGAGAGAGAGAGAGAGAGAGAGAGAGAGAGAGAGAAAGGGGAAAGACAACTAGAAAAGGAGAATGAGATATAGGTCTATTTACAGATAGATAGATAGATAGATAGATAGATAGATAAAGAGAGAGAGAGAGAGAGAGAAAATGAGATGGAGATGGAGGGAGTATAGGGTTTTAGGAAGAGGTTAAAATCTGTATTCTCCTTTTACACTGGAATGTGTAAAACCTTCATGCCTTAGGTGTAAAAAAATTCCATTGGATTTTTTTTATAAGAGAGAGAGAGAGAGAGATAGAAATGGAGTGTCAGATATCGCACATAATTATCTCAAGTAGATTCTTGATGGATACAACAGAGAAAGAAAAGACAAATAAAGAGAGAGAGAAGGGATGGGGGCTGAGTTATGAATCTGAAGGTGCTGCATTCTTATTTCCACGGTGTCAAATTGACTCGGAAATGGCGTCAGCTGGGAGTCAACTCTATTCCGAGTTAAAGTGAATCGGATTACGAATTGCTTTGACCCGGAATGGTGTGGCATTATCTGAGAATCGACTCAATTCCGAGTCAAAATAACTAGGAAAACGACTCACTTCAACTCGGAATAGAGTTGATTCCCATGCAGCTGACGCCGTTTCCGAGTCAATTTGACACCGTGGAAATAAGAGTGTGGTGTAACAACAGCAACATTGCAACGCGTATATTATAGGTGTAATGTATTACTGTTTAAAAAAAAAAGATTTAAACAAATGAGACATTCAAAGAGAGGGAGAGAGAGAGAGAGAATGAACAATAGAAGAATATCATTCAAGGACTCAAATGCGATTGACAGAAGAAGGAAGGAGGAGTACAGTCAGCATTTTTGTCTTTGCAAATATGTTATACTTTCATGAGACACTGTGTAGTTAAAAGCTTGCCTTGTTTGATGCAAGTGCATCGCGCTGGTCGACCATTGATTGGGTATGATTGTGCTTATATTGAGTTTTATCAATCCCAATCGCAAGATCCTAAGCCTTCCAGCTTCTAGCCTCATATCCATACTCCCAGCTGTGATCATTTAGTTCGTTTTATCAACCCCAACCTGTACCTTATTCTATAAAAAAAAAAAGAAAAAAAAAAGAAAAAAAAGAGAGAGAGAGAGATGGGAGGGGCAATCAACAGGAAAAATATTTTCCCAAATAAGTCGAACCTCTTCAATGAATTATAGTATCTTTGCAATCAATAGAAACTTCCGATCGGTTCTGTATTACAGATATGGTGCATGGTAAGAGGCAATTAATGCAGCAAGGCTGAAGGATTAATGATCTTATGCAAAAGGGTCCTTGGGATATGTGTGTATTAGTCATTATAGTGCAAATAAGTAAAACAAATATCTTTCTCTCGAATCACTGTGGCTTGAATAAACATTAGGTAGATACATCAGGCCGTCATTGTGTTCTATTTTTGAATCTGTTAACAATCGATCTCCGGTGAATTAGGGTATGAATGTCTGAAAAATGCCTATTTAAATCATTCTTTCACGTTTCAACTTAGTAAAGAATTATCCCATAAACATGAACAAAATTAACGTCATGATTGTCAGTGCTATATGTATGGGATGCAAAGAGGTGATGGAAAAAGATTAAAATGGAGTGAAAGAAATTTGTCACATTGCTACTATATCAAATAACACGTTATCATGGCTATTATAAATGAACAAACAAACAGAAATACAATGCTGCCATGGGAATAAAAATTTGGAAGCCTTGGTTTAGGCTAGCTCCTGCGTCTTCAGATAAGCCCCTTCAATTGCGTCAGAATTGCGGCATAAGAAGAAGAAGAAAAGATAAAAGGATGAAGCATATATCCCCTTACATCAACTTCACTTAGTATCTCCATACGTCTCCAATGATTACATTCATTTTATCTGCTTTCTTCACTCGTTCCCCGGGGGCATAAACGGGTGTGTTTTACAGAGGAGGCACCCCCATGTATGTGGTTTAAAACCAAAAGGCGCTAAATCAATTTTTCACCAAAAGCAAGGTGTTGGTAAGGATGTTTTTTCATTGTTATGCTCTTCAATATGACTTCTTTGAATATGTTAAAAAAATCGGGACAGTAGAAAAAAAAGGTAAAAAATACGTTTATTTCCGAAAGGCGCTAAATCCACACTCCCTTTTACCCCAAAAGGCGTTAAATCCACTTTTGCAAAGATCGAAGATTTTCATTCAAACCACTTTCTTTCTTCGAAACATAAAACAATTTGACAGTTGCAAGTACCAGTATTAGTCATCTAAAAATGAAAGAAAGCCTGCATGAGTTGTACTTTTTCTAGAATAAATATATTTTTTATTTGTAAGAATTTAGCGCCTTTTGGAAATAATTTTTTCGCACCATAGGAGTTAATGTGTAAAATACAAAGAATTCTAAGAAAATTATACCAATCATGAAGGATTTTTTGTTATTCTGTTCTTTTTTAAATGTCTGTTGCTTGTACTTCCAACTGTGAAAAAGATTTGTATTTCGAAGAAAGAAAACGGATTAAATAAAAAAATCCTTGATTTAGTCGGGATCACTCAAAGTGGATTTAGCGCCTTTTGGAAATAAACTCATATGTAGTTTAAAACAAAGATTCTAGGAACTGAGAGCCTCCGATGACTTCTGCGCGGGTAAGCGAAGATTTCTCATTCATTCTGCTTTTTGTTGACGTGATGTATATTATCGGAGATGCTATTTTGATATTCGCTATTACAGACTGTTTCACATCATATCAGATATAATTACACTTTCCATTTTGCCTACGTTCGTATGTCTCTAATGAGTACATCCCTTTTATACGCTAGCTCCACTTGTTCCCTGCGGCATATGGTATGAGTCTATTTTCAGACGACGGGGTTTCATATGTTTTTAGCATCAAGCTATCTCCATATGGCTAAAAGGAAGAACATTCTTGAATTGAAAGCTTCTGATGACGTTTAAACGACAGAGCGCTAACTTCGTATTCATTCTACCGTTGCCATAATGTCATCTGAGTTGATCACTGAGGATTTCACATGAATAATTACTCTTTTCATTTGCCATATATCCTTACGTCTCTCGTGATAACATTCGTTTTATCCTCCACCTCACTTGTTACCCGGGGGCATAAAGGGTCTATTTTCAGAGGAGGGTTTTTATGTTTTTAGCATCAAGGCATCCCCATGCGTGATAACAAGGAGAAAGCTTCTAGGAATGAGAGTCTGAGATGGCAGTTTGTGCAGATTTCGTATTCAGTCTACTTTCTGGTGAGGTGCATGTTATCGAAGATGTTTTTCTGATATTCGCCATCGCTCGCAGCCACTGACTGTCATCACAGTACTCTTATATATTCAATCTTTTCATTTTCCTTTCATTAACAGTTAGGAAAAAAAAATAAAAAGGTTGGAAAGTTCATTATGACCAGACCTGAATGATACCAAGATCGTGCGTGAGGAGTTGAGAGGGGGGGGGGGGGGGAGAGGGGGAGGGGCGGGGACGCTTATAGCATGAAAATTAGATAACTGTGGAATTGATAGAGATAGCATGAGAGAGAACGAGGAAGAAGATAACAAAATGAAACAGGTCGAGGTAGAGCAAGACAGTGCATGGTGTGAAAGACATAGACAGTGAGAGAAAGGAAAAAAAAGAGTCTAAGTAATGGTATAGAGAGAGGGAGTGAGAGAGAGAGAGGGGGGGGGGAGATAGAGAGAGAGAGAGAGAGAGGGAGGAAATCTATAGAATTTTATAGAGCTAATCGATCAAGTTGCATGATTATGATCTTACGAGACAGGTTCGTCTATGATATCAGACAACAGAGGAAAACGACACCTGTAGAATTAGAAATAGAAATGCTGATACCCTAATATGAACCAACGATGATTTTGATATTGCCATTAGGAGAGACAGAGAGAGAGAGAGAGAGAGGGAGGGGGGGGGGTCAGAAAGACTGTAAAGACAGAAAGACAGACATACATACAGATAGATAGAGGAAGAGACTTTTCTTTTAATGTAACGGGATGGTATAGAATGATGATCAAGTTACCATGATTTTGATCTGACCCGACAAGGCCATCTCGGCTTTGATTCAGTGATGATGGGATCAAAAGAGAAGAGGAAGAGAGAAAGAGAGAGAGAGAGAGAGAGAGAGGGAGAGATAAAGATGAATAAAACAGCGATATCCTTCGTATAGTATCGATTTCATTAACACGATTAACGTGGTTAGCGCACTGATTGAAATCTGATCAGGCGAGTCAATCGTCTTTCATTAGAAAGAAAGACGAAGGTTGATACCCTCGTCTCATCGCTCATTGAGGCATTAATCGGGTTATCTTACCAGAGGTGTGTGTGTGTGTGGGGGGGGGGGTGTTTACGAGAGATAGAGAATAAGAGAGAGTGTGAGATAGAGAGGGAGAGAAAGAGAGAGAGAGAGAGAAGGGCAGAGAGAGAGAGAGAAGGGCAGAGAGAGAGATAGAGAGGTAGGAAAGCTGATAAATAAAGGATAAGGCAAGACATTTCGAGCAGCGTTTATTTTTATACACATGTATAGGCGAGGAACAGATAGAATATAAAAGCTTAACGTAGAATTGTAATTTTAAAATAGGGAAATAAATACAAACTCTTATATTTTTTACATTTATATAGGGTTAACAAGCATTAAAAGAACTGATGACCATGTTGACAAGTTGAATGAGGGCAGAGTGACAAAGACAAGTTTGCATTTCCTTATGAGATACATTTTTTAATGAATTTTCCGAATCTAATCTTTCACTCCAAATTCTAGACGCCAAACACCTGCATCATAAACACATACACACAGGGATTATTTGTGGTAAAAAAAAAAAAAAAAAAAAAACCTTGTGTTGAAATCGCAGTGGGGCTCATGCAGTTCAACCTGATCAAATAACTGTTCGAGCCTCCCAATATGGCGCCATTCTTTTAATTGAGCTTGTTTTCGAAGCTTATCTCCATGTGATGTTATCTTAGCCTGAACATTTATGCAAACACTGTAAATTACCGTTCGTTAATCAGTGACGTGTCGAAGCCAAACCTGAGCAGACAGCTGGGTCTGAAATGCGTCCGCGGCGCCTCGAATCTCCAGATGGACGTTCACATATGTTCGAATGTATATACCGCCTTATGTACGACGAAATACGCCATCGCGCAAGCTGAACTTATTGTAGATGCTATGCAGATATGCACGTCTCGACACCAGCGGCAACTTTTGAGATAAGATTGCAGTGCTGCAGCTGCGGCGGCTTTTATATCGTCATGAATGTTCTTGCGACCTACACTAGACGCCCCTAATATTCGCTTATCAGTATCTTGTTCTTATTAAGCTACGAGAAGTAGAAAGTTGGTATTGCAGTCCTCTGTTAAATTCTCACAGTTGTCTTCTGACAAGCGCGCGTTATAATGACACTCTCTATAATTATACAGACGGCGGCGTTACTAGAACTATTTTGAGAGTAGCGGTGACTGCAAGGCCTCCCCCTCCCCCCCCCCCCCCCCGAAAGACAGAAATGCAGACTTTCATAATATCGGCAAGGGTATTGTTGGTGGTGTTGTTAAAACAGAATTTTTCAAGCTTTGCAACTTTTCAAGTTCTAAAACTTTCGAAATATGCCAGCAGGAAATTTTGAATAGGAAGGTCGTACACATGGCGCCTGCACCTTTAAGGCATTCTCTCCTTTTCTCTGTCCACCATTCTCTCTCGCGCTCTTTCTTTCGCTCTTTCTCTCTCTCTCTCTCTCTCTCTCTCTCTCTCTCTCTCTCTCTGTATCCCACCCCGTCTTCTCACTATCTTTCTCTCTCTCATTATCTCCTCCCTATCGACGCTACTGTTTTGAGACAGTACTTCAATAACAAAACTTTGCAAGATCAATGCGAATGTCTACGTGTGACGAACTTCTCCCAATTTTAAAAAGCAACTTCGCTATTACTACGCACTTGCCCTCCTCGCCATCAATAAAGTTCCATTTAACACTCTCGGGGATTCATCATTCTGTGTGAGTTCCATGGTGTTACCGTGGATCTGGGGAAGCCTGTACAAACACAGACTGCATAATCAACCTCGAAAGTGTGCGATGGGAAATTCCATCTCAAAATGAGGAGCAATGTCGCGGCATCGCATCAATTCCCAATTTTATTCTTGAAGAATCATGCAGGAGCAGAATGGAAAAAACAAAAAAAATATCGTCTGCTCTTATAGCCTTTCTTCATAAGTCTTTCATAGTCCAGAAGATTTTAGAAGTTTTAATTTTAATGTACTAGGAACAAGAAAAATAGCATTTATCAAATTTTTGTTGATGTGATGTGGTATATTTAAATATGATTTGTTACCATGGCTGCCTTCGACAATCATTGAGAGGCGTTATCATGTGTTGGGAATGAGAAACCTCGTTACCACGGTTACAGTGAAATTAAGGCCTCATGATGCAATGATGCGATATTGAAAGTGAGATAATGATAATGAAGCAAAGCATAAAAGCATTATATCTGACAAGTTTAACAGAATGTCGAAGTACTACCGTGGTTTATTACGATGGCTGTGGTGGTGCGGCTTTGACGAATCAAAGCAAAATCCATGAAGAAACTGAGGTCAAAGTCAACCAATTTTCAGTTATGTCATACTAATTTACCTTTTTTCCCCTTTACAAGCATAATAATTTCTCTCTTAGAATGATTCTGTACCTCATTTATAGCCCTCATTTATTACTTTTCACTTCTCCTATTCTATCCCTTTTCTTCTTTCTCTCCTTCCCCTCTCCCTCTTTCTCTCTCTCACTCACTCTCCGACACGTCTGATGACGATTTTCTTTCTTTCTTTCTCAAGAATCATTCATTCTTTTACATTGCACAACAAGTATAATGCTTGTAAGTACAGCAGAATAATACTGCCCTGCTTTTGCAAATGGAAGCAAGTTGCAACGAGTGAAAATGCCATAAAGGCAGAAAATGTATGTCTTTGTCTAGGCCCTACGTTCGGAAAGCTCGTGATAAGAAATAATGTTTTGTTTTTGTTTTGTTTTTTGCTGTAACTTGCTTCCTTTTTGCACGCTTTGCCAAAGCTTTCTAGGCAGTTCTTTGCTCTTGCTTCCTTTTGCTACTAAAATATATCAGAAATTGGTCAAATGTGTGACTAATGGCTTTGCCTGCAGTCAAAATGAAATATGCCTTAATTATGTCAAATCAATAAATAGTTAATTTGCATGAAAAACGGCACTTGCTTCCTTTCGTGGGGCAGAATAGTCAACAGTTCAAACACAATGACGGTTTTTCAAAGAAAGAAACAGCATATAGTTTTCATAGCAGTAGAATTGTGATTTAAAGAAGAGAAGACTGCTGATGAAAAGTACGTGATTATTGTACATGTACTGTGTTTTGTTTATCCAGGGTAGCTACGTCAGTATAACTACTGCTCTTCCTGCATGTCCTGCGGGCCCTGTAATGATTATTATTACTGCAGAAATGACAGGTACCCATTTAATTAACCCAGCCACCGTCTTATAATAACCATTATACGTAAAGTACACGAACGCATAAGAATACGCCGTAGTGTTAAACCACAATTAAGCAGTTGTGATAGCTGTGATACTTTAACTATTTCTGACGGAATAAACGCCAAAAATATGATATTGACGAGAGTGGAAACCGAAGTCGAGACCTTTCATTCGTAGAACGGCCGTCCATCCTATCGAGCCACGAGAAGCTCTTGCCGAACATGCGTTCTTTATGACATTTATACATTGCTAGTCTTACTTCTCAAAACGAGCTCAAGCTTCACATTGTGTGCCCATTCAGCGCCCGTTAATATAACACTAAGGCGTATTCTTAGGCGTTCGTGTACTTTACGTAATAATGGTTATTATAAGAAGGAGACTAGGTTGCCATTTAATACACCTGTTTCGAGAGGGAAACATGTGAGCAAAACAGCTTGTCCAAGGATGTGAGCACTAGACGAGGATCGAACCCAGGACCTCTCATATGAGAGGCAAGAGCCTTCACCACTACGTCACAGTGCTCCCACAATCATATATTTAAAAAAAGATTTGCTGAATAAAAACATCGAAATTAGGGCTCCACAAAGAAGCCGCAATGTTTGAGAAAGAATATGTAAATTTTCTCACCTTCGCAAGAAGTCAACCGCCTCGAATCCAAAAGCGGTGCTCTATCGATCTCCTATCTTTCCGCATTCTTCTTCGCTTCGTAGCTTCGTACCCTTCCAAAACTAAGAATTGCTCCATTGAACAGGAGCCGTGGAGCGTTTTTGAAAGTGGGGGGGGGGGGGGGGGAGGGCTGAAGTCCCCACCCCCAAAGGTCTGAAGGAATGAATGTAGATTCATATCTTGCCAAAGGACATTAGTGCCGCAGCAGGGATTCGAACCACGGACCTTGTGAGACCAAAAGACATGGCAAATGTAGATTCATATCTTTCCAAAGGACATAAGTGCCCCGGCAGGGATTCGAACCTTGTTGAATGCCTACCCATGTTATTTACTCTTAACATGCCAAGCCAAAGAAAGCTGGAAAAGACCGTCTGTTCTGTTTGATACATGCATGTGCAAAACGATTGGTTAAAATTAGGTGAGACTGACATCACGAAAGAAGGCATCAGCTCGAGCCTTAGAGAAATTTTCTTTCACTGTCTTCTTAAAGCAGACAGTTCCCACTTTAGAGAATAACTGAAACTTTTTATTTCATACCAATCCCTCAACATTTATACTAAAATTTAGGTTTGCGCTTTATTGATGATACATACTACAGAATCTCAAATTTTTCTTATAAGTCAAATGTAACAACATTCGAAGAAACTTGATTATTTTGGGGGCTTTTTTTAATTTGTTTTTTTTTAGTTTTCACTAAATTATGTTTTATAAAGCCAGATAAACCAAGGCACTGTGAAAATGCCACATCGATCCAAAATTTATATTTCAAATTAGTCGCCCTCATGCTGTCAAATATAGTAAAAGTAAGTGTTATTAAGTCAGCTACTAAAACCAACATAGAAGTCACGTTTGAATACGTGCAAGAACTTTGACAAACGTAGTGAATTGAGTATCTTTTTTGTATTGCCGGCGTAGCGCAAGAAAAATGGCATTTAAATGGAATTATATCACGGCAGAAAGGAGAAACAGAGGGCCTCAGGCTATAAAGCATTTCTTTCATGCATACGTCGTGCATTTTTTGGCGAGGGAAGAAGTACACAACGCAGTGAAACATGTCAGGAAATCAACCAACACGACGGCAATGTAATGACTGAAAATGGAAATGACTGTGAAAATAGACAGAGGCAGAAATAAAGAGGAAAATTAAAGAAAAGACGAAGATAGGCAATGGTAAGTTTCAAGATAATGAAAAAGGGGGCGGATGAAATGGGATTTAAGTGAGTAAAGTCTTTTACAAGTAACGATTTGACAAGGGATGGCAGGAAATGGGAAAAGAAATTTAAGATCTTGAATATAAAACTAAAATCTATTGAGGTATCTAAGAGAGAGAGAGAGAAATAGAAAGACAGACAGGGAGAGGCAGAGAGAGTGACAAAGTCAGAAAGAGAGAGTGCATGAGACAAGAGAGGGAGAGAGGGGTAGAGGAAGATAGAAAAAGAGAGATGGGAAGAGGGGAGAGTGAATCAAGAGAGAGAGAGGGGGAGAGTATAATGATGGGTATGGGGTGGGGTAAGTGAAGGAGGGAGAGAGAGGGAGAGGAAGAGAAGAAGAAGAGGAGGACGAAGAAGAAGAAGAAGAAGAAGAAGAAAGAAGAAGAAGAAGAAGAAAATGGTATTTAAGTGAGTAAATTCCTTTACTAGGTAACGATTTGACAAGGGATGGCAGGAAATGGGAAAAGGAATGGAAGATCTTGAATATAAAACTCAAATCTGTTGAGCTATGTAAGAGAGAGATAGATAGAGAGACAGAGACAGACAGAGACAGGGAGAGGCAGAGAGAGTGACAGAGTCAGAGAGAGAGAGAGAGAGTGCATGAGACAAGAGAGGGAGAGAGGGGTAGAGGAAGATAGAAAAAGAGAGATGGAAAGAGGGGAGAGTGAGTGAAAAGAGCGTGAGAGAGAGAGAGAGGGAGGGGGAAGAGTATGGGTATGGGGTGGGGTGGGGTAAGTGAAGGAGGGAGAGAAAGGGAGAGAAAAAGAAGAAGAAGAGGAGGAGGAAGAAATAGCAGGAGGAGGAGAAGAAGAAGAAAAAGAAGGGTATGGGGTGGGGTAAGTGAAGGAGGGAGAGAGAGGGAGAGAAAAGAAGAAGAGGAGGAGGAGGAGGAGGAAGAAGAAGAAGAAGAAGAAGAAGAAGAAGAAGGGTATGGGATGGGGTAAGTGATGGAGGGATAGAAAGAGAGAGAGAGATGGAAGTAGTGGAGAGGCCACTCATTTTTTACCTGTGTGAATTCACACATTACCTTCGCAATTTCCGATGCCTTATTTTCCATGCAAACATTCTCACCATCATGGACACACGTCTCTTCACATATGCTAGCCTTTAAAGTATTCAAAAGCCTCCGGCTGCAATCACAAACCTACAAAACAAGTGTCGTGACTTCAACCGAAAGACCTATTTGAAGCTGGCTTGACAGAAACTGACTTTCATGAAACTGTTGTTCTGTATCCTCAGTCTTAATGTGGTAAGCGTCTAGGGATAAAGGCTGTATTTCAATTTATAGCATGTAAAATTTTACAGTGACTGTTTTAAGAGTCATTCGGACATTTAACTGTTTAAAAAAGTATTCATTCATTTTTACAATGATTAAGTTTGGTAAGCTATCTGCTTTTAAGTAATCTTTACATTTCTAACTTTATCGTTCCATTGTGATGTTTTATTCACCCAAACCTGTTTCAGTTCATCAATCTCTCAGCCACGATGGGTTTTTTTTTCAGAAAAAGATTAACGGAAGGGAACAAGACAGCAACGCAGGATTGTCAAGCTACATCTAGCTACATCGGTATGCCAACTTCTAAAATTCAATCTGAGTTAGATAAAAACAATGTCATAAGAAAAAAAAAGGTCTCATGCCTTTCTCGTTTTAATTCCAACCACATTATTCAGATTTCCATCAACGCAACAAACCTCTCGGCAGTCCATGAAGTGCAAATAATCTTAAAGATTTCAATGGATTGTCAAAATCAGAGTATATCGATCTGTCGAATCGTATCTACATTTTTTACAACTCAAGCAAAAAATATACGACCGAAAAAGGGCTCTTTTTATTAGCATCAAGCGTATCCATGTGGAGCAGTGACAGCCATTAGCGAACAGCCTGAAGTGAATTTTCCTCAGTTTATTTCGAATTCTCAAAGCAATGGAATTCACATGCAAAGTTTTGAACCAAGTTTCTTCTACAGCGAATGTAATAGGCTTTAATGGTTATAATTGAAGATGGTATAGGAAGAAGGGGAGAATAAAGAGGGGAAAAAGGGAAAAGAAGATGATGATGAAGAAGAAGAAAAAAAGGGGAAAAAAGAAAGAGGAGGAGGAGTATACTCTCAGAAAAATGTACCAGTACCAGTGTTTTTTTTGAACTTCAAGAAAAAGGGGTTCTTTAAAGGGTTCTTCATATTTTCAAGAACCCCAAAAAGTTCCTTGTACAACCAGTAATGGTTCTTAAAGACCCATTTGGAACCATTTAGAGAACCTTTATCGGTTAGTAATGGTTCTTTGAAGAACCTTTAAAGGTTCCAAATGTGGGACAAGAAAAGGTTCTAATCTGCACCATTTTTTCTAAGAGTGTAGGAGACGGAGCCTGGAGGGGAAGGAGGAGAATCATCATGATCATTGATGGCGCTAAGACACCTGAACATTATTCTAACATTAAAAATTTGATTGTTTTACCAATGAAAGTGCAGAACTTTGTTTAAAGTATTGCTGAACTTCCTTGATGATGAGAATATAACGAGACCAAACTAAACTAAAATCTTAGATCACCATTTAAAAAGGCCGTGGAGTGACTACATTTTCAAAATGGTAGATTAACACTTTGAACATGCTGGATTCAACATTATTAATGGTGATTTAACATAATTTTTACAGTGTTGATCGACCATTGTGAAAAATGTCGTCATTCCTCGGCCCTTTTAAAATGGTGATTTAATGTAACATTTTAGTTTTCAGAGTGTATCAGTACAGGTATAAGCAACATCGCTAACACCCTTTTACACTGTTTTAACAAGAAAAGCCCGTCGGAGTTCATTGTTATTTTGCATTTTAAGATTGATTTCACGGTTTTTAATGATTACAAAAAATACTATTAAATAGAATAATAAAAGGGTTTCATGAGCAATCAATTTTGCTTGATATGTCAAGATTCCAAGAGATGAAAAACAGTGAAAAAAGCTAAACTAAACCTCCCCTTTAACCATTAACACAAAGTTCAGTTGATACGGCATGGCATCAAGCAGACGCTATTCCGCCTAAGTGAAAATCGGGGTGCATTTTCTAAAACAAGGAAAGCCAATGAATGATTGATGAGTTTACATTTGTGGTTATATCTTGTATAGTGTCTTGTAGTGTGATGATAAGGGAGAACTAATTTGGACTGAATTTTCTTCCGCTGTTGAACCACATAAGTGCACTAGCACGTCAGCTCCAGGAAGAGTTTAGGTTTTGATGGAAAGTTCTTTCACTCATAAAGTTCGATTTTTTTTTGTGAGTTTGTTATCATTATTGCTTATTTTTATGTTGCAATACCATCCGTCTCTCACTTCTGACTGAAAATCTTCCTCTTAATCATTCATTGCACATATTCTGGCAATTGTTCTTTATTTGTATTTTTCAATTGAAATAACAATGGATAGTAATGGAATTTATATTATTATGCATTCGAAAATATACTGAACCCGTTTTTCTTGTCGATGTTTGTTAGCATATCCTGCGATTAAAAAGAAGTAAAGTGCCATAAATGCACGCAATATCTCTGAGATTATCAGTACTTCCTATACTGAAATTAAGTCAACATTATGTTTGCCAGTGGATAATGTTTCCATGCGTTCTCAATCACGAGGCTTATCACCGCAAGGACCTTGATCCATTCCAATCCACGAGACATCAGCAAATTGCTTATATTTCACAAGAATCTTAATTTTTCTCCCCAGAGTTTTTCCTGCATTTCAGTGATTTCAGCACCGGCGTAAATCCACTTTGAGGAGTGGGAGGGGGGGAATGATTGACTTTTTTGTCGATTTTTTTATTTTTTATTTTTTTATTTTTTGCTGTCGAACTCACACTTAAGTATAAACATACACCCTCATCCACCCGCACAGACCCCCTTACACACATTTTAATTTCCATTTTGCGAGCGAGCGAAGCGAACGAGCCAAAAATAACCACCTTTCTGGTTTCAGTTTAATCGCATTTTCAACTAGAAATTCTAAAATATGATGGTAGTTCATGGCAGATTGTCAAAACTTTTACTAACTGATTGATTAAAATATCATTTCTTCCTTAAAAAGTGTGTTTGTGTGTGTGTGTGTGTGGGGGGGGGGGGATATTTGTACACGCCATCCCCCTCTCGAAAAAGTGTGTGGGAGATATATCCCCCCATCCCCCCGGGATTTACGCCCAATGGATTTCAGTATTTTTTAATATTCAGTGTTTGATTTTGTTGTAAAAATTATCATTCCCGATTCCCTTGACTCAACGCAGTCTTTGAACTCCCTCTGTGCTGCAAGCACGCGCCTCATTTTCTCCCCTGTAAACGCATGCGACCACACGCTGTCCGCATGTTCATGATGTTGCTATCAAATTTGAATAAATGTCTCATCACTATTCCCTGTACACAGCTCCACCTTTTCACGGCAATATGAATCTGAAATCATGTTAAATCTCTCGTCTCACACTTCGACGTTGCCCATGGTGTCTGGCCATCAAGGTCTCTCGTAGTCGCATCAGTACTTGGAATAGCTAGAAAGCGGGCTCGTTCACACATTGCCACAATTTCACGATCACTTTTTTATGTGAAAATAAAATATTGAAAAAATGTCACCTCATGGCGGTCATTATGGGTGTCGTTTGAGACGCCATTTCACAGATTTTGTTCGTAAGAGTGATCATCATGTTCGTGATGATGATTTATTAGATCAATCTTCGGTCTGTACGCCTCGCAAGGTGCTCCTGGCGCTATAATGTTGGGTACTTGCTCTAAAGCAAGACAACCGATTTTGGTGCTCAAAGCATTCGAGGCATTTATTTCTACCAGGTAACAATCTATTACTTTTTGATGGAGTCTCCTAGATAATTGTCATGCTCGAGGACATGCTGACATAACATACAGAGTATGCAACTCTTGACGGTCTGACGTCATCACGCACTCTTCAAGGAGGGACTTTGCTGACGTTGATCTTCGTAAGATGTTAAATTAGATTTGAGCATACACCACTTGATGATATTATAGCACTGTGCGTCCATCATGTTCATGTTCCAGGAATACTGTCACACCGACTCCACGTACACCGATAACTCACGACATTTTTGCAACTGGGGCACTGTAATTGTCTGTTATCGGTTTGGTATCGGTTCTCTCGATGTGACTGGTGTATGAGGTATATGGAACCGGAGCAGACGATCCCGAGGGATGCCGGAAAGAGGCTTCAGCGGGAATCTCGGCTCAACCAAACGATAATGATTACTTAGCTTGGAGGATACTTGACGAACTCATAAATTCTCTTGGGAGATGATAAGAATGAAGTGGATCACTTGAATAAAAAGGCTGGTTATGTCCTTGTTATTTTCGACGTACCACTGACTCCCAGAATGCCTCCTTAATCCGTTAAAAAAGTGAACGACTGACGAGGATTCCGGTACCTTAGCGCTCGAACAAACTGATGTTTCAACTATTATTATGTCTTTTTCTATCGTTTATCTTATCGCTTTTCCAGATTATCAAGGATTTCTTTCCCAATGTTTTGAAAGTCCTCAGGGATGTTAGAATTCGGCAAGAGTTGTTTTCCACTGCGGAGTGTTCGGAATCGACAGATCAAGGTTCTTAAGAATGGAGAACAGGATTACAGTTTGCAATAGTAGTAATGGATCGAAAAAGCCATTTAATTGCACGATTTGCAATAAACCCTGTCCGTCATTACCATTTTTATGGTCTAGATAAGTATCTTAATAAGCTCAGTATCTTAACCGTCAAAACAAGATAAGGTCCATTTCGGTGGCGCCCTTCGGCTCACATCTTTATTTCAGAATCAGGGTTCTAACGAATGGGGGACAAGGTTAGAGATTGCAGTACTAGTACTGAAACTACAGAGCCATTAACTCGCATTATCTGCACTACACGCTGTCCGTCGATACTTTTTGTGGTCTTGATCAGAATTTTTATGTTCTGGGCCCCGTTTCATAAAACTTTTTATCAATAACAAGTTGCAATACCTGTCATCAAAAGCTACTGGAATCCTTGCATCTTGGCTGAGATCACATTTGTCATAAAAAAGTGGCTGTTGTTACTGATAACAAGTTTTATGAAACGGAGTCCAGTTCTATCATCTTAACCGTCAAAAGGAGGCGCGATAGCTGACTCAGAGCTGGTAGAGCACTGGTCTCGTATTCCGGTGATCCGTGTTCGAAACCCAGTCGATGCGCTAGTGGCATTTGGTAAGATATTAACCCTCATTATAGCATGTCCCTCGGAGAGGACTTGAAGCCGTCGGTCCTCTGGTATATGCAACCATATACCTTTTTAGCAGTCAGGTAAAACAACCCAACTAATAACAAAAAAATCAGGATAAGCGGCCCCATTGGAGATGGCCTCGAATCTTACCTATAAAGACTTGGTTCCTTCTGTTCCACGCGCAGCATTAGAGGCTACAGTAGTCTTCTACGTTGTTCTGTCCTCATCAGAGCATTTTCTCTCTTCCAGCTCAATCTCATTTTTCCTTAATGTTTTTTTCACCCCTCTTGTTCACGATGTTGTAACAGCTATTCCCCTCTTTTCTTCGCTTTCCTGTATCCACGCTAATGCTTGTTAAGTTGTATTCATTCTTGCACCCCGATAGTGTGGTCAAGGATCTTTAAACATGGCTCTTCCTTTCTAAATATCAAGATGCACTTTGTATTCCCCCAATCCGCCCATGTTCAGGATATAGGTAAACCCTTGGGATATACAGTATAATACCACCACACAATCAACAACACGCTTCATCATAAGAACATGAAGAAGTAATAAGTTCCTTGTAACACGGTACTTCCATCATATTGGTAAACATGTCAATAACCATATGTCAACATCTTCTGAAGATATCAATGCCTTAACATCAAACATGCCTAGGGTATTGCTTGTATCAAATTTTGATTAAACCTACATATGGCTTTATATTATCTTTCATATTTTGAAAGAACACTTTGAAGAAAATGTCAGTAACCTGATCGTGTAATAACTCGTATGTAGGTCTTAGCTATACCTACCCTTCCTATATTTTTATTATTTTCCACTTTTCTTTCAACATGAACAACAATCTTACTCTATAAAAAGAAAATGAAATTTTGAAATTGATATTTATTCGTGAGATATGCATGATCACTATACAAATTTTTCTTTCTTTTTATACCTGCCATTCATTCAAGAATTTTAAAGTATGAATATGCGAAATCATACATTTAATAATTCCTCGACTCCAAAAATGCAGACGCTTTTTAAGACGATTCTGTTGTGGGGAACATCCTACACGTCAGGTAACCGATACATCCATAGTTATATGGAGTTAACCATTAACAGCAATGTAGAATACCAGTCCTTTAATTGAGTATTTGATGAAATCTGAGGCAATTACTCTTAGGACGGCCTATATCACCCTTGGTCTTGAGGCCATTTTATGTCGGGTCCTGCATATCCCGTTTAATAACTCCTTAATAACCAAAGCACTCCGGGCTTTGCCATTTCTAAAACAAACCTTAAAACACTGTTATTCATTCCAGATTTCTCATTGAAGCTGAAAACTTGGATTGCCTATTAAAGATTCCGACAAAGGAGCAAGAACTGCTATAAAACATTCGCAGGTGTGCACAATTCTCATTTTTTCCCTTCTCACCTCGTTATCTGTGTTTCCACTTTCTACAAAAATTATATTGTCCGGACCGCCAATGATTAAAAAGATATAATCAAATTGCTAAAGTTCATTTTCTTGCAGAACCGTTGTCATCTTAAAGAACTGTTATAACACATAACACATCTGTGTATATATAAACATTAAATGCCATGCAGTCTCATTTCCTAGTAAAATATACGGTAATGCTATCAGATTCTGTTTGCATTGTTTTCCGTTTCATAATGCAATTGATGGCAGTTTAATTTTCGCAAACTTCGACGCGGTCGCCTTTAAAGTTGTCTTCTTCGCCACCCAAGCAATTATTGCTTTCCCAGTTGGGACGGGGTGTGATGACGCGCCGCCTTCCCATAATGCCGCAGTATAATATATCAAAAGGCCCGTGGGTATACGTATCGATTAGACCAGGTAATTGAGTTACTCTATCTCTCGTAATTCAGAGAGTACACATCGTCGCTTTGACGCGTGTCTTGTATACTATGTGTGCGAGCGTGTGGGAGCGAGAGTGAAGTGGAGGGTAGGCCTATGTATGGACACGTCGGAGCTGTTACGGTAGGGGTTTCCGGTCATGTCGACGCGTATAGATATAGACCTGCAAAAATGGTGATGAAAAAGAGGAATTCTCTCCATTCAGGTTTCAACAATTGATTAACATGATTAAGTGCAACGACCGCGTCGGTACAGGCATCTAAACTTATTTTTGGAATCCCCGCTAATCGATAATGAAATAGATGTTTATACCTCGATTTAGCCTTAGATAGATTTGAGGTTGATCACTATCACGTCGCTATTTCCTCTATTCTAAATAAAGTTTTCACATGGGAAAATATCCCCATAATGGAATTGAAATCTAAGTAGGCGCTGCGTAATCAAATATAATATGTTAAAAAGATCTAGTACTTTGTTGAAAAATCTACGAAATAAATCCAAGGGATAGCAGATTACTACACCCTTAACCTCTCACCTCGTTTAGTAATGAGGCAAAGGAACAGAGTACACACAGTGGTTTCTTTTCTTCTTGATTTTTTTAAAAAGACAAATTAGTTAGACAAGATAGTGAAATAAATCTCATTAAAGTCGTTTAGTCTCAATTCCATGTGAGAGCCTCCTATAGCCCCAGCCCAACCCCATCCTCGGCTACGCCGTTATTGAAGACCCAGTTATAATGATGATGATGTGTGGCCAATCCACTGACGACCGTGACGGTATGTCAGGCATGCACCACGCATCCTCTCAGCTAGTTGATGACTGCTTCGCTCATGTTCTCATTGCAATAACAGAAGCGGCATGACACAAAAATGGCAAAGATATTCAAACTGTACGCTGAGGACATGGAGGATACGCGAATGGGTCCTGTAGGACTGTGAGCATGATGAGTGTTGATATTCCAAGTTACTTTTATGTTCGCCGATTTAGCTGTTTCGCTGATTTCGCATCGCCCAGTCTAAGCTGGCTGTTAAACCTAAAGATAATCAGGACTGTTAAGTGATAAAAACAGACATGAATATAAAAAGATTAACTATAACGAAACAAACCAAACATGAATATGTATGTGAAAGAAGGCTCTTACTTTTTTTTAAAGTCGAGCCTCTCCCCGTCAATTACTTAGCAACCAGTTTATTCAAGACCACCTGACACCTCAGGTACATTTCAAACCGACCAAAATGATCGATAACAAACAAAATAATCGATTTGTCAGTGGGATCTACAGAACATGCAGAACATGGAGTTCGTGGAAAGCCGTTGAGCACCTTCCACACGACGCTGCATTTGGACGCCAGTCATAAAGGGGCGGTCTCCTTTGATAAAATCGGCCTCGTTGACATGTGGATGATCCACATTCTTGCACGTTTCAGGGGTCGCGGGAGCGGATGCATGCTGGGGGCTGCAGCCCCCACAGTATGAAAACACCCCCTTTTCTCCCTTTATTCCCCCGTCCGATTTTTGCCGATTAGGTGGCAGGTAAGTATCCCTAGCGTACCCCTACCCCTTATACCACGCCCTTAGCCACGCAAATGACAGTCACATCAGTTTGATATTGCCTTGATCAAATTATGATCCTCACAGTAAAAGTAATAATATGAACTGACGAGATGATAAACGATTGGCTGAAGTAGATGACATAAGGGCGAGGTTACTTGTGGAGCGCTTCCTGGAGCGGTTTGTCAGTTTAGACTTAGGTTAGACCGCTCTATGTTATGCTGGAGGGCTCCACGCAGGAGCGTAGATAGCGAAGTGAATGTAAACGAGGTCTTAAACTTCTGCGTGGGTGATAATGTGCTTGCACTATGTTGTCACAGAAGGAAAACATGATCATGTTTTCTTGTCAGGCTGTACATAGTGATTGATAATTGTTAACATGGTTGATATGGATCATTTATCACGCTGATGTCGAATTTGTTTGAAGGTCCGGCGAACATTTGTTTTAAAACCGTGCAATAAGTTCAGCTCGATCTAAAAAAACACGCAAGGGTTTCCCTTTCTTCTCTCTCTCCCTCCCCCCCCCCTCTCTCTCTCTCTCTTTGATGTCAGAGCAGGTTGATAGCATTTTGCTTCATTATATCTGTACATCGTGATCACGTGACTGATGATTATATATATGCCTCACTTATCATGCTATTAATAATCTCGTGTGAAGGTCCAACTTAAAACTAAGCCGATAGTTTAAGTGTATAACCGAACGATGCTGGGAGTATACGTGATTTCATTTTGAACATCAACCCTCTCCCCCTTGAACATGTTAAATTATTTTACGTCTCTCTTGCTTTGGCATTTAAAAAAAAAAAATTCTTACCCCTTGTTTATCAAGCTCCTCTTGCTATGGGCTATACCATCTCTTGGGCATGATTGGGTTGTACTCCCTTGCTGTGTTTTACCGTTTTAATATGTCTTTTCACTCTTTTGTGTGTAAATTGGTACCGTGACTTCAACTTTCCAACAGAGGGCATATAACATTTCGTTCTTCCCCCAAGATGGCATTTGTATGTATTCCGGCCTGCTGGTGGCTATTTGTGGTTCTCGCGCTCCATGAAAAAAAAAATAGCAAAACGAACAAACAAACAAACAAACAAACAAAAAATGAAATAAAAGGAAAAAAATAAGAACAGATTAACAATAGAGCAATAATCAAATAAATAAGCAAACAAACAAACGCACAAATAAAACAGTCCTGAACTGATCTCAGCTACATAAAATTAAAAAATATAAAAAAGTGTCACCTTTTCATTCCACATCTTCTTATTTCATGCAAAGCTCGAATTAATTTTGCATTTTAAGAAACCGATACATGAAGAAGTTACGTTTTTCTCTTAAGCGTGATATGAGGAAAGCCTAAGGATACTTGCCCCGTTTTCAGGGAAAGGATGATTATTTTGTCTGACATATAATTCTTGTCAACTGTTTATTTTGCCGCGATTCTTCAACTTGACTGAAACTGGGTAGACTCTTCGTTAATAATTAGCACTTTGTTTGTTGTTAAAGAGTGGTTCAATGTGCTATTTATCACTAAGGTGTCTTTTCTCACACGCAACATGATGCAATCCTGTGTTTTTTCTCTCGCTGTCATGCTGATCGTTTGTTACCCCTACCCCGTATTTCTCTCTCTTTCTACCCTTCGCTCTCTCTCTCTCTCTCTCTCTCTCTCTCTCTCTCTCTCTCGCCTTCTCGCCTTCACTCATACTACCTTTGTATGTTTGTATGTTTGCATATCTATTTATTAATTTAAATGATCTCCCTCTCTTTCTCTCTCTCTACTTTCAACCCTTCCCCCAACCCTGCCTCTCTATTTATCTCTATAACATTCCGCGTTCGTCCACTTACCTGGTTCATTTCATTTCACGCTTTTTTCTTTCACCTAACTCTTTATTGAACATAACTATTTTATTTAACCAGCAGCATAAAATCGATGCTAACCGCCTTCCGATACCCTACAATATTCTCATCATATAGGATGTTTCGTCTTCAGTATACTATTCTCTTCTTGTGTTCAAGGTATTTGTTCATGAATTTCTTCTATTCTTTACATGCAATAATAATGGACACAATCGCCGTTTTAATTAATAAACTAATTTGAAAGTGTTTCATGCCGTCATATATGTGTCAGTGACCAGAATAACCTTCTCCCCAGCACTCAAATTTCTTGATTATCTTGTCCCTGTCTGTCAGTATTGACACATGTATATTTATTTGTTATATTTGATTAATTTTGCTCTACCGCATTATGACCGCGTAAAATTAAACGAGGGTATTAATATTTCATCGCCATCTAATTTTTCTGGTAAGAAGCAGATGTGAAATTGGTCTTTCTGAAGAAAGTGCGGCTATAGTAACGTTATGCCATTTCACTGGAAAAAGTCAATGACCGGACAGTCACAGCAGAATTGGTTAGTGTGATTAATGACTGTCATTCTAATCAGTGAAGCGTATCCAGGTTTGAAATTACGAAGGGGGGGGGGGGGCCTTCCAAAAAATGTCATGACGGACTCTCTGTATATACATGTATGTGTGTGGGATATGCTGGAAAATAAATCAGGCAAACCGTAGAGGCATGTGTAAATATTCTGGATTTTGCAGAGAGAAAAAAAATATATATAAAGACCCCCACCGTTACTGACAAACTTCTTAGATTAATTGTTCGGGATTGATATAGTTATAGTACGACCTCCTTTGTTGCCCCCCACCCCTCCACTTTTTTTAAATTGGAAGTGGATGCAAAGTTTGTCCTCAAGGAATAGCATTTTTCTTTTAATGCCTATCAAGTTTCCCTTTAAAATGAAAACATCTCTGTCATCATGGTCATTCGAGATTTTTAAAAAAAAGATTTGGAAAAAGAACTTATTACCCTCATGAATGCAATGTGGTCAATGTGCTTTGATAACAGAGTCAACGGCCGACTGATAATATGATGTGATAGATTGCATCGCGTGTAAAGCTCCGAACGCAATATTCCCAGTAATAATATGTAGTCTTCGTATCGACACTGTTTGAATTACGTGAAAGAAAGCCTTCAGAGGTGTGTCAGGAGTGTTCTAGCTGTAGATGAAAATCTGTCTAGAAAGGCAAGTAAGAAGGAAATTCTGCACGGTTTTAAATTATCCATGATGTTCAGTGCATCATGGAGACAGGCTAGTCAGGCTAATCTCACCACACTGAGAAGAAGGAGAGAAAGGGGAGAACTCATACAGACATTCAGGAGAATGACGCAGATCGACAAAAACAAACCAGACAAGTATTTCCAGAGAGTAGAAAATCAGAGAACCAGAGGACACCCCAGGGAACTAACTAAACACAGATGCAGGCTAGATATTAGGAAGAACTACTTTAGCCAAAGGGTCACCGATAACTGGAACAAGTTCCCACATTGCCCCATTGATGCTCCACCACTCCTTCACTTCAGAATCATTTTATCAAAATTGGGTTTTTAAATATGCCCCAAAGGGCCCCTAAACCCTGCCATACTCATCAGTCCCCCCCCCCTTCGTCATGAAGACTATGAGACGTGGCCATCAAGGTAAATTCAAGGTAAATTCAGTATCCAGCCGGTGTGTGTTCACTGTTTGAAGGCCTTTCCTACCCTCCCCTTAAAATCAGACAAACAGAAGCACAATTTCCCATGCGGCTATATTGATATCAGTAATGAGTAAACAACTGCTATTACAGAACAGAATATTTGAAGCAAGCAAATCTTCTGAGGTAAAATCAATACTATAGTTTGAAGGAAAACATTCTAACGCCTTCAGCCGGTGAATTTCATTGCATATATAAATGATGATAAAGATTTTTTTTTTCCTTTTCACTTTGATATTGAAAGCACTTTGAACACTGCTGTTAGCCAACAAACAATTTTAGTCAAAATGCAAAATAAGAAACCAGTCAATTCTTTCTGTCACTAAATCTAGTTCTTGAAAAAGATACTGAAGTGTATAAAGGGAAATCAATATCATCGACGCGAATGTTTTCAACAATTGTTTACAGACAAAACTTGCTCGGACATTAACAATACTCAGCGACACCCCTCGTTCAATTGCGACAATAGCGGGCGGTACCCGACTATTGATGTCGGGGCTCCCTTTGAACATGTTGAAAAGGATACCAACAATAGGTCCCCTGGAATAACAGAAGACTAACGGCCGTGGTGTGAAAAATATTGCACCTCTAAAGAGTAAAGAATGTTGGACTATATCATCATAGTCAGACAGTGTCTTGCAAAATACATGGAACATCCCACAGGGATGATCGGGTACTTGCGTTGACAACAATAATTACTGCTTTTGGATTTGTGTCCTCGGAGATCGTGTTTTCGGGTAAGGGTCGTAATAGGCCATTTTCCATAAAGTATTCAATTGATAATTTGTTTTTTACCGAGCTATGATGTATTGCATTCACAGTCATGTACACGTGATTGGGTTAGGCTTGTAATAAGCCATGTTTCTAAAGATATTCACATTAACACATTTTTGCCGAGAGTCACGTTCATCTGGTTCAAGTCCTTCAAGTCCTTCAAAAGTCAGAATACAGATTGCACACAGCAAGCTTTGACAGGGCGGGTAACCACTGAGCTTGCCAGACCTAGAAACACTTTCCTTGTACAAAAATACCATGGTATCCATGGTACAGCTTTGGTAATTTAATAGTAAACCACGTCTATTCAAACAGTACCACCAAATTACCGTATATACCATGTATACTGTATACTATGGGTACTTATACTATGATAGTTTTTTCAAACAAGGGTTTAATGTGCATGTAGGCGGAACCTGTATGCTGAGTATTGAAATGCACTTACTGTAATAGGTGAATGTAATAATCTTTCACATGGGATTTGACAAAGAGGTATGAATTAAATTTTGAACGCATTACCATGACAACGAAATTGGGAGTGAGGTGAGGATAGGATTGTGTGGTGTTAGTTCGGTCTAGGTTTTTAAGTTGCGAATTAAGTCAGCGTAAAATATTGAGCGCGGTGAAATCGTCGCCGGAGCATACTTTTTTTAACCATCCAACGACGCATTGCAAAATGACAAGATGTAACTTTCTGTACGTCTCACATCGGAGACTAGCTGTGATCCGAAGCGCGGAGTCGCCAGTGATATATATTCTTGTGTTCCCTCGGATGGGCAAACACAACAATCGCTCGCGTTACATGACGGAGATCGCATCGGACTCATCTTCGATCGCCGAGCTTTAGCGGTGACTCAGAAGTCAGATTGGCGGTTACTCTACTCGTGCTACTTAGAGCTATGAGTTGCATCTCAGTTTTATCTCATCTTCTCTGCTTTCGAGGTTTCTTGGTTTAAAATCAGAATCGGACTCTCTTTTACCTCGCTCTTCTGATGTTGACTTAGGTTGTCTTCACAAGACAAATTCAGCTTTTGGAAATGTGCATTGCGAGACTTATACACTGAACTTAAACATAGAACATGCTTAAAGGCTTATTCCAGAGGATTTAAAAAGTAATGTACTGAAAATTCGTCTTTGGCCCCATTTTGCGAATTAGCTCATACATCGAATCAAAAGACAACTTACTTACGCGACGTTTGTATTAAACACACTGCAGCTCTTATAGACTAGATGTATTGAATTCGTGTTCATAGGTGAAAACTCGACCGAGGAAATGTTATTGAAATGAAGGAACCATAATCCTGGACATAATTTCATTATATTTAGGAGATCGCAATACTACTGATGATGCCCATGCATGGATAATTAATCCACATCTAGTGAAATTTGGATCAAGGAAGTTTATTTTTATTCGAGGTGAGAAAACTAATTTTCCTTAGAAATGATGAAAAGGCTATAATCATCAGCACGACAATGGCCAATAATAGAGACCTGGCCTCGTGCTGGGCAAAGTAATGATATCAATCTACTTTGGTGCGCCAGTCAGGTGTACAGGCAATAATTTCGATTCAAACGTGAAAATGTATATTAGCATTCTTGCAAGTTGATTTTTTATGCGCCATAGACACCTGCATTTTAGAGTATAAGGTGAAGAAAGTTTTCAGTTATTAAAGAGGATATCGCCGTTAGGAAAAATGTAATAAGATGAATGGTAGAGAAAATGTAAAATACAAAAACAAATTGAATGTGAGAACTCCACTTTAAAGAACAGGAGAAGCTATCAAACCCAATTTAATTACTTATACATCTTGTTCTCTTCCTTATGACGAATTCAAGAATATCAGTTTCAACTAAACTGATGAATCTATCTATATTCTAATCATTAAAGAGGAAATGTAAAATCTTTTCAAAATTGACTCCAAAATGACGGATTTCCAGCCGTTTTCAAGTAAGAGGAACAATCTGTATGTGTATTCATAAATGAAAAGTATTCTTGACAAAAACTAGCATAAAAGACTGAGTCGTAAAAATTGAACTGATGTGACTTCTTCGAGATTTGTTGGGGAAAAAAAAACTTAACTTGACAGTAGTGCTGTATAAACACGATACTTGCGACGTAATAGCATACTCTTGTGGTGCTGTACATTCTTGGAAGAAAAATTGCATTTAATTTCTAATCAACTAGAAGCAAATTTTAATGCTGCGTCTATGGTATGGTTAATAATACACTTGTCAGAAGTTTTATTTACTAAACCTTCCCCCTAATCATTTGCTGTTTTATTTGCAATACCTACCATTGCTACAGGCGCGTCAATCCATTTTTATATACTTTAGGGGGGGCACTCTCAAAATCTTTTGGGGTAATGATTTTTTTTTTGGGGGGGGGGGGGGGACATACGCAGGCACAAAAGAGGTTCTCGGCTTATTCTTATTTTTTTTCTTAAGGGAGGGGGGACAACCAAACAACATTTGCTGACACGCAAAAAAGGGTTCTCAGCCTGTTATGTGCCCCACCCTTAAAATGGGAGGGGGGGGGGGACGTGTCCACTCTCCCCCCTTGAATGACGGTCATGTTGACATATGAGGCAGCGATCCTCTTCACTTCAAAATCCCATCTCTAAAATTTCTCTGTCAATAGAGTAATCTCTAAGATTATCGAATTCCATTTAAGTTATAAAAGAGGAATAAAAAGGTACAATATGCTACTAAGTTATTGCGCCACTGAAAGTACTTTTTGTTTCTTTTTATTTTTCGTTCAGGTATCTGTAAAAATTTATTGAATAACAACTTTTTTATGACTTGGCTTTCATTCAAAAGATGAACATGACCACCGCCTTTTTCCTTATTATTTATTTGACACTATTATCATAGCAGCGTTAAAAAGGTCAGGATTTTGATGAGAATCTTCAGCATTTAAAGTAACCCCTCTATCCCTCCTCCCTTCACCCTTTCTATCTAGGCGCATCTCTTTTTAAATTTCTATCATGTCTGCTAGATCATCATCGTCACTCTTTAATTCTCCCGCTCTCGGGAAATGAGTTCCCGCAGCTGGGGCAGACGACAGTTCGCTCTTCAAAGAACACTGTCTTTAATTTTCGTTCGAAATCCACCCGCCATTTTCCCAGGGCTGCGCGCCCGCTTTAACTGTTTTGCCACACGTTCTCACTAAATTTGGGAAATATTGATTCATTTTCATACCTCCGTCGAATTATTCTTTAATATTTTGATGTAAAGCAAATTGAGTGCAACGTAGGTAAATCGATATTCGGCATTATTTTCTCTTTTCATCGCCTGTTGTTTTGTCATACTAGATTCACCTTTACCCAACGTCGTCTTCAAATTAAGCTCGTCTGTAGGATAACTAGTACTACATTATTTTGTAGTATCATTTTGAAATCCTTCTCATAATACTTTGGCGAAATATTGCATGAAAAGGAGAAGAATTTTTCAATGCGTTTGATAAAATGTTATCGGATGAGGATGCGTTTTAAATTGCAAAACTTTAGATTTCAAAACATTGATCATGGTGCTATATTAATGTAGCTGTCCTAAACATCCGTTTTATGGTTGTACGGAGAGAGATTTCCCAACCTTGTCTTCATTGCTGTTAAAATACGATCTCAACTCAAGACTTTCTTTAATCATTGTGTATATTTTAAGAGACCTATAGGTTGAACTAATTTTTTTTCGTGTTTTTCACATCAACAGCCCCTTTTTTCAACGCACAAGTTATTTTTCAACACCAGGCATGCCAGGAGTTCCTCTATGGGTGCAGAGTTATATACCCTTTAGGAAAGGTGCAAATTTGCACCCTTTTGGATGCAAAAATTTCTGCACCCTTAAAGGTGCATAATTGCACCTGCTGACTGCAAACAAGTACAAAAGGATGCATCTTTGCACCTTTTTTCATGTAGGGTACAAGCGCCCGAAAAGGTGCTGCTATTGTTGCATTTGGGGTGCAAAATTGCACCTTTTTTTTTCTTAGACTGAATGTTACACTTAACATTAAGGCAGCTATCTTGATACGTCTGAAGCTAGTTTAGGTACTGCCTCTCATCACTTCACAATTTCCCCCATTCCTTACCCCCCTGGGTGTTTTCTCTTTATAGGATGCTCCTGTTATTTTGCCTCCCCATCCCATTTGTATCCCATCGTACTAATTATCCTCATCAAAAATGCGAGAAGCCTCATTTATCCGTCATGGCCATTTTCTGTGCTGCGAAAATGTAGAAAACAGAACACTTCCCTTGATACTCGTCATTTTTTTTTTAATCGTATATAATATTTTTTCCAGCTTTGTCCTCGTATTATCGAATCGTTACAGCACCTTAATCTCTGCTCATTATTAGCATTGCCCTTAATTTCTCTCTTTCTTTTTAATTGTATTATTTTTTTCTCTTTCCCTCTCTCAGCATGCAGCCTTTATCTCTCTCTCTCTCTCTCTTTCTTCCTCTCCCTTATTAATTGGCCTCATTCCCCCTGACACTCTGTCTATAGTTTACGTAATTTTTTCTTAGAGTAAATATTTTTGCAAGGTTTCCTTTGTGTCTGTTTGTCCCTCCAGATCCCCTTCCTCTTACCGTTCTGTTAATGACTTTGCCCTTTGTCGCCATCATGGCCATTTAACTAAAGAGGCTTCTGGCAGTCCCTCTTTCTTTTTCTCCCAACTTTTTAAAATCATTTTCTCCTGTCGCCTCACACACTCATACTTCTCT
>CM057167.1:15471807-15489147 GCA_029962745.1 Echinometra lucunter
AACAAAAATAACGAGATTAAAACATTGTGAGGAGAAAAGCAAAGGAAGGATAAGAAAAATGGGACCGAGACGGAAAACCTGTACGGATTGTTTTCTCTTTCAGTATCTACAGTTTATTTGATGTATCGTGCTGTTAATCTTGATATTGCATATTGTTTTGAAGTATTATCATTTCTATGGTGGCTCTAAAGTACGGTCGACAACAGTCGTGTGCGACGTGAATTTCGCGGCCAGCTTTGCGTCCCAGTCGCGAAATTCGCATCCTGGGTCATGAATTTCCCGTCATGGGTCACGAATTTCGCATCCCAGGTCATGAATTTCGCCACAGGGACGCAGAGTTCGCGTCACGGGTCACGAATTTCGCGACTGGCGCGCAAAGTTGGCCGCGAAATTCACGTCGCACATGACCTGTTGTCGAGCGTACTTCAGGGTCACCATATACATTTTGCATCTCTTTCATTTTATGCAGGAGACGAACGAATCCGAACTAACCTGGGGTTTCACTGACATCGCATCCCATTACATATTGAAAAGAAAGCAGGACATGTCCAAGTGCAGATAAGCGAAGAGGTAAATCCCCATTTCGTCCTTTTAACATGTTTAAAATTTATACTTGTTATTGTTCATGGTAGTAACAGATATATGATAAAACGTTTGCAAAAGCGCAGTTATATTTAATGCCAAGATTTCCTAATGTAACATTGATAACTGAACTAAGAATTATTGAAGATGTACATGTATTGTGTATATTATGAAGTAGGAATACACGATAATACTTGTATCCTGACATATGAAAAATATTTGATTCACGTAAAATAAAATGACCTAAACTGTTTACACGCGTGACCATCTACAGCATGGCTACCTTACAAATCTAATTGTTGAGAACGCATCATGATGGATTGACCTAGATCCACGCTATAGTTCAAGAGCATAACTTCAACAGCCTTTCTCATTACCAGCTGGTATATATTTCAAAAGCAATTTCCGTCAGGTTCTCCCGAACGTCGTCGGACTTGAGGATCCGATGACCATTGACACAAAGCTTATCCTCGCATAAAGCTCTTTACTTCTCCTTACCTATCCTTCCTAGTCATGATAGTATTGACTGTTACAGGTCGAAAAAATGGACGCCATAGAGCTCTTTACTTCGCCTTGCTTATCCTTCATATAGTCATGATAGTATTTGCCTGTTTTAAGGTTCGAAAAACGGACGTTATCTAGGGTTTCGTTGTGCTCCTGCCACAATTGTCCCTGTCTTAATTTCTCCGAAGACATAGAGGTTGTGGTAGGGGTTTTGGTTCAGAATAACATGAGGATACGGATTGAATTGGTGTTGGGTTTCTGGTTAAGTTTTATATTAGGCCTAACGTGCAGACGGCCGCGGGAGCAAATGTCTTGGAACATGTGGAACCGAATCTTGTACATCAAAGGCTGCGGTGTATGATTATAAGGTTCTATTGCATTTCGGCTAAGCCATAATTTCATTCAAAAAAAGGAGGGATGTTGGAAAAATCTTGTTATGGCCGATTTCGGAATTTTGTCTTGGAGGCATGATCAGCTCGATTTACCGGTTTGGAAGGAGAGAGGAAGCGAGAGAGAAGAGATATGTAGGGTAATAGATGGATAGATATCCGGGCACATTAGAATGGCGTTACTCTCTCCCGGTTGTTGTAAACATGATAAATTCACAATGAATGGTAAGGAGAGAGATAATAATAATAATAATAATAATAATAATAATAATAATAATAACAATAATAATAATAATAATAATAATAATAATAATAATAATAATAATATTCCGTTCTTGTATAGCGCATAGAGAGAGAGAGAGAGAGAGAGAGCGTGAGAAAGAGAGAGAAAGAGATAGATAGAGAGAGAGAGAGAAGGGAAGGGTAGAGAAATACTGGGGAGGTGTAGGAACTGACAGCTTACATCATAATATCGGTAGCATCACTGTTTTGCCGGAGGCACACCATGCATCAGTTTTAAAAAAATTTTCATCAAATATTCATATTCCATCACCTCACCTGAGTCCTTAGAAAATGGTATTTTGAATGGCATATGTAAGGAGCCTTTAAGGTAAAATTGAGTTCCGGTCATGCGATTTCAGCGTGGAAGAAAGTGTTTCTGACTAGAGCAATAATTGGAAAAGGTCGAGTAGTTTATGCATTATTGTGTTATTGTTTTTTTTTTATGTTTGAAATGGTAAATATGATAAGATATCAATTCTATCTTTATGGAAAGCTCATACACTGCACACAGAAATGGGACTGAACATGGGACTGAACATGGGACTGAAAATGGGACTGAGCACAAAATGTTTGGGCATAACACTCAAGTAGTGTCTTGCCATATTTCGAATATGAGGGCATTTGGAGAGAAATCCTTTGCAATTACTGTTATTAAAATATTTCTGTTCTGATATTCTTCCATTGACAGAAAACTAATCAGAAAGCTCACGAAATTATTTTCCATCTTTCCAAGAACTCAAGCTTACCTTTAAAGAGCTTGAACAGTCAAGGATGCACGAAAGCATTTTATAAACTCTTGTCGACGAATCATTCTCCGCAATCATGCTCAAGCACAGCGAGAACTATAAAATGCGATGTGAAAGAGATCTACGCCATATGTGACAGAAAAACGGACTACACCACTCAGTTGAAAATGAGAGATAATGCACATAGAATCAATCTGTTAAGTAAAATGCAATTAACTTTATCGAACTGCGTACCCCGGCATAGCCATCCCTGATTAATAACATGATTAATACCGTCCACCGTGATGATCATATTAATCTCATTCTTGTGTTCATGCATACCATGCATTCATGATTTCATGTCATTATGATATTAGTTCATTCAAGGTGATATTGATTAAATTATGCCAACGGAATCCAAAAAGCCCTCTTCAGCCTTGAAGCTGTAATTTATTTATTGAATTGTAGTGGTTATAATCAAGTAATTGCGACGAATCATCGTCGATACTTTCATTAATAAATCTGGTTCAAAGTGTGCATTACGAAAGATGACGAGGAATACGCCATGATTATTTTAAAGTCAGAGAGAGAGTGGATCCTCACTATTTCCGGAAAGGCTGTTCTTGATTGTTTTCTAGCGGCCGCCAATTGAGGGAGTCTGATTGCCGCTTTCATAGCCAGCATGTGGTTGTGCTCATATAGACAGTTCAGTAGTCTGATTGCGCCCGGTAAATGCAAGCTGTCTCCAATATGCCTTTTATTTCGTTTAATATCGTTTTACTAGTATAGTGTTTATGCCTTTATGCCTTGAATATGACTTTACTTGAAAAACACACACACACATACCCCCACACACCCATTTTTTTAACACAAATTTCTAAAATAGATAGCAATCTTTGTTGAACCCTAATTGACGGTTATCGCGCCAAATATACAGTCATCATGCATTAATTGAGCATTCATCATGTGCTCATAATTTATAAAGACTTATTTTATATTTAGAAGGGAATTCATTTAAATTGAACTGAAATATACAAATAGTATTAGAATAACATCTCCTTCGTTTATTTTTGGTGATATATTTTGTGAGTGAAACTCGGATCGTTGCACGCGTGTCAGGAAAGGGACAAACTATGCACCTACCACGATTCGGTGAAAATTAATGTAATGTTGAGACGAAATGAGCTCGGCACCACTTCTATTCGATTTAAACCCTAATCTTTCTAGCTCCGATTTGATTCACTGAGGTAGATTTCATTTCTTTCTAGAGACTATGTAGCAAATGCAGTTAGATGATATTTGCTGCGAAATGAAGGATGAGGTTTCGTGATGCGATTAAACAGAGCTTGAGATGCTGGTATTAATGTATCGCTTGAAACCATTATTGGATTGTCCATAATGCTACTCATCCATCTGCAAAGGATCGCATTCATTTCAATCAAAGTAAGACGCCTCTTCAATTCGATGGTGAATCACGGGAGAAAAGTAGTTATACGTAGAATGATATAGTTGCGATTTGGAATATAGTGTGCCATGCACTCTCCTGTTCCCTTTCACATGGGGAAGCTTCCCTTTCAAAATCAGGGCGCCGTTTCATGAAAGTTGTCAGCACTGAGAAGTTGTCATTCTCTGACAATTACCATAGTAACAGTCAGTGGCCAGTGCTTCTCAGAGAATAAAACCAAGGATTTTACTGAAATTATCAGAGACTGACAACTTTCATGAAACGGTGCCCCAGAGCAACTCTTTAACGTGGTGATATCTTGATTTAGTATTTGCCTTTGTTTGTTCGTTTGTTTCCTGCTGCAATGAAAACATTATCATTGTCAGAACAGAAGAATGATTTTAGTCTATGTAATAGATGGATATAATGAATAAAGGAAGAAAGGAAACATACAAAATCTTATATCGATTAATGGAAAACATTGGATCTTATTCCGTCATGAAATATGCGTTTTAAGCTGGACAAACTTAAAATGACGGAGCATGTATTTCCGGCTTTAATTAAGATTTTAAAAACAGCATCAACAACAAAAAAAACAAAACAAAACAAGAAATGACTTATATCGTATAGAAAAGAGTTTGATGGGGTAAGGGGATTTAAGAACATATATATTATTCTAGGTTGACGCAATCATGATAATTGTCATTTATATTGGGGACAATCATGACTATAAACCGATAAAACTGTTGTGCATGATACATACACAAGAGTTATGTAGTAGTGGCGATACAGTTTTTGCATTTCCAATCACTCAAGTAAATTTATACCAATTGACCCAACATGAACCCCTGATACCGGACCAATCATAATGCCCTTCTCCATTCGCAATAACAATGGCTTCTGATGTGACGTTAAGCCCGAATCACTGAGCGATAATTGAAACGGACGTCCATAGGTTTCATATCTGTCTCAATGATGTTTTCCTGGTCTTCCTCGCTCTCGTTTACGGTAAGCAAATCCGCTCCACAAGTGGGCGGGTTTAAAGTACATTGACCTTATTGTACCGCCGATGATGTTTACATGCGATATCTTCGGAAGTCAATATAGGATAATGATAAAGTGGTCTCTCTTTTCCATACGCAATAAGCATGCTTAACAGCATCTGACAAAAGGCAGAATACGGCGGATGTATTCATATTTTTGATCTTCATTAATGAATAAATATGTTTTCATGGTTGAAAATCTGTGTTGACGTTTAGCTATACGTATAGTCCAATCTAATGAAATTTGCGTTTCTAAGAAAGGTTATGATCGAGTTTTAGTGTTTTGGAAGTGGAGATTACTTGTTTATTCCCCCAGGTTTATTCCTAGATATGGAAATGATTTTGAACGCAACCGAGGAAAGATATTTAAAAATTGTTCCAAACAAAATTAATGCTGACTGCATGGACTATATGGGAATGTACATTATCCTAAGAATTTCATTAATTTATTGTTTTGCCCCAAAGCGTGCGACATAAACAGGTTAAGCATTAATAACTTTAGCAACAAAAGTAATTAGAAAGTACAGTATCCTTTGCACTTCTGATGAATATTTGAATATTTGTATCTAAGGTTAATATCACTTTGCTGAATAACTCTCGTCTTGCAGTAGATTATTGACACTGCCTCGAGGGGAGAAGGACTTATCGATTCGATGAAGATTATAAACCGAGCCAATTTTAGAAGATCGCGTGAAATCGACGAGGTCAGCTTCATCACCGTGTGCGTGAACTAAGACCTGGGAAGCGTTTCACGAAGTTCCTCGTCGGTGATTTTTACTGACAACTGTTATAAGCTACAGAAATCTTTGCATCTGATTGGCTGAGAGTTAATTTGTCAGTAAAAATTACCAACAAGACACTGCATGAAACGCTCCCGAGGAAGTATAATGAAGTAAGAACTTGGCATGATTTTTGGAGCAGAAGATCTATAAATCACCTCCAGCGGAACGCTTCGTGTTTTTTTTTTCTTGTCAGATATAATTCCTTAGCATATTTTTTACCAGAGCGACGTAGATTAAATTCGGTCGTCCCGGACAGGGGGAAAAGATGATGAATAACAATAATGACACATTGACTGGCGATGTGAAACGTAAAATGAATTATTTGTCTCGAGGGGATTCCGGAGGATCCGCCGTCTATGGAAATGTAGTCAGAAACAACGTGACTGAAATGGCGGATAGCTTGTAGAATTGGCAGAATCAACATTTGAGAATTCACAACGGATTGCTTGTAAGTCGTCTCAAATGACACAGTGAGATTTATCGATGTCGTGGTAGAACATTGGGATGGATATTCAAACCGCAATGATGTGAATTTTTCCACTTTTTTCGTATTAATCACAGAGCTAATGACGTGAGCAACAAGGATGATGGAATTGTATAGAAATGAATAAAATATCAGAAAAGTAAAGGAGGAAATGTGGTTTAGAAGCAGTAAAATATATAAAACAAAGGCAAGATAATTCTGTAACGGAAAGTAAAAAGTATCCGCAAAAATTTCATTTAACCTTTTCCAATGAAAAAAGTTCAATAAAGTTTCGATTTATCTTCATCTGAAACTGTTTTATGTTTTTAAAAGAATAGCAGCGAGGGATTAATGTAAAAGTAATCATGTATACCCAGTTGTTGGGTGTCCGGACAGGTTGTGTATCCGGACAGTCGATTTTAAACAGCCAATTGAAAAAGTTCACAAGCAAATCTCTTCAATGTTTTAGCACAAAATGTTAGACAATATTATAGAGAACAAATATTGATGATGATTAGCACAAATCAATGCATAGTTTTTGTTTAATCCAAAGACAAAAAGAAGGCTTCATTTTTGTTACGTGTCCGGACACCCAACCCCCCATCCTAACACGTAAGAGGATACATTTTCTTTTCTGGTGTAAAATGTGCGCGCGAGAGTGTGTGAGTGTGTGCGCACATATGTTCTGAGTGCCTTCCTGCCACGCCTCACTGCACTTACACAGGAAATGCCATATAGTCACCCATCATGCCTCAGAATGTCATTGGCAGTTATCATTATTCCATCCACTGGCTTTTTTTTCTTCTTGGCTTCGTAGATTATTTCATACACTTCATATGAATATTCCTTTAACATGTTCCACAAATTGAAAGTCCACATGTTGATTTATAATCCAAGCAATGGTAGAAAGTGGAAACGCAATAGGAATGCATTCACTTTAAAAAACTAAAATGTTACATCACCATTTCAAAGGGCCGATGAGTGACTACAATTTCCAAATGGTCGATCAAACTTTGAAATTACTGGATTCAGCAATATAAAGGCTGGAATCCAGCATGTTCAAAGTGTTAATCTACCATTTTGAAAATCACTCCTCGGCCCTTTTGAATGGTGATTTAACATTTTAGTTTATAGAGTGCTTGATAATTCACAAGAACTACTAGGAGAGGAAACGTGGACAGGGTGAAATATGAAAAGGGTGGTGGGAGGGGGGGGGGTGTGAACAAAATCAGGGGAGCGTTTCATGAAGAGTCTTGTCGGTGTTGTTCACTAATTTGCTCTCAGCCAATCAGATGCGAGGATTTTCAGTAGCTTGTCAGTGAAAATCACTGACAAAACTCTTCATGAAACGCTCCCCAGTATCGACTTATTCTTTTCATTTTATTGTCAAATAAAGAAAAGATGGGATGTTTATCTAATATGCAAATAAGTAATGGTGAAACACAATCATCATCATGATCATAAGAAGAAAAAAGCAACCATATAGCATTTAAAAAAGTGATATAGTATATAATGACAGTAAACTGAAAATTGTAACGCGAGACACAGCATAAAGGGTTCAGGGAACTTTGTCGTATCAATCGTTTTATTATCCTTTCATCAAATGCCAGATATTAGAGGGAACGAGGGTAGATGTTTAAAGGAAGGGGAGGTTTAACACGAAAATATGTGATTTTAAATGGATGTCCCTTTCCGTTTTTAAAGGAGAATGGATCCCCGGCATCAGCGTGTTCTTAGTGAATAAAGATGACCAAGAAGAGTAAACAGTGAAAGTTTGAGGAAAATCGGACAATCTATTCAAGAGTTATAAATTTTGAAAGTTTCAGTAAATCCCTATTATGGGGATCTTTGAGTTGGCAACTTTGCCAGCATCTGTGATGTCATCGTGAACAACTTTCAATTCATTTTGTACACAATATTTCAAAAAAATTGATTAATATAAAATTTCAAGTCAGGAATCACCAGAAATCTTCTCAAAATGCTTGCAGAATTGATGTAGCCATGTCATACTCAAGCAATAAATCATTTTTTTTTCTTGAAAATAAAGAAAATGTTAAATTCTTTGCACAAAATGAATGGAGAGTTGTCCACGGTCATAACTTCCAGATTTGCGACTCGAAGTCATTTCGCGATTAACCGATTATAGTCTAAAGCTAATTGCTTTTTGATCTTGGACAACTAATACCAATAAATTTCATGAGATACAGAATATATATTTGTTCAAGATGTCGCAATTCCCATGACGAAAACAACATCAGGAAATTCCATTGAGGAAAAGGCCAAATTATGCAACCTTTCGCTTTCAGCCGAGTCGGGGATTAAGTCGAAAATCCATTCATCAATTTTGCCGCCATTTTCCACCTCGGTAACATATCGAAACAAATCAGAAATCATATTAAGTTTTGTTTTCGTATACGCCTATTCGTGTAAGCAAAGCTCAAAGATAAAAAAAATGATAAAAGCGCTATAGCTAGCTGCATGCATTATAACAAAATTCTTGTGAGATTGGTATTATACCGTCTGCCAAGTTACTCTTCCAAGGAAAGTTATTAATCAAATACCTCCTTGACGGATATTTGGGAATGAGCCCATCTCCCTTGCCTCTAAAGAGATTGGAAACATATCGGCGCCGCTTCTTAGACTTCCAAACCACATCGTTCTTCAGGAAGTAGTTTGCAGCTTAATATCAAACATTCTCAAAACTCTGGGACTGATGTTCCTTGAGAGTAATAGGTCTCTATGAAATCACTTCGTGTTCAACGAACTTCAGACAAAAGCAGTGCCAAAATACTGGCAGTACAGTAAGTCGAAGTGAATGTTTGGAGTATTGGTTATTGCACTTTATCATGCAGTGTGTTAAGATTTAAAAATGATTTCGGAGGTCTTTAGTCATGTCTTCATGAAATATGTTGTTATTGTACAATGATTAATTCAACTGTTTAATTCATATCGCAAAAGACAAATATTGGTTATATGTTTGAAATGGACATATACTGCGAAAAAAGCTAACCATACGCTGGTGAATAAAGTAAAGCCGAGTTATGAATACTTAAGCCATTTTTTTTCAAGACGGGCTCAGTAATGGACAAGGCTATGTTCACGACGACTTTGGTGATGCTTATGTTGATTATGTTTTTATACCTAATCTCAATTCGATTTTTTTTTTTTTTTTTTGGGGGGGGGGGGGCATATTCACGACGTTTGTACATGTTTCATTGATCAATTTGGTATTGAGATGTATTTATTTCTTATTTCTTCTCCTCTTTCTCTTGTCTTCGTAAGCTTCTCCTTCTTTTTCTTCTTCTCTCTATCTCTGCTTCCCTTTACTCCTTTCCTTTTCTATCAATTTCTGTTCTCTTTCTTGTTTATATGTTTATAATCAGCCATGTTTATTTATGCTATGGAACGGTACTTTACATGTTCGCTATTTTGTACTGCTTTGTTGTATGTCATCTGTTTCTGAATTGATTTATGTACACTTGACTTTCCAGTCTTCGGACTGCCTGTCCAGTTTTTTTTTAGCATATTAAACCGAATCTTTCTATCTACCTTTGACGATAATGATGATGATGGTAGCTTAAAGAATTTTTACGTGTTCTAAGTAGTCTTTATGACTTATTAGTATGACGAGGGAACCACATATTCACTAGCCATTTCAGCTATTTCTTGGTCTCCCATTACCGTTTACATTTGTAAAAACATTGTTAATATGTTTCATACTTTGTTTCAGAAATGGAAATAGAAAAAAATCATTTTCATGATGATGATGATGATGATGATGATAATGATGATGTTGTTGTTGATGATGATGTTGATGAAGTTAATGATGATGATGATTATGATGTTGTTGTTGAGGATGATGTTTTTGATGATGCTGCTGTTGGTGATGATGATGCTATACTAGTAATGAGGAGAATGTTGAGAAAGATGATCCGTTATCATAATGATAAAGATGATCCGATTAACAGATGTAGCCCAAGCAGTCTCAAAACCCCCTGTTCTTCATAAGATATTAATGATCTTCAGAAATTACAGTGCATTCAACTTGACGATCAGCCTCCCAAATTCCGAAATCTAGTTTATCATATGAGGGCCTTAATCCCTAACCTAGTTTTTATAGCCCCTCTTTCTCTTTAGTGAATTGGTTGTTCCCCCTTATTGTTTATAATGGGTGATGAATATTGGTAGGGGAATTTAAAGTAATTAGCTTCAAGGAGCTGATAATAAAAATCAAATGCCCATAAGGGCAACTGGATAAGGAACTTGTGGAAAATACGTTACAGTTTGCGTCATGCGGAACTTCCATGGCCCTGCTAACACCATTAGCGCATGTGAGGCGAGGAAATAAGAGCGAGAGTCAATAATTTATAGTGTTCGGCTGGTGTAATGTCCGTTGCAACCGAGACGTCATTCCTGTTGCGTCATCGCCTGCGCTGATTGATCCCTGTAAAGTCATTTAGTCAATTAGCCAGTTATCCAAAGCATCGTCTGTATATACTTTTCCTTTGTACATTCACTTTTTAAACGATAGCACAGTCAAGTGCCCCGTAAAAGGTCGAACCAGTCATTGACACTGTCCTAGGTTTCGGTGTACGACGCATGGTGTAAAAGGAGCTTTTTATATTGTCTTAAGCACATATCGCACTAGGCCTCACGCGGACTGTGTCAATAACCTGTGCCAGTCGAGCCTGTTAACTCAATCAAAATTGAAATTCACATTTATTTCATTCTGAGACAATAAAATTTGTTTATAATGTACATAAATCCAATACATATGTAATACAAAGAAGGTAAGCAAACACCCGAAAAGTGGAACTTGCGTTGGGGACGCCGAAGACATGATTACAGTTATTAAAAGTATGTAAATACATGCATAAGAAAATCGTCAAAGACATTACATAATTATTAACGTTATAAAGAATGGAGGAAATCGGAGTAAGGGTGAGGGTGGCATTTGCATCATTAATGTTCACGAATAACAGATTAACAAAATTAAAAAAAAACTATATTTTTTGCACTGTTAATCACTCTTTAAAATCACTTTTTAATATCTCTCTTTCATGAAACGTGCTCTCTCACTCTCTCTCCCACCTACTTCAGCCTTTCTATCTCTCCCCCCCCACACACACACACACACTCTTCCCCTCTCTCTCCGTCTTCCTCTTCTCTCTGCCTCTCTTTCTCCCGCTCTTTCCTTATGGGATATTTATCAAGAGGAAGAAAAAAAACCGACGTGATGCTCCTTTACCACTCAGTCACGGACGAACAAATCTAAGTAGACTAGAACACTCAATAAAACCAAGAGCCGTTAAGGTATAAATGGAAATTGCTTCTTTCGACTGATCCTTTTCTCATGAAGTATTGACCCATTTTTTCACGCTGAAATAGGTCAGGATAAGTGATCAGGTAACCCATCGAAATACACTTTATTCTCGAGTGATAAAGAGAGTCTATACGAGTAGGTGCAGGGCCCCGTTTCATAAAACCTGTTATCAATAAAAAGTTGCAATAACTGTTATAAGCTACTGAAATCCTTGCATCTGATTGGCTGAGAGCACATTTGTCATAGAAATGTGGCAGTGGTTACTGATAAAAAGTTTCATGAAACGGGGCTCAGGTAACCCATCGAAATAGGCCTTATTATCGAGTGGCATAGAAAGTCTATGCGAGTAGGTTCGGATGAGCGCTAATCGCATGCAGACGAGCGCTAATCTGTTAAGGTGCTTTCACACATGATGCGACAGTAAGTACCACACTGTGGCGCCACACTGTTTCGTCTTCACACATGGTAGGACTTTGTGTCACCACATATGCTAATGAACGCGCATTAACGCGTCAACTCTCAATAAGAGAGCATAATGTCAAAACTTGCGCAAGCAATCTCATGACAACAATAAATTTTGCGCTAACTTTTAAGAAATTTGATTGGTGCGCATTTTTTGTGTATCTAGGCAGCAAAAAAAAAAAAGTGTGTCCTGCCTCGGCGACATTTGTTTTTGTCGCCCTATACCCCATAGGCTTGTACACAAAAAAATTGTGGCGCCACAGTGTGGTACCACACTGTCGCATCATGTGTGAAAGCACCTTTAGGATTAAAATTATTACCCAGGACTCATCATGATCATTTGCTGACGTAACAGAGCGTCAGTGACTGCGCAATCTTTTAGGCGCTGTGTTTTAGTGGCATCGTACAGAAGTTGAATGCAAAATGAAAAGTGCAAGCAATGCGTTGGATCACTGGCGCATGAGCTAATTAATTTCGACGGATTGATTGGTCAAGGTAATAATCTCATCGAAATGACGCTCACTGAGTGCGCAGCAAGTATTAAGTTTGATGTTTCATATCCAAAATTGTTGCAAAAGTTAGTCATTCCTTTAATTAGCGCTATCGGCGATTCGCTTGATCTGCAACAATTAAAACTAATAGGTACCTGGTTGATTAGAGTTTTTGGAATTGAAATTATAATTGTCTGCACCACACATCGAGAGAAATATTATTACTATTCTTGAGCATGATAATCCAATTTCAGTTAATTCATTTAACAAATAAGATGTCAATTATATCTGTCTTTCTCCTCCTCTGTTCTCTTTCCCTCTCTTTCTATCTCAAACGCCGTACCGTTTTTCTTTATTCTTTAATTCTTATCAACTGGTCACTTGTTTTGAAAAGTAACGGAGCCGTAAAAAAAAAAAAAAAAATAAAAATCCGGTTTTGTTCAGTATATTTCCATGGTTTCAGAAAATTGCATTAAAATTTCCGCTGCATCTCTGTCTAGACAGACTTACTTCCCAAGTTGGTCTGTCGCTTTTCTAATCGGGCCGCCAAAGAGCGCGAAAGGCACGTCAGATTATATAGACGGATCGATCACAAAACGATAGATCTGACCGACTAGCTATCTGTCTTATTTATGTCGGTAGAATCGTTTTGACTGTGGAAATGTCTGTTTAGCCGAAAAATTATAGCCAGTTTGGTAACTAATTATTGAAAACATTATTTACCTTATGGTTTCCCTTCAAGGTACTTTGTTTTAATGCTGTGTTTACAGAATAAAAATGTTGATAAATCACATGATGTATGAAAAGTGAAATCCAGATATGTGCGTCAATGATTAAACTTAACGGTCTCCAGATCATAGAAATACTGTCTAAAATTTTAGCTTGTCTTCACTAAAATTGTTTTGTTTTTCCCCCAATAATTCCCTTTTTTTAACGAAGACATAAAATTACTAGATATAAACAGTCAACCTTCGTTATCTTATTACCATGATGACCCATATTTCACATTTTCTTGGAAACGACGCTTAACCTCAGCTTTAATGGATACCGATATACATTATAACTAATGCTCCCAATCTCCTCAAATTACCGATCATTACGCCACAAACGAAGTTTTTTGGTCGAAGGTCATGATCGTTAAAGCAATCTAGCATCCCAATAAACCACAGTCAAAACAACCTGATTGAATGTAGTTGGGTTCATATAAAATGCCACATTGAATCGGTATTTGTGGGGGGGATGGGGAACAACTAGCCGGTATACTAGTATTAAGAGTAAAATGACTCATGGGTACAGGCCAGATAATGAGCCCTGTCGTAGCCAGTCATGTCACAATGAAGCACTATGTCACAACGACACAACGTGGAGTTTTTCACCGAATGGACCAATAATTTCTATCACTGAAATTAATGGGATGAGTAAATGTATATATGGTAAATCAATCTAGGTTCTTCAAAACACTGAATCTAAGACACTGTAAGATAGCATTCCCTACGCGCTTGTCGTCAGAGCACCTATCAAGGCACATTTTTAGCGAAAATATGTATCTTAGACATTATTTTCAAAACTTACTTATTTTTTAATCATTAATTTAACTTGCTCAAATAAATTCAGATCTACTCTGGTCCATTCAAACGAAGATGGTACTCGATTATGTGTTGTTCTGCCATTGTGCTTTATAATGACATTACCGGTTGTAAACAAACCCTCTGTAGTCGTATACTATGTTTAACGAACTTTAAATGTTGTTCTTGTTGTTGAATTGGGATTTTACAGACGTGTATCAATTGAATTTGATTATTTATGTCTGGGACCGACCTTCAACGTCACCATCCGAAAGACGTGACTCAGACTCGAACCTGGGTCCGCTGAATCAGTATATAACTTCCACTGTTAGCTGGATTACAGGTGCACGCCATAACGCCCAGATTAGCTTTCGTTTCATTTCAGAAAATAACTTGAATATGCTCTGGACTTCCCTATACTGTTTCAAGATCACCCCAGTAACTGGGTCTTCGACTGAGGCAAGACCTATTACATTTCAGAATTATGAAATTTTATACATTGCCGATAAATCTTCAGTATAGATGCTGATTATCAAATATCTCAGATAGTGGGCTCCTTTATAGAGGGTCGTGAGAGAATAATTGTGGCATCCCCGCCCCTCCTATTCGACTTTGCTGTCTGTAAAATGAGATGATAGTTTTGGATATGAGATTTTCTTTAATGGCTAACTTGCTGCTAATCAGCAATTTTCTAAGACCTCCGCACCCCTCCCCAGTCTTTGCACTGAATTTAAAGTATTCCTAAAAATTAGTTTGGTATAGCTTGACTATTTCCCAGTAGAGAGATAATGGATAATACAGCCTTCAGAAGTATTTTCGGCGTCTCTATCAGAATGATATAGCCAAATATAGACTTGATTGGACACCCGCATTTTGCATTTTGAACGGAACGTCTTTGTGGTAAGTTCATATCTTCTGAAGACGAAAATGTAAAATACATCTCCATTTGAGAAATGATTCCATTCTTTGTGCAGAGTACTCCAGGGTAAGCACTATATAGGCACCAATCCTGCAGACGCAAGCTGAAACCCTAATCCTAATCCTAACCCTAACCCTAACCCTAACCCTCACCCTAACCCTAACCCTAATCCTAACCCTAATCCTAATCCTAATCTTAATCCTAATCCTAATCCTAATCCTATGAATATTTAAGAATATTTATGAGCTTGGGTCTGCAGGATTGGTACCTATTTAGTGTTTACCGTCGTCCAGGGCACTTACTTTATTATGTATATCTCCCCTTTCGTTGACTTTTGAGAATGTTTATAACATTGATCGTAACCATACTCAAGAACAGAATACCTCAATAATGTACACTGACTGGATGTGGACTTGCATGCCGTTAGGCTGAATGCCCGCTTTCAGCCCTGTCCGTATCACTTTCTAGCTTGCGGGGAAAGTCTGACTATTTTTCAAGAAGATTTCCAGGTAGTCTGCCGGGTTCTTCCATGCATATCGAGTAAAACTTGTCAAGTCCATGGATTTGCGCCATCCTTTCGGGGATTTTCCTTGGAAGACAGACAGCACCGGTCCCTAGGCTATTGATATTTTGTTGAGCATTGTACGGCGCACTTTTGTGAGAGTCTTGCCCTTTTTCTGAAGTACCTTCCGCAGATTTTGAAGGAATCCGTACATCATCCTTGGGTGTAAGGTATGCTGATTCGTTTCCACTACGTTCATAAGAATCCCATGAGAAATGCGAATGTCATCATGGCGTATACAGGGAAAGGAGGGGTTGGGGCTTCGGCGACGCCCCTACACAAATTATTGGCAAATATTGATAGGGAAGGAGGGGGAATTAGCTTCAGAAAAAAAATGATTACGCGATACGACTCCTGCTACACTCGAGCCAGTCGCTTTGGTCCGTCATTTTCATCTCATACCCATCCACCCCACCCCCAAAGAAAGCTGTCTGATGGCATGACGTGAAAAAGGAGAGTTGAAAGGGAATGGGTTGGATGGTGATTGTGGTGATTAAATGGGGGCAGGAGAAAGACGGGATGGAGGAGGAAGGGGAAAGGAGGAGGAGGAGGAAGAGGAGGAGGACACGAAGGAATGTTATTTTGAAATTCTGAAATCGAATTTGAATGTATTAACAGATACCTCTGCCCCCTACCCTTTTTTATGATGGTCTCTCTCTCTCTTCTCTTCTCTTCTCTTTAGGAAATAACAGTTCCCATCCAGATAAAAACCGTTTCACCATCCCACTCTTAATTTTCTCCTTTTGCCTCAATCGTAAATAACGTCTAATGACAAATGAGAAAACATAGTTTGAGACGAGAAACATCTGGCGAAAAGATCGCATTACACCCTTATAACGAAAAGGCATGACATCGGCGATGATGGCGATGTCTCATGTTTCACAGTTAGTATTAATGACCATAAAAGTCTCTGCAATTAGTGCTAGGTTTGTGGACTATACGCAGATGGAAGAGCGATCCCTTCCTGTCTGTCTGTTATACATTGCGGAACAGGGCCCCGTTTCATAAAACTTATTATCAGTAACAACTGCCACATTTCTATGACAAATTTTCTCTCAGCCAGTCAGATGCAAGGATTTCAGTAACTTATAAGAGTTTGCAACTTTTTTTTTTTTTATTGATAACAAGTTTTATGAAACGCGGAACAGACTTAACCATAGTCATACCATTACTACTGATTAACAGGAAACAGATTGGCTCCACATCTTTAACGACAGATGAAAATCAGATTGTGGACAAGGACATTTTTATGAATTTTGACCCATGTCTAATGTCATGGATGTAGAGACAGAAACAGAGACAAACTAAAGGAGATAGATAGAGAGAGAGAGAGAGAGAGAGAGAGAGAGAGAGAGAAGGGGTGGGGTGGGGGTAGAAATGAAGAGACAATCATACACGCACACCCATCCACACACGCACACACTTAGAAATTCACATTGGAAGAAAAAAAGGAAAGCAAAGCAACAGAGCCAGTTATGCACTGTATAACAACTTACCAACTCCCCTCTGAAAAACAAGTAATTCGTTATTTGCACTACTGAAAGTCTCCAAACTTCAACGTGTTAATTCGATCATGTTTATGATGCGTCATCAACAATTAGACCATAGCATTAATCTATTTTGAACTTTTATTGTACGTGGACCCTTTTGAAAATCAGCTTTTGCTGAAAGGGAAATGAATAGATAAACATAAAAATGAAAAGAAGGAGAAGAAGGGGAAGAGGAGGAGGAGGGGGAGGAAGAAGAAGAAGAAGAAGAAGAAGAAGAAGAAGAAGAGGAAGCTGGGATGTAGGCTGTGCAACTT
>CM057167.1:15489647-15524647 GCA_029962745.1 Echinometra lucunter
GCAACTTGGCGGCACTTGGAAGTGATACGGGGCCAAGGGGCTTCGTGACAACGATACCCAAGCAGGAGGATGGTTCTGAAATGGGTGAAAATATCGTCTGAGGACTTCAAAGTTGTTAAAATTGGCTGAAGGAGATCCTGCGAGGGATAAGAAGGGAGAGAAAAGACACCATGATGACGAAAATGGACTCGCTTGTAGAATACTAAAAAACAAGGATGATTGATGGTTTGGGGGAAGATGGAGTTTTAGCCGCGATTTTAAGCATTGACAACGCATCTTATGCACGGTGTCCCTCTGAGGAGACCGGAAGTTTGGGAAAAATTGCTCAACCATTCCCAATGATAATTAATTTTGAATCAAATGAATGTTCACCTCATTAATTAAAAAAGCTTGTTTTATCCTCCTTCATTTGGTGTTAAAACCAATATCAATTAAGTTCGCATGACCGAGTTCAGAGTGTCTTTAGCATGTTTAGTGTCAGCGTCAGAAATCCGCGGTTGTCCAAAATAAGTGGATGGGTACTACATCTGAATCACTCTGATATTTTTAAGGAATGCATTGGGATTATCAATTATAGACTATACACATTTGAAACATCCAGTTTTCTTCTTCCATAGCCAAGATAGAAGGATCACGCATGACTGAGCAGGTACAATTGTAATTAATAAGGCACTTGGCATTTTGCTGAGCTGTCTCGTTCAGTTACCTGGAACAAAGTGTCACTGTTCTTAACAAAATGCCAATCGTACCGCCTGCTCGGTCACGCATGATCCTTCCGTCTTAATAATACGAAAGAGGAACTCGGAGCTTTTTAATCACGTTTATTCTCTAAAAATTAACAATGCTAAATCATTTCCTATATTGTTAAATTCGTAGTGAACCAACTTCAGCAGCCATTACTTAGCAGTTTGGACAAATGGGTTTCTGACAATACTAGTGCTACAGACTTTCTAAATTAGGCCATGCGTGATTTATTCACCAGGTTTTCACCATGTTTCTTTTGTCAAGTAAAAGAATAGAACGTGAACTTTCCAATGATGTACATTCACTAAAAAGTAATGTGAAATTACTACTTAATTTACTTTTAAATCTGGATTCATGTTACACACGTTATACATAGGGTACAGCTCCTCAGTTCACAACTATTCCACTCATCATATTTGAAGAATTTTATGTCCATGTTTTAAAAAAAATGAAACAGAAGTTTATAATAAAAAGGATAACAATATGTATGGTCATTATAGCCAATGATACGCATGTAAAAATTCCGTCATGTTTGATTTCTTTCTGCCATAAGTTCTGTTTGTTCATGATTATCTTCTTTGAGAAGTTCCTCAAGGCCACCAAATGCCTTAGACATATTAGAGACATTTGAGAATAACAAGAGATAATAAGAGATAAAAGGTACTCTGTCTGATGTTTCTATGAACATCACTATTATTGCTTCACATTTTAGCAGTATGATCGTGATAGTTATTGTATGTCGTAATGCAAGGGTATTCGTTAATATCCCCCATCTTGTAACAAAGTTTATCTCCACTTTTTGTCAAAAATTTGTCTTTCAGGTTCCGTTTACTCTTGTGTCTGCAAATCAGTAGAAACAAGTGCTTTGAAATCAACAATGTGAATGTACTATAAATTGTGAGAACGGTAATTTCTTATCACTCTGAGGTACAAAATCTAACCGAGCTGAATAATTCATGGCTTCTTTGCTACTTTCCATTAAACACTTTGAAAAGGAAAATAGTCCACTTAATATCCAGGACTTTCTGAGTAGACACGCGCTGAGAGAGACAAGGACGGAAATCTGTTTCAAAGATTCTTTTCTCAACTGCAGTGGCGCCTGTCAATTGACATGATGGTGTTTGCAGTGCGTATGGATGAAAAGTGGTGATACCCCAAGCGTGCGTTGCTTTCAAACCAGCTTTGGGTTTGAGCCCCGATTTATCCATTTTGGCCCAGTAATCTGGGGCGAGTTCAACAAATAGGACAGATGCATGGGGAGGGGATGGGGGTAGGGGACGATACAATATAAATGTAGAGCTTCAGTGTGCTTGCTCTTTTGCAGTCTTTGCTTGGGATATGTTGGTAATGTCTCTATACCTTATACATCATCTTCCCTTCGTTATGTTTTGCTTTCATCACGTGTTCTAGAAACGTTAGTTCCAATTTCTGCAGGTGCACAAAAGTGGAAGAAGATGACGTGATCCCCTTCTCCCATTTCATGGTCCATCCCTTCCTTCTCTTTCACCAGATATAATTTTAGTGGTTTTGTTAGAAGCTGAACCTTAGCGTCGTGAATCTGTAAAATCACTAAGCAAGAATAGATATTTATTGTCAGATTTTATGCACACTTAGAATTAACGGTTCAAGTTTGCATACATGCAACACTGGCAGCACCTTTTTGAGTGCAATCTTGAACAATTTTGTACTTGTTTGCACCCGGAAATACCCGTCTCCACCAAGGTGCAACTATGCACCTTCAAGGGTGCAGAAATTTTTTCATTCAAAAAGGTGGAAATTCGCACTTCCAAACTCTGCACCATCAAGGGTGCAAAATATAGCTCACTGCACCCTTAAAGGTGCAATGTGCTTCTTTGGGTGGAAAAGTTGTACCCATAAAGGAGCTTCCGGTGTTGTATTTGAAGGGTGCAAAAATTAAACCTTTTATTCTTAGTGTGTGGGAAAATGAGTACGATAAGTAGCTTCCTTTGCGACTGCTTCTCATGACCATGCTTTCTATTATTTTTTTCCGCCGAAAATAAAAACAAATCAAATATTTCCGCCGCTAAAAGAAAAGAAAAGAAAAAAAAAAAGAGCTGTCATACCCCCACTTTGCTCTTAGCACTGTACTAATTCGAAGCTCCTTTATTCATTCCTGCTTTAGAACCCGTTCTTGTTTCTTAATTAAGCCAAAGTACACTCTGTGATATGATAGGCAGAGTCTCTTGTGTTACTATGATGACGCCGACGCGCGCCGCCCTAGCATATGTTCCTACCCAGTGGCGTCGAGGAGGAATTGGTGTCATGAGGGAGAGTGTCAGTCTTTCTCGGTATATGTACGGGTGTTTGGAGGGGGTCCGTAATCAGCGGTAACTTGGTAATATCGCCTTTTCTTGTTCCTGTTACCTCTTAATCGGCTGATATCATAGTTTCCCTTTTTTACCATCTGACTGGGGGCGGTGCCCCTGTGCCCCCTACATCGTTGCTCCTATCTTTGCACACACCTTCCGCGTTCCCTTTATCGAGTGATGGATGCAATGCCCGGGGGATCCCCGTTCCCTCCCTCAATGGTGACACAGCCATTCCGTTCAAAATCGACGGCAAGCATGAAGCAGTCGTTTATTGCAAATGAAATTTAAACGAGTTGTCGCATTCCTCCATGATGCAGCTGTTTGCACTACGTGGACTGGATGAATAGCACCTTGCAATGTGTGTTTGTGGTAGGTAGGCGTCCCACATCCGTGAATCCGGTATTATTTCTTTGGTATCTTTTCATATTCTGAAATGCTGAAGCAGTTTTAAAGCCACTGAGTAACTTTTAAAAATCTGAGCTGCATGGCCCTACTTCCTACCATCACCATTGTAAGTAATATTGTGTAAATACAAAGACCTGAGAAATGCATTTCAAAAGCATCATGTTCTTCACATAAAGTAAAAATATGCCAGTGACCGGAAATTCCAGAACTTTCTTACCCCATAGAATGCAGTGCTAGACAAAAGCAGGTTGGTTTTGCAAATGGCGGAATTCAGTGATAGATATCTTGCTAATAACACCTTACATTTCAAAAGCTTTATATTCCTGGCTGTTTATTTATCCTGACCATTTTTATACAACACCGACATCAAAATTCAACAATTTATTACTCAAGCCTACACAAGTTTCCGGATCCCTTTAAAGGGAGAAAGGAGAGGACTCGACGCTTGTGTTCCGTTTTATTGTTGACACTGGTTGAGCTAGAATAGATCAGAACCACAATGACTTGCATGCAGGGACGTTGATACATTTTCGGTAGTGGGCGACAAATGCATCATCATCGCCATAAAACGAAATGCAGTAAAATATGACATCGTTAACAGTGACCGCCCCCTCCCCTCCCTTCCCCGCCTATCAACTCCACGACTTGAAAAAAATATAGTCAGCATAATTTGCATGAAACCTTAAATGAACCTCATAAATCTGTGAAAACAAAAGCTAGCATGGCGCACTTTTGGTAATCTTCTGGCTTTTAGTATCCGTAATGTCTCAAAAGAGGCTCATCATGATCTTTTAAAAAAAGTTAACAGGTTAAGATAGCCATGATAGCAGGAGATGGCGAAGGGAAGAACCATTAAGGTGTTCCACACGTGTATAGGGCATCTATCTCAAGATAGTACACACCGAGTTCATTCTAACGACAAGTGTTCACATGATTAACGAGTCATCTGGACTGAGGTAGTCTCTGTTTCGTCAGAAATATGTACATGTAATCCTCGACTCATTGTCAAACTCGACGTCGTGTTCTGATCTCGACCATGGGAAGTGACCACGTGAATACTGTTATGATCCTGATGATGTTTCAAAGACATCCATCTATCATAATGGATAGTACACATTGAGTTCATTCCAACCACAAGTTTTCCGATGATTTACGAATCTTTACAGAGTTAGTCATCTTCGCCATTCGACATCATGTTCTGATCTCGATGGCCATTGGAAGAATCGTTAAGAGGTATCACACATTTGGTATAGGGCATTCCTCTCAAGATAGTACACAACGAGTTCATTCTAACGAAAAGTGGTCCAAGGATTTGGAAATCTTTACAGAGTTAGTCATCTTTGCCATTCTTCATCCTTCTCGACATCGTGTTCTGATCTCTGTAACCGGATGGTCATTAGAATTGTTCAGAGGTGTCACAAACTTGGTTTAGGGCATCCTTTTCAAGATAGTACCCATCGAGTTCATTCTAACCACAAGATATTGTTGCCAGGATACACGCGTCGGGCTGGAGTTTAGTCGTTCTTTCAACATGTTCAAGACTGATTCATGCACATAATTTCTGACTTCATGCAGTTATGTTGAGCAGTGATATTTTGAGCAATGCTGTTCCCTTGCAAAAGTGAAATGCATTTTATTTTCTGTATGATTTGATTTATGACAAATGGTTTGTTACAGAGTATCTTTTGACAATTTTTTTCAAAATGAGAGCAATATATTTCCGTATTTGGTATGGTATTTGACGAAGCTTAAACTGTAACACTTATCCTCTTATCAGTTTTCTTTTTTAAACCTCATTTGTTTCTCGAATTATTCTCGAAGCATAAGGGGGGGGGGGGATGAGAGTGGAATGGTGGTGATGTGGCATTTTTTCGCTCCTTTCTGTTTTCCATAGTATAGTTTTTATTCTCTGGAGTGCATTCTACAGTATGCCGAAGGTGCTCCATGATCGATTTCTAAATATGAAATTCGAGAGAGGAATGTTTGCTGAACGAGAAATAATGCTCTCCGCTAGAAAGGGTTGGTTTTTTTTTTCCTTTTCCTCAATAGGAGAGTCCCCCTCAGCCGGCAGCTTGAAGGAGAGTGAGGGGAGAGTGGATTTAGATGGATGGAGATTGAAAGAGACAGAGAGATGGGGAACGTAGGAGACAGAAAATGTTTCCAATGGTGGCAGGGATAGGAGGGGTAAGAGAGAGAGAGGGGGGATGAACTTAGAGACAGAGAGAGAAGGGTGAAAGAGAAAGATAATGAGGGAAGGAGAGAAAAAGAGAGAAAGAAAGAATAAAAGAGGGCGAAAGAGAGGGTGAGAGAGGGGAGAGTGAAAAAAAAGGGAAGGGAGAGATAGAGAGAGAGAGAGGGGGAGAGAGTTGGGGGAAGAGGGGAGAGTGAATGAGTGTGTGTTTTTGTGTGTGAGAGAGAGACAGAGTGACGCGAATGATTTTTTTTTTATGTGAATGCACATATTTTGATATCAGATCTGTAACACTGCGAGCACAAAGTTGAATGTTTAATGTGTATGATTATGCAAATATCAATATGCAAATTAAAAACCGAAGTTTATCATGAAGAGAAATGAAAATGGAGCAGATTAGGATTGGATGTTCTGAGGGCATCACCAAGAGTCGAGTAGAAAATCCCTTCCTCCACCTTTTATCGTGTTTATAAAGCACCTGTCCCTCGACAAATCCCTTGTCAGCCTCTTCCTAGTCATTTCTGTCTTATCTTCATTTAATGTCCTTTTTTTGTCTCCACTGTCATGACTAAGTGCCTACTAGAAGGACCTTAGAAGATGGAATATTCTTGCTAGGATAGTGTACGATCTGGTTAAAGACCTCCTGCCAGGTACATACAAATGTATTACCATTGTCGTGGTTAGGCTGCGCAGGATTTCCAAATGGCTAGCAAACTAATCTATCAAGGCACTATAACACAATGTAGGGGGAAACCATTAGCTAATTCATGACGCAACGATTTTATCGGGAAGATTTTCTCACTTCAGTACTTTGACTGACTTGGGGGGGGGGTAATCACAGAAGCTGAAATATATGCAGCTGTAGATTACAATTATTATTAATAACTAAACATTTTCCGTGCAAAGTATATTTTTGCCGGGTTTAAAGTGAAATTATGGGAAATTCAGTCGTGCTTTTGTTAAAACGTCACACAATCTTTGAGCATCCCATCTTTGGGCATCTCATTTCACTCGCTCAGTCATTCGTAAAGTCATGCGTAACTTTACGGATAGCTTTGTAACCCCCTCCCCCTCCCGCCAAATACTTAGGCGTATCCAGACCACTTTTAAAAATTATTAAAACAATTCGTACATGTTGGAGGAGGGGAAAAGCATCTAAGCATTGATAAGATGTAATAATATTTTTAAAGGGCCTTTGTTTAGAGATGTGTCGAAGACACATATCTCATTATATCATATTTTGTTAATCACGTTAATACTTCTTCGAAATGAACATGATATCTCGTGCACTAAAGTCAGGCCAGTATTCATGGTGATGGTGTGATTAAAATACGGCGTCAAACTAGGCCGAATTTGAGTATGCTGGCCACTTATTTTATTTTACTTATCTCTTCTGCTAAACATGCTAAATGCGAGAATGATATCAACTAATATTTTATCAGCATGTGAACATCAGGCTCTATATATTCCACGTCTGTGTTATACTGTCGATATTCTTATGCGAATTAGCATATATCTAGATCTGCATAAAATTTTTAACTTCAGCGTGAAAAAATATATATTGGTCTATTTATAATTGCTAAGTACTTTGGCCGTACTTAGTGCTAGCCTCGATCAATGCTAATTTGAGTTTTCGATTGGCAGCAAATCGGCGGTGGCCTAAGTTGAGTCAGTCGACCAATTCATCCAGTTATACGATTCATTGATCCCCACAGCAAAGCCAAGGTTTCCAACTGCGCTTGTCAGGGTAATTTAGCATGAAAACGTAGCTTATTTCCGTTTGAAAACCAAAGCCCCAAATCTGTGGAGCTTGTCTAATACTAAAAGAGTAATGCCCGCACTGCCTGAAGGTAGCCGCCAATATCTTAGAGACATGAGAGGTCGTTGCTGTTTTGCTTAAGGCTGTCGATCCATTTATACAATCCCCACTTGCGCCCCTTCAACATCTTATGGTATTCGCAAAGGACCAAACAAACCGTGAAAGGGACCCTAGCAATTTACATATTTTCTTGGATCAACGGATCACCGCTGTGAGATCTACATGTCGTCTTGGTAAATGCAAATGAGGAAAAGCGATGCGATGCTTTTACTATTCCTTTATTTAGCTGTTAAGAGAATAATCGCCAGTGACATTTCAACACGTACTGAACACTTCGTTCCGAAGGGAAAACGTCGCCAAGGACTAGAAGAGATCATTTTCAAGGACACTTTCATTAATGCGTGTCCTTATTCATGTTTTTTTTCCTCGTGCTCTCCTACCGAAACTCACTTTCACGAAGGTCATACGTGATTTGAATTCTACTGATAAAATATCAAATTCAGATTTGGAGTAGCTCCGGGCAGCTGTATGCATTAAGCTTTCCAAAGTGTCCTTTTTCTTCCTACCTTCTTTAAATATTCATCTAAAAAAAAAAATTAAAAAAACTTCTTTGATTACGTACACTATTTTTTACTTTTGTCACCCAATACACAAGAGTCATGAATTTTAGGCCTTCCACTTCACCCCCAAATGAGCACAAAATGTGAATTATGCCGGTTCAAATATCTCTGTGTTCTGAAAGGAATATTGAAAATCATTTGCCATACTCAGTATATTATCGATGGCTTGCATACGTTTACCATTGCTAGCAGAAACTGCATACACAATGTTGTCGTCGTCATGAAGTTGTATGGAACTTGCATTGCTCTACGTAAAGTTCAACTAGTTAAGCGTTACCGTTACAGCAAAATACTGATGCACCTTATGCCCCAATTATTTATGCCAAATCTGGACAGAATATCCAAGCCCTTATGACTCATCTGAGTTTCCGTAACCTCCTTCCCCTCATCGGCATTCATCCTGACGAGCAAAATCTCGTTTGAATTTCTACATAATTATGCTGTGAACTTTATGAAGAGGCAGCAACAAAGAAAACTGACCGAATATAGCTGGCGAATATAGCGTAATAAGATTTGTTAATTGATCGTGCCCCCAGGTATAGGAATTCATGTCGGCATCATCGGCGTATAATCCCCGCAACTTAACGCCAAGAGTGGCTAGGATTTCTCGTCGTACAAGTTGCTTCGGGGTGAAATTTTGAAGAGCAAATGCCATGAACACTTGTGAATAAGTAGGTCTCATGCTAAGTCGTGCTCCTGCGAGGAGAGAGAGTTAAACATGGGTGGGGGATAGAGAATACAAATAAGTAGAACTGGAAGAGGATATCAACCCTTGAATTGACACCATCTCTTTGATCACTACCGGCGAGAATATTATGATCTGTACAAAAGTCTATAAACTTGAATACTGTAGCATGAAATGTATGGGCAAGTTGACAGGTATGGCGTATCTGGGGCATATCTTGGGTTCGCAACTAACACCATCTTCACAGTATCATTTCGGGCATTGTGCCCCCTTTTTGTTACCAAATCCGCCCTTACCTCACGTGCATATGACTTTCTACGTTAGATGTAGAAGTACTGATCCCTTGGTCATTAAAATGCACTTCAGAGACTGAATATAATGAAATAGTAATAGCGCAATGACAAAATTATTACTAAAAATGAAGGGGAAAGAGATGAGAAAAGGAATACCTTATACACTTTCCTTTTATTGAAAATATTGGGCATTGTTGTTTTTATGGGTTTTGGAAAGCAGATGCAGATACTTGGGGCGACAGCCAGTAAAGGTATATTTACGAAATATCAAACCCAAAATTTGCGTTAATATAGCACCTAGTTCTGCATGACTCACAGGCTATTAAGAATGAAAACTGGATTCGACTAATAGAGCGTGCAAGGCTAAAAGACACTGATGAAGGAAAATATTTAGAAATAATGATGGGAATCAGAAGTACCATCTACTGCCTAATGAGGGGAATCAGGCCGATGATGTGTTGACGTAAAACTGTTCATAAGACCTGTATGAAATGTCGTCATTATAGTTTTCGTAAATCACATTAGGACTTCATAGCGGGTGGATGTTCTCCCTCGCATGACATATTGATGGTTGGTGATTTATGTTGCTTTGAAGAAGAGAATGCGATGAAAGATGAACTATTGGGAGGTTAAAGTCTAAGTTGTGGCGTATTATTGCAAAAAACAAATCATCAACGAATCATTAACGAATTAGATACAATAACCCAAAATAGGTAGCTCTTTTGATAAGTATTTCTAAATAACTCATAATTTGAAGATTACTTTTATATCTATTATATTTTATTTGCATTGATTTCTTCTTGTTTTTTCTAATATTCTATTGTTGAAATTGCAAAACTGTTGCTTTTAAGTTTTAACTTCTCCAGTTTTGATAGATTATGGATCAACTTTCTTGTGTTGATTTTTTCGGACTGATTTCAATAGTTTTTAATCAATTATCTATTTAAGATACGGCGACAGGGCCGTTGTGAAAAGCAGTTCTATAACTGACAATGCAACCCTTTTAAAATAAAACTGCAAATATTAATGCTTAAATGAACAAATAAGATAAGATAATGAAGAGAAATACATCGTAATTTCTACTAAGGTTTCTTCCATATCCTATCAAACTTTCAACCGAGTGATTAAGTGATTAATTTACCATGTATTTTAGGTGACTACTGTAAGAGTGCAAATCGTTTTAGATTTATAAGCAGTCAGTGAATTACGTCTGAATTCCTAGTCAGGAGACTTGTTGTTAAGGGTTAAAAGCTTTCCAAAAGGACTAGTGAATCGACTTGGTGTCAAAGTCGGTGCCTCCCTTTTACGCGATCATTTTTTTTTAATTCGGAAAATTGGTGACGACGACAATGGTGATTATGATAGTGGTATATTTTATTTAAAAATATCGCATCGAAACCCAGGGGTTGAACTAAACAATACTTCTTACATAGCTAAGAAAAAGAATACATACAACAAAGAATTCATCATGATAATCAACATTCGCGATAATACAAAGAAAAGTGCTATGCATAAGGGAAATTAAATCAAGAAAGTAGAAAAGTGTTATGAAACAATACATTACATGATAGTTAGAGTTATGGTTGCATATTAAAAAATGGGGCCAGTGTGAAGGTTTCAGGGGAATCGTACAATGTACATGCAAGTACAAGGAAAATATAGTGTCCCGACATTCGTCAGCATGTCATTCGGTACACATCGGAACAAGTGTCAATTCAATTTACAATAAAGTGAGAACAGGTATGACACAAAAGCGTGAATTTTATTGTTCATAAAAGAGCAAAATTTGTGGGGGAAAATTGGTAGACAGGTTAAACATTTTGAATTTACATGTATTATAAACGCTGATAAAAAGAGTTTTAAACGTATTGCCTCCGAAACTGAAAGAGAGATCGAAGAGTGATGACAGTAGAACAGCAAAAAAGTAGGAGAATTTTTTCCAAGTATTTCTAGGGAATATTAACCTTGGAGACATGATCCTCTGCTACTGATGTACAAATCACGCACATCTGTGAGGGTATCAGTATGCTACATCCACGAAGTGTAACTTCTGAACAATTCGAAAGCTGGTTCCAGTTTCATAAAACTTGTAATCAATAGAAAGTTGCAAATAGCTGCTGAAATCCTTGCATCTGATTGGCTGAGAGCAAATTTGTCATAGAAATGTGGCAGTTGTTACTGACAACAAGTTTTTTTATGAAACGGGGCCCTGATGATGATCATGATGATGTTTGGACATTTTTTTACTGGGGAAGCTTCCGAGAGTGGATGGATGGTTATACTAATACCTGCACATAATCCTGAGGATAAGGCAGTTTAGCTTTAAAAGATATTGACAAGAATCTTTCCCATTTAAAAAATTCACCCTCATCCTAAAGCCCCTATAGATCCTGAATCGACTGACAGTTATCATAAGTAGATGACTATCCGACCGGTCATTAGCACTGTAAATTGCTTTTGACCGGTCATTAGCACTTTCTACTGATCGGTAACGGATTAGGAAATAATAATGCTTGGTCACGTGTCCAATCTTGGCCAATCATCTGGTCAGAAACTTCAGTGTCTTCTTAAAGTTTTTTTCATCGGTCATGTTTAAAATAAGCTCCTCGCGCACTATGGCTGGTAAATACTCCTCAGATAATCATTGTAGGGAGGGCTTTATTCAGATCAATATCCTATTTCCTAAGTTTCATAGTAACTAAGGGTTTCAAAGTGTTTTATTCCTACAGCTCGTGCTTTCATACTCTGGATCAGTAAAGATTTTCCGTATTGTAGCTTTTGATGTCTGGAAGATTAGGATGTGGATTATAATGTAGGCACTAGGCACTAAGATACCATTTGTGCTGCCGTAATTCTTATGTAGTTGTTCCCCGGAGCAATTTTTTAAAAGAAGACGAACATTTGATTTCCTGCGCAGTATTTCCTGTGTAGTATTCCAGCGCACCTGACGTGGAAACAAGTAATCCCTCCTTACCTTCAGCATGTTCTGGTGTAACAACATTCCGGAGGATTCACCTGTTTGCTCGCGGATGTGTATCGATTTTTATTTGCAGGATGGAAGAGTTATAACCATCATTGTCGATTTCGTGTACCAGCTGACTAATATTGATTTCATTTTGGGCTGCGTTTCACGAAACCGTCATAAGTCTAACTTTTTGGACATCACATTGAAACGCGTGTTGTAGCATTTACACGCGTTTCAATGGGATGTCCATGAACTTAATAATACTAATGACGTTTTCATGAAACGCAGCCCAGAAGTACAAAGGCAGATAGCGTTGAATCCACTTTGCTGTCTTCAGAATCACGCTTTATTCAACGTTGTATAGACCGGGAGCCAGAGGGTCATCCTAACGAAAAAAAAAAGTAACTCTTTTTCATGTACATAGTGATGATCTATTATAAGGGATTATTTTAACGCAAATCAGTACAGAGCATTATTAAGGGCTATATTAATCCGCTTTCCCTCTTCAAATTGGCAACAATTATTTTTTTCTACTCATTAGTGATGAAAAAATACTGCATATAACATGAACCAATGTGATAAGAATTTTCAAAATTTTACAGAAACGTTGCCAATTTGTAAGTGGAAATAGTGATTATTCATTGCAGCTTATAGGTAGAGAGTTAAGTGATTAGGTGATCTTTTCGAGAACGGTACACCGTACTGCACTGAAAACTGACTAAACATTCTAGCTCTTGTGACGAGGGACCATTTGTCATGTACCGAGTTTTGACGAAGAGTCAGCTGATGGAGTTGGTAGAATAAAGTTTTTGATACCTAAATCCTGGCTGTTTCCATAGTTTTTCCTTAGTAGTTGGCCTACTTTCGAAGTGGACACGGTGGTGCCTCACTCGTTCTTGATTCGAACTGCAGGGGAAAAAACATGAACAATTGCTAGGAGTTAGGTATCGAAAACTCTATTCTACAGACTCCATCAACTGACTCTTCTTCAACCTTACAAAACTCGGTACATGACAAATCGTCCCTCGTCACACTCTTCCTACTCATGTTATTCTTAGCATTCTGGATCAAAAGATACTGCAAGTGTCATTAAAAGGAGTCGCTGTCCTGCGATGGGTCAAAGGGCCAAACCTTTATTTTTTCTCCTATACATACCACCCGAACCTTAACATCTGATGACAATATCAAGCTGATAGCTCTGTTATCAGTGCTTCATCAAAAAAAAAAATAATAAAATGATATCTTTATGTCCCTTTATTTTTGCAGTCCAATGATTTCATTCCACATAATACACTCTAAGAAAAAAAGTGCAATTTTGCACCCCAAATGCTACAACAGCAGCACCTTTATGGGGTGCAATCCTGCACCCTACATGAAGAAGGTGCAAAGATGCACCCTTTTGTACTTGTTTGCACCCGGAAATGCCCAACTGACCCTTAAAGGTATTGTTATGCACCCTCAAGGGTGCAGATATTTTTGCATCCAAAAGGGTGCAAATGTGCACCTTCCTTAAAGGATACGACTCTGCACCCTTAAGGGTGCAAAACGTAGCTCACTGCACCCCTAATGGTTCATAATGCTTCTTTGGGTGCAAAGTTGCACGGTAAGGAGCTCCTGGTGTATTTGAAGGGTGCAGAATTGCTCTTTTCTCAGTGTGTATGGAATACACCTTGAATTTGCCATAAAAGTACCCCCTTTTTTTACATACTGTTAAAAACAAATGAGTAGAAATTCTAATGCTATAGTACCTTTTTTGAAAGTTTTCCATTCAGGGATATTTTCTGAGCTGATTTTGCAGTAACAGTTTAATTGATCATAAGGCTTTCTCGACTTTCGCGTAAAAAGCTGATTATATCATTAGTCATATCAGTGCATATCGTGCTATCTAGTGTACTATAAATATGTCGGGTTAGTCATGTTACTATGGAGAACAATGTTTCATACATTTAGCGGAAGTTTGTGGATGCTTCCTTTCAGCTGTCCTTATCTGGTAGAATACCTTGTAATATCATTTCTAGACACAAAACACCTGCCATTGAACAAGAGATTTGATATGAATGAAATGATCCCCCCCCCCCAAAAAAAAGAAAGATTTGGTGGCCATTTTCCCTTTTTCCCTTTGCCTTTTCTTATTTTTTCTTATCTTTCTTTCCTCTTCTACCCCATCCTTTTCTGTGACTGGTCATTTTTTCGATTTGTGAAACCTTCCTGGGCCTCGGCTATCTAGCTCTTTCCACTTCTGGTACGGACGGAATAGAAAGCTTTCTACTAACATCCATTTGCCTTGTGTGCTTTTATCTCGCTTTTAGCATTTCAAGCAAGAAGTTTTGAATCACTCTTGCTGAAAAGAAGAGAAACAAATAAAGAGAAAGAAAGATACCTGGGCGTAACTTCTTGTGGTTAATACAACGGAAGAAAAAAAAAGTGTACGGACAGCGGTAATTCCTTGTCAAATCAAATCCTTATCGCGCCATTTACATGTAATGCAGCCACTTAGCCATGTTAGGAGCGAAGAAAAACACCTATTTATATCTAAAACCTCTGGTTAAATTGCGCTCTTTGCAAAGGTCTCTAAGAAAAGTGCATTCTGAATGACGTCTTGAGCAGGATTTTAGTACTTACTTGCTAATCCGAGAGCCCACATTCTGATTAAAGATACCTCGATACATCAAACACAAACTTTCTCTTTTTTTTTTTTTTTTTTTTTGCAAACAACTAAAAGCTTGCACAACTAAAATGTTTTATTCATGCAAGATAGTTTCTCTGAAGACTGTTTAACTCATTTGTTCTCACACGACAAGGGAAATGGCTTCCATGCATGAAATAAAAAAGTTTGCGACAGGTTAAGATGATACTTTTCCACGATTCAGTTCCGTTTCTATGTCATCCCTCTTAAATCCAGCATGATTATCTCTAGTTCACAGTTCCTGAAACTTTTCTCATTCAAGGCATTGTAAATTTTTAAACTCTTGGGCAATGTTTCTCTTAAGGAACTTTGGTCCGGTGAAGCCAAACAGAGCTTAACCTCCATTTAATTCCTTGCGTTTTTTTGCTTAATATGAACACTGATAATAATAATAATAATAAATTACATTTATATAGCGCATTACGTGAATACTTCAATGCGCTTTACAATGTTACTATTATTACCCCTGATCACGGGATGTCTAGCCCGCACACAAGTGTGCACCATCTCCACTCCTTAGGGAGCATTCCTACCATTTTGCACCGTTCACATGCGTACATGCAGGGCAATGGCAAAGGCAATCACATTGGCATTCGGCAATCCTCACAGGTACCCATTTGCTCCTGGGAGGAAAGTGGCAAATGTTGATTAATATCTTGCCAAAGGACATTAGTGCCGTGGCAGGGATTCGAACCCCGGACCTTGTGGTTAACAGTCCGGAGACTTATCCACTGGACCACAACACTTCTATAACACCTCTGATGAATGTACATATTTGCTTCTTTGCAAAACATGGGCTTACTTTGTCAATACTTCATGATAAGGAAAGCAAACATTTATGAATTCACTTTTCATGTAAATCTTGATTACTTATTGTTATGTTTATTTCAGTGTATAATCTTTTGTATGCTTCTTTTAATATTCATGCTTTTTAATCTCATGACCATGATGTAAAACAGTTTTTAACTGATCCTGTCATCCTGAATAAATATGTTTGAATAAATAAATAAATAAATAAATATGCTTGATCGTTCATGTTTAGTTTTGCACGTTTATTTCTCAGGTTTCTTTCTACTATTCAGTGTGAAATTCAGACATGCAAGGGATGAATCCCCCGTGTATTAAATGGTTGTGTTTTGAACCATCAGCTGAAAGATTAGCCACCACCATCCACTTTCATCCATCACAGTGACCTGTCAGAACCCGACGTTGCGTATCAGAATGTGCTCCTCTCTTTTCTAGGCACAACCACCGAGTATATTTAACCCAGTGACTGCTGGATGTTTCATCCCCCTTGGCCTTTAATACGTGAACCACCTGACACTCGTAAGCAACGGGTTCAGAGCCTCTCGACTTTGACGCTTTCCCGTCTTTACTAATTCTTGGCCCACTTAATTACCAACACTCCCAACACATTCCTCTAAAAGCATGACCGCCAATACCCACAAATATCAGTTCATTTCCTTCAGATAGATTAATCCATCAAACTGGACAGGTTAATAGATGTTAGGAGCAGGTGGTCTAATGATACAGGCTATCGCTCGTGAAGGGCGCCGTTGGATAAAAATCGCACCCGCGATGTATTAAATGTGTTGATGGTATTTCATGAAAATGTTTTCAAGTTTGGATTCTAAAGTGCAACGTATGAACTCCGGAGCGCAGTGACTGATTCTGGCCACTCGTTGTGTTGCATTAATTAGAATGTACTTCTCATTTTTTTGAAAGTGCCATTTCATTTTCTGCTTATATTATGAACGAAGCAGTACTGGTATCGGGAGGGAAGATGGATGTTTACAAATTGGCGATGAGTGGAATCTTCCAGTTTTCTCTTTCTTGTGCACTGCATTAGGAAAATTAACCTCTTAACCTGTTTTCTATCAAATGAATTCTCTCAATCTCATATGCTCAGTACAGGGGCCATTTAATGGGTTGTTAGAAAACTGTATCCTAACTAGGGTCTTGATATATGGTCAAAAGACTGATAGCTGGCATATTTTTAAAAAAATCAATTTCATACCAGTTTCAGAGACCCAATTACCTTTGACATGTTTGACGTAATCAGCAGTGCACTTCCGCAAGACTGAAAACAGCATCACTTTCCTGTAGCTCACCTTTATCCATCTCGGTAAAAGCTGCTTTCGTCCTACCGCCATTAATTACGACGCGGTCACGTAAAACTCCTTTTACAGTTTTGACTGTGACAAATCGCTACCATACTTCAACCAATTAATTAAGTTCTTGTCGGCCTAGCATTAATACCATTTGACGTCGTTCATTGATGGGGATGACCAGAGTGGGCACCAATAGTTTATCAACATGATCACGTCGGGCTAGTAAAATGCATTTGGAATGCCATGGTTCATCAACTTTTCAACTGGGTTCTCCGATGAAAATTCCAAGTCCAAGTCCGAGCTAATATGCAAGCTGTCATTTTTGATGGACCATTTCATTTAATAAGTCAGTCAGTCTATCGAGATGATTTTAATTAAAAATATTTTGGTTATATATTGGTTTCTTTTGTTTTATTTTCTGTCGATACAGACTGAACTGATGATTGGTGACTGCTGTGCGTCCCGGGAATGATCCAAGTGTAACTTCCACACGGCACCACAGATCACTACTGCTCATTGAGTCCCCGTTGCAACGGACCTACAACGGCTTGGCAATCTTGAGGAAGTCAGTCTTGGATTCCGGGATTGTCCATCACTTGATCCAGAGGACATAGACTTTTCTAGAACGATTGCTTGTGCAAAGATATTAAACAAACTCCGTCAGGAAGAGATCATTGCTTCAAAGGTACACTGTCTTCACTTTACGTTTTGCCACAAAGCAGAGTGCATTGCTTTTCAGCAGATAACTGAATGAAAGGCAAGACAGAAAGGAGTATTATACAGGTGCTAAAAGTGTTATAAATTTTACCTTGCAACATAAAACGTGTTAGTCTTCGATGTCATTGCGTCACACAATGGATCGTTTCTTACGACGGTTAGCCCGCCATGCTGCGCGTGGCGGTTCAGCTGCGGCAGCCGCGTCTCGCAGTTCTCCAGACATGCAACCTTTACCCACGCCTTCCGTCCAATACCTCGCCGCCGCTGCACCAGGACAACCTCCTTCCAGCGTCGCTCCTGACGCGGTTGGGAGCAACAACGATTGGGACATGTCGACGCTCAACTCCAGCCTCGCGGAGAACTTCACCTTGTTCACCGACGGTGCATCGCATGACCTGACCCCGACGCCAGACGGTCACGTGACTTCCGATCAAGCATGGCCGGTTTCGTCGTTCGCCGTCATCAAGGCCCTTGTACTCATCGTCATCCTCGCCATTCTCCTCGTCGTGAGCTGCAAAGTGACTATGCAATATATCATCAAATCATCCAAAAGTGAAAAACGGTAGTGGGTGCTTTCTCAAGACGCCATTCTGTGTGTGGCTTATAACCATAAACACTGAACGCATGAAATACCGGCGGAGAAGTGTATTCAGTTGGTCCCATCAACTGAAAAGTGAGTGGCTGTAGGCCACAAGAAATTAAGATGTAAGTGAAATTAGGTTGAAAACATGTACCGGTAGTAACATCCTTATAATAATCAGTAACCTCATAATTAGGTCTAATGAAAGTATTAAAGTATTAGAATCATATATTTTCCACTCTAGGCATTCAACGTGTAGTATTATTGACAACTAAAAGCTATTTCTTTTTAATCATTCATTGCTGATTATACTTCCAAACGATTATTTGATAATTTGATTTAATAATTCACAGTACATCATCAGATTATTTGTTATGAATGAATCAAGTGGTTCCGTGAAAGGCGGGATGAGAAACTCTTATCAATTTTCTGGTTCAAAAAAAAAAAATCTGTCATGCAAAATCTGACTTTGTTCTAAACTGGTATAAATGCAAAAATCATGCAAGGAAACTATGGCTGGAAAAGTTTTAATATGTTCCAATTTCAGTCATTTTGTGTCACGTTTATCATTTAAAAAAACTAACATAATAGTATATTATAAATATTGATATTATTATTATTATTATCATTTTCTCTTCTTTTTATTATTAGTATTGTTATTTTTATCATTATAAATAAAAAATTGAAATTTCTTCGACTGTCAGAAGTCAACGATTTGGTTTACATGTTAGATAAACCATGTAAAAGAAAACCAATAACTTCTTCGCCTGCATCGTGTATACATTATGTAAATATGGTTTGATATATTTGAATTCCATTGAAACCTATGCATAAACAACCTTTTTGGTATAATGGAACATTTTACAGTGTATATAATAATTATGTATAATCAAAATTTTAATCATTCGTACGAATTCATGGTAAAATTTGACTTCTGGGTTTACGGATAGTGCATTTACAAAGAGCTAGCTTGCAGTTATTCTTGATTTTAATATCATGCTTTCGATGGGCTTTATTGACACTCGACATAAAAATTGAATAAAGTTGAATAATGAAAATGCAAGTTGAAGAAATGTCTGGTTATAGGAACTTTTTGCCCAACGTTCATTATTTCACCAACGTTGTCGTTGGGAATATACATGTATCATTTATTTTGATTTAGAACATCCGGTTTATTTGTTTTTGTTTGATTCTCTGATTTTCTACCATTACCAGAACTTTGGAATAACCTAAAAACACAATTATCCTGTGATATAACTAATACTGGAGAATCTTTATGCACTTATGGCGGTCCCTTTGAAGTTTGAAAACGATTGAAGGGCGACGCTATGATCTTAGATACATCTCAATAGCCTCTCCCCGAGGATAAAATTGACTTGTTTGTCCATTGTCAAGACTGGTCAGTCTCAAAATTAGCCTTATGCCCGTTTTCTTCCATTTTTTTCCGCAGAACTATCCAAGAACTTTCAGTAAGTTATTGGGGTTCCTTGTCTCTACGTACATGAATGTTTGCTTTAAGAGATGGAGAAGGAAAATAAGATGGGGAAAAAAGAGGAGCTACCAAGAAATAGGTCACGAAATTCAAGAGTCCATCGAACAAGGTTTATATTATTAATAGACGATTGTTTTGCCAGTATATAAGACTAAGGCCTTTTGTGAAATTTACAAAGACTTCGGCTGGTATGCATGTTGTACATGCCGTAACCATCTTGCATTGCTTTTGAATGGTAACAATTATTGGTTCGTTAGGTGATGTTATAGAAATATTCAAAATTTGAAATTACAAGTCATGTACGTATGACACGCATTTTCTGAGTTTTCTAAATGGTGGACATTTGATAAAAACTTGCAGAAAAGTCACATGTACTCCTGAAGAGCACAGAAACAAATGGAGCACATTACGGTCCCTCTCGACCCAAATGTGTTTCATGGCAATGTTATGGGGGTAATAACAATTACAGGGCCCTCAGGAAGAGTTATAGCAACACTGATAAGGCTACCCAGAGTTAACCCATTCGTGACAGAGGTCCACATTTTGTGGTTTGGCCTAATATCTTTTGATGCAAAGCCCTAAAAATCATACCAAATACATGAGCAGAAAGAGCAAAAAATTCTACACAAACTGTGCCAATTTTGGTTGCGTCAATATTCGTTGTTTGATGCTGAAAATTTTTTAAAGGAAAATAAGCATTAAAATCCTTAAATTGGCAATGTGATAGAAAGTTTCAAATCACCGTTTTCCCCTGCAAATTGGCAACTTTTTGACTTTTCATCATAATTTCTGTCAATTTATATTCATTTCAGATACATGACGTTTTATAAGAAAAATGTAGCAATAAAATAAAAATGTTGGTGTTGCCAATTTGAAGAATAAAAGCTGATCAAATTAGGCTTTAAATAGTTCCTGTCATGAATGGGTTGATAAAACCACATCATTACTACATGTACTATTCTATGGACAATAAATGGACCTTGTGAACCTTATTTTGTTTCTTTCTAACCTCTTAGTTTTAAATCTGCTGTTGAACCTTTTCGGCTATGCACGTTGGTAGGAAGATATAACTTAAGTAGTCTTGAACACGGAGTGTAAAGTTTATGGGATTATTTGGGAAATTTTAAGTACTTTGGCATGGACGACATTGCTATGACTTCTTTAAACCACTTTGTTTCAGCAATAAGGCGAACCACTAAAGTCTTCAAAAGTATAAGTTGACTTTGCTAGAAATTAGAAGATGTATTTGAATAAAATCTGAAAATAAAAGTATGAATTTCGATTGTATATTTCATTGTGACTTCTTTTTCGCACTGAATCATTATACAACTAATAAATATTTTGTTGACACATGATTGTTATTATATGCTCAAAGACTGCTATGATTATAATTTTTTCATGTTGTTATCGAAAGTATTCTAAATTTGTAGTTACCTTTTTACAGATGATTTTATATATACTGATGACTTTGTACTGGGGAGGTATTTTTTCTTTTGTGTGTATTTTGATGATTTATTTAATTTTGAACAATTTTAAATAATAATTATCAACATTAGGAACTCTTCTTGATTTTAATAAATGTACATAATTCATTTGATAAAACATTTTCTGAGGTTCTCCCTGTGACTTATTGCTGTCTCATATTTCGTTAAAAATACATATCGATAACTAACCCACTACTAAATAGAAGAGGTGCCGTAGTCGAGTGGTTTAAGGCGCTTGACTGGAGACGCGAAGGTCGTGGGTTCGATCCGCGGCACGGTGCTTATGCCCTTGAGCAAGGCAGTTTATCTGCATTGCTGTTTTATCGTCTATCAAATAAAGTGATGTGTTATATGCATATTGATACCAACTTGTTGATGTTGTTTTTAAATTGGGTTTTTACAGACGTGTATCAATCAAATATGATTATTTACGTCTGGATCCGACCTTTTAACGTCACCATCCGAAAGACGTGACTCAGACTCGAACCTGGGTCCGCTGAATCAGTATATAACTTCCACTGTTAGCCGGATTGCAGGCACATGCCACAACACCCTACCGTGTGCATGTGTTTAACGCCCAACGCGTGCATGCGTTAAAAAACGCCTAATATTATTGTAAACCAGTGAATCGTAAGGGTTGATATAATTTTCTTTTCAACAAACCCAAAGAAATGAAAATACAAAACGCGAATGAACTTTTCCCTTGAATAATAGAACACATCACGGTTCCATGAAATAGCTGTGGAGAGTCTACTTTATTGCTAATTGTTAAGAAAAGTATAAAACGACCCCCCCCCCCCCCGGCCCCCTCCTCCTGAGGCTCGGCTGAAACAGTGGTATATATGGTACTGGATTCACAAGTACCCGTAAGTATTAAATAGTTCTATAATTTTTGTTTATATAAGACCAGGGGCGGCGCCAGGGTATTTTAATAGGGGGAGCAAGATAATCAATAGGTCAGTTTATTTACGTTTTAAATGAATGAAAATAAGGGTTGCGTGACCCAGGCCTCTCTTTCCCCATACTCTTCTTTTTTCTTCCTCTGGCTGTTTTTTTTTTTTTTTTCCTTTTCTCCTCTTTTCTTCTTCTTCTTCTTTTTTTTTTTTTTTTGATCACTTGAGAAATCATAGGGGGTGGTCGTCCTCTGCCCCATGTAGCGCTGCCCTTGTGTAAGACATTTTGAAAAGTGCTTAATATTTGTTTTCCGGTCGGTTTTATATGTCTTCATGCTTTTCTCCCGAACAATACAATTGTCATTTCATTTAGTAAACCTTCACATGCCAGATCGCCTTTCTGATTTCCCATATCCCCTTTCCTGCTTCTCGAATAAGATTTGAATTTCAAAACAAGTCTTCCTGATGAAATCAAATCTCCCTCGTCTCCAGGTCCGAATTATGCACCATAAATGGCAGATATTATTTGTTAACTCTTATCGAATGCATGTGGCTTAGGTTACCTGCTCGTCAAGAGAAGCCCTCAACATGACCACTCTGTATCTGTTTCATGTAACCATGGGCATACAGGCACAATTTTCCGGGGGGGGGGCAATGTCTACTATTGTCGGAATTATAAACTTTCTTTCTTGTATATCTTGCAGGCGAGCAAAAACAATTTTGGCATGACGTCAGCATGATGTACATGATAATGGAAAATATGTGGGTGCCAACTTGTTATGGAGTTTTGCCAATGGAAGAACATGAAATGCACTGACAGGTTGATCCGAGATCCTCTGTTCGCCTTTGACTATTTCGAAAGTATATAAAGGTTGCAACGAAGAGCATCAGTGATGACCACAGATCGAGTCACTTGTTGCCAGTTTAGCAGATTCGGTCAGGGCCCTCTGCTCTTTTACAGCTAACCACAAAGATAGGGCGGAAGAGGATTCTAAGAGGTGTTGTGGTCCAGTGGATAAGTCTCCGGGCTTTGAACCACAAGGTACGGGGTTCGAATCCCTGCCGCAGCACCAATGTCCTTTGGCAAGACACTAATCTACATTTGCCACACTCGACCCAGGTGTAAATGGGTACCGGCAGGAAGGAATTCTTTGAAAGCTGTGAGCACTGAAATTGGTAGCCTAGCTTAGCCGGGGTAATATGGAGCACCTTGAGCACCTTGTTTGGTGGATACGTGGGCTATATAAATATCCATTATTATTATTATTATTATTATTATTATTATTATTATTATTACTGGTTGTCAATATTCATACGATATTGCATCATGTGCATGGGGAAAGGTGATTACAAAAAAACTATTAACAAAAAAAAAGATCTAAAAGAACCTCCCAACCACCACTCATTAAGGCGCCTAATACTTATCAACCGGACGAGCGAACTCCCTCTCCCTTTTATGAACCCCTCTGGAAATAGAAAGTAACCAAAAAATGCTGAAAAAGCGTACAGAAACCCGCACGTCGATGGCGTCAATATTCGGAACCGAATCGCATACGCCGACAAGCCAAAATATTAAATGCAACAACCACCACCACCTCCCCCGGGCCGGTCCCCTTGCCGATCAGCCTCTTTCTTATTCCCGTGGGGTCCCACTTGAATGGCAAGAGTCATGCTTTAATGAGTTCCGATAGTTGATATTGCATGTTATTAGTGTAGTACTTACCCCAAGGAGAGGGGGAGGCGTCGAGAGCATTTTGCCCTCATTGGCAGCAATAATAACGGGATCAAGTAGCGCGTTTAGCATGTCAACCAACTTCTTAGCATCATTATGCTACGCTGGCGTATTCACAGGTTTGATGACGACATCATTTTCGAGATTTGGCAATTTGAACCTTCCTTTAATACGAAATGGAATAAAAATTTAGCTGTTTTGATGGCATTAGTTTGTCAGGGAAAAAAAGGAGAAATCAATTTTGCCTACACAGTCTTTACTTGATTATCAAGGAAACGGTCACGGACAAATTATCTGATTATCATTTCAGTGCCTAGATATTTAGTGGAAAGTATAGGAAGAGGGAGAAAACATATATCCGCGTCTTATTTTATAGCGTTTAAGGGTCTTTTTACCAACGATAATATCATACAGGGGAAATTCCTGATATTTTTCTTTATTAAATCTTTTGTATTGTGCTCCTTATAGTAATACATTTCTTCTTCTCAATCTTAAAAGCAAAACAAAAGAAAACAGTCTGTAACTAATAAGTTAGACATTACACCTTTGAAACGTCAGCCGGTGAAATGACTTTGAAAAATATTTATTTATGGGGCTCGAAATCTGACAGAAATGAATATAAATATTTATCGTCATCATTTCTGTCAGATTTCGGGCCCCACAAATAAATATTTTTTAAAGTCATTTTACCGGCTGACGTTTCAAAGGTGTAATGTCTAACTTATTAGTTACAGATTTTTTTCTTTTGTTTTGCTTTTAAGATTGAGGAGATGAAGTATAACTATATTGAGCACAAGATAAAAGATTTAACGGTTTAAGAAAGAGAGATATCAGGAATTTCTCTTAAACGCTATCATATAAAACGAGGATATAAGTATACGTCATTATAGTGGTTTTCTAGTTTTCCTACTTTCCACTATCCAGGCACTGAAATTATAATCAGATAAATTGTCTGGGACCGTTTCCTTGATAATTCAAGTAAAGACTATGCAGGCAGAATTGATTTCTCCTTTTTTCCTTAAAAACTAATGCCATCTAAACAGCTGAATTTTCATTTCATTTTTTATGAGGGGAAGGTTCAAATTGTCAAATCTCGAAAATGATGACGTCATAAAACCTGTGAATACGCCAGCGTAGCATAATGATTGCCAGCTAGTTGGTTAACACGCCAAACGATTCCTTCACATTGTGGGATATTCAAGGATTTATCGAAATACACTGGAGACTTGCAGAATGATGTATTCTGAAATGTTAAAGCTCCACGAATTTAATGACATTGTTATGACCTAGTATCGGTTGCTTTTTCATGGTAATTAGATGTGAATCAAACAATATGAATTTTTTTCCAAATGCAGGAAATCAGGCATGACGACATTCCTAAAGAAAAGCTTTTCCCTGGAAATCTAAATACTGTTGCCAACCATGACGACGCAGACCGGGGATTTACTCAAGGCGCCAAACTCCAAACATACGTGACCGCTCACCTTAAGAAAATAACTCGCGGAGAAAAGCCGTTCCTAACCTCTCCTGCCTTCTACGACCGTCCCGAAATTCGATCCTGAATCTCCCCTCATCCCCTGTTCCACTTCTGACATAAAATGGGTTCAGTTTCAAACAAAAGCCAATACTTCCCCTTCAGCTAACACGGCTAATAGGAGAGCCAGGCCGCAGAAGTAGGCAATACAAATACTACAATGAACAAACAGACGACATAGAGCGCGCGCTGTGGTACCGGGGAAGAGAAAACGGATACTCCTTTTATTTTCTTACCCGATTTAACGCTTTCCACGTCGATAAAAGAATCAGATGCCTTAATTTGTGAGTTGCTAGCCTAAATGGTACTGAGATATTTCTAGTTGATGACGTCATAGAGGTAGTACTTTGACTTCTTTTTCGTTAAATATAGATTTTCTACAAAATTAATCTACCTTGAACACTTCTTCTGCAACGTCCTTTCAAATAATGATGTTTTATACGAAAAACGAAGAGGACATTATCGGTGACTGATGTTTTTAAACAAACATGTCCCTCTTCTTTCTTTGTGGGAAAAAGCCTTGAATAAATTGAGCTTCTACATCGTTCAGATAAGAATTTGATAATAGTTACGCCTAAAAAAAAGTTAAAGTCAAGAACGAACGTCGAAGACGAAAAAATAGGCTGTGACTACACAAACAGCGATTTTTTTTCATGACCATGGTGACGGAGAAAGGAAAAGATTAGGAGAAATAAAAAAAGAAAGGAAAAAAGCATGAGAAAAGGAGAAGCATGACGTTCAAAAGATGAAGAAGAATAGAAAGAGAAGTGAAGAGCAAACGACTTTGATACCGAGGAGAAAGAGGTTCACGAAAAATGGAGAATAGGCAGAACTTCGAGAATGGAATGAAGAAACTACACGGAAGATAAAAAACGATTCGAAACGGGGATACACGTCGTACCTAACCCGACCGTTTTCCTAAAACAGAAAATAAACAAAAGAGCTACGGAGACATTAGGACAAAACTTCAAGAGAAAAAATAGACGATAATTAATCGAGTAAAAAAAAAGTTTCGGCAAGGCACTAATCCTAACGAGAGCTTTCCGCTTATTTAACATGTCAGTCTATACGGCATAACATTTCAAAACACACAGGAGCCTGGCCGACAAATTGTGTTTCTTTTGCGTAAATATCATGCACATACATTATACATCATGTCACAATATTTACTGGTCGATATGCCCGTGCAGGAGACAGGATTAAATTACCGTTTACAAAGATGAACATAAGGATTAAAATTCATATGACTTTTGGTCTCTTGTATTATGTGAACTAGTGAAGGAATTATGTAGGATACGTCTTTCAACGAAAGATGATTACCTCATACAAGGCCTTTAATCGCTTAAAATAGCTAAGACATCAGATATCTTTAATCGGGATAACGTGCATTCAGCGTTTAGATATATTCAGATATATCCCAAGATCAATTATCGGACTGTTTTACATCTTGATTTATTTATTCATTTTTTTTATTTTATTTATTTATTTATTCATATTTCATCAGGGTGGCCCATTCAACAATAGTCGAACTTCCATGGGGCCCTGGATAAAAACAATACAACTATGTACAATTGAAAATCAAACAATATGTAGTAGTATTCAAGTAAAGGTTATTATCATTAATTTTTACTAACATCAGGGTATTAGATTGCATGAAAGTTGCAGTTTATCGCTTATAAATCTCCAGCTGAAATTGATTTTTTTTCTTCAAAACATTTAGCAGAACTTTGTAAAGACAAACAAGCGAGCAAACAAGCAAGCAACTAAACAAGCAAACAACAAGAACAACAGCAATAATAACAACGGCAATAACGACAACAGTAACAAGAACAACTATAACAACAAAAGAATTATCACAGATGTGACTCTCCGCCGATAGAAAACAAACAATAATATTAATTCTTTTCTCTTTAAAGAAAATAGACTAAAAAGTTAATTCTTTTCTTTGTAAAAATTATTCCCTCTTTTCAAGTGACTACTGACGTGAAAATTTACCCTCCTTTTTGAAATTTTATTTAGAGAGAGTATATCGTAGTTCTAAAGTCCGACATTAGTCACGTATTTTGTCATCCCATTCTGAAACCCCCTCCCCCTCAAAAGTGCCTTTTATTTGCAATGTACTTCAAATTGCATAGGGTAATGGGTTAAATGTCTTTTTTGTTGAAACGGGTTATCGTCGTACATATTAGCCTTTATTTGTTAGTCACGTATTTTGTCATCCCATTCTGAAACCCCCTCCCCCTCAAAAGTGCCTTTTATTTGCAATGTACTTCAAATTGCATAGGGTAATGGGTTAAATGTCTTTTTTGTTGAAACGGGTTATCGTCGTACATATTAGCCTTTATTTGTGTGTAAGACCCCCTCATATATCTGTAGCGAAGTGCATTATATTATGATTAATGATCTGTAAGTGGTATAAAGAATATTTGGATGCCACGCAGTAATGGGTTTCATTCATTTTCATGACCCTTTTAAGCTACTTCGCTTAGCTCTCGCTCAGGTCAAATCAAATGCAAATGATCAATTAAAAAGAATCATAACATACATGTATGATATATGCAATTGCTTAGAGTGGTCCGTCATCTGTGGGGGGGGGGGGGGGGGCTTTATTCCTTCGGCACCGGAGTAGCTTAGCGTATGGAATGCGAGAGAAGAAGGGGTTCGTTCTTTTGGCAGTGTCTTTCCCTCCTGTTTCTATCTCTCTTTCCATCTATCGGGGGTTTTTTTCCTGTTTTTTTTTCTTTCGATTTTTTTTTTGGGGGGAGGGGGGGGGGGGGATAGGCATGTGCCTCTGTGCCTCCCACAGCTGCGCCATTGGATATGTGTAAAGTACGAGGCCTGGGGTCAGTGGACACAGGAAGCATTGGAAAATTATATTCAATTTATCGCATCCTGAAGCCGCTCAGCTTAATGACATGCGATGGCAATTAAAGATGCAAAAAGCATGCATGGACTCGTTAGTGGGCTAGAAGGTCCAAGGAGTATAACCCATCGGATAGCCACAAGAGATAGTAAAGACTCAGGCATCATGATAATTACACAGTTCATTGAAGAAAATTCAGGATAAACATGTCAACAACAAAAATGCTCATCTTGGATAGCAATTTGTCAACTCGGTGATCAAAATTATGGTAAAATTTATAAATGAAGTTATTCAACTTTGGAAGTCTTTCGAATTCTGACAAGTAAGCAAACAAGCAACAACAAAAAAAGAAGAAAAAAAAAAGAAGAAAAAAAAAAACCATCGACGACGACGGCCAGGACAGCAATAAGAACAACAACAACAAATTTCCCCATGGCACCGCCCCTGGTTAAAGAATCTTTTTGTTTTGATAGTAACATTTTTTTTCAGTGATTTGGAAAAGTTCATTGAAAGTTTGAATTTTGATGGGGAAAAAGTGGTTATGATTCATGTCAAAACACCAAGCTTCATCAAAGATAAAACATAATATTTAGAAAGGACTTCATTTCATAAGTTCCTCCTCGAAAAGTCTTAAAATGCGAAAACTACAGCAGTGATTTTGCATTGGAATTTTGTTTTATAATAATTTTATTCAGTTTTGTTCTAAAAACACGTCCATATGACTTATTGGTTTACACTACACTAAGTCATCAAAAATAAAAGCTCTTTAACTCAAGAATGCCGGTCCGTTGCACTTTAAGACAGATCAGACTGCCTTTAAATCACGAGTGGATATCATTTAGCGCATATAGCATCACTTCCATTATCGAGTTAATTGATCAGAAGGATATGGAGCACTTATTTCATATCGGTTAATTTTCAAAGTCTGTATGTCCTTTCAGAGAGGAGTGGTCGCAAACATTATAATTATCATTCAAAGACATTAGTCTGATTGATTTACCCATGCTACTTCGATTGTTTATGTGATGCAAAATATTAGGTACTGTCTAAGTCCTCCAAGTGAATGTCCTTGTTTATCTGGGAACCAATCTATACTAGGTCTCATTCAAGATATCAATTCGTTCTAGAAATTGTAAACAAACAAACAAATGAATGAATAAATGAATAAACACATAAATAAATAAATGAATAAATGAATAAATAAACAAATAACATAAAATAAACAAATAAATGAATGAATAAATAAACAAATAAAATAAAGTAAACGAACAAATAAATAAATGAAAAATAAATGAATTTACAAATAAGAAAATGAAAACAAAGCGTATTATAGGGCTACAGATTGATTGTGCTTGAGGTTTTTAGTCGGTTTAAATAGGTTATAGGAAAGTTGGTCTGGAATTTGATTGATTTTGATTTGATTTGAATGAAAAGATATTTACAAAGAATGATATTGTTTTAAAGTCACCTTCAAACAAAATCGTGAATCGGGAATGAAGACACATTTTTGAACAAAGCAATGATTTTTTTTGGCGAACGTATGAACATGTGATTTTGAACATTGCAATGACCTAGTTATTGGACAAAGAAGGGAACCCCCCCCCCCCCCCAGATCTGTATGATCTTAGTTGATCCACTTATGAAGTAAGCAATGGAATACATACTAAGAAAAAAAAAAGGTTCAAGTTTGCACCCTAAATGCAACACCGGTAGCACCTTTTTTGGTGCAATCTTGCACACTACATGAAGAGGGTGCAAAAATGCACCTTGTTGTTCTTGTTTGCACCCGGGAATGCCCGTTTGCACCCTAAAATGTGCAACTATGCACCTTTAAGGGTGCGGAAATTTTTGCATTCAAAAGGGTGCAAATTTGCACCTTTACTAAAGGGTACAACTCTGCACCCTAAATGTAGCTAACTGCACCCATAAAGGTGCAAAATGCTTCTTAGGGAGCAAAGTTGCACCCAAAAAGGAGCTCCCAGTGTTGCATTTGAAGGGTGCAAAATTGTACCTTTTTCTTAGTGTGTACGATACATGTATATGTATCCATGTTTTGAAAACACATCGTACACTAAGTCAGAAATACTAAAATTCCGTTGTAAGATTATCAGGATTCCATTTTATAATTCAAAATATGCACTTCGGAAATGTGAAATTCTAGACAGCGTTTCTCTTGACCTGTTGTTTACCACTTTGGTTAAATAAGCAATATGTTTTGCATTTCAACTATCTCGCTTATTCCATCTTAAACGCACTCAGTTTCTTTCCTTTTTACATGTTTTAGTGGGGCTTTTAAGTTATCTTTACTCTTTCCAAACTCTTTAGAGTGAAAAAAAAAATGCACTAATAATATGACTATTTGTATGACCCCCTTCCCCCCGGGGGGGGGGGGTGGAAAGAAGAAAAAATACAAATGTACGGATATCTCCTGGACTGATGCTTCTGCGAGATATATCAATGAAAAGTCACTTCTAGGAAAATACAGTAAATGCCGATCATCAGTCAGAGAGGGTCCCCCCCCCCTCCATGATCAGATGATCCCAAATGCCCCTTCATTGCTGAACCTACTCCAATACATCTGCTCAATTAGAGCATCTGTACGATATGGCGGTCTGACCTGATGCAAAAAAAAATGAATACAAAGTATATCAATGAAGTATAACTGGTCACCCTCACAATAAGCCTAGTGCCCCCCCCCCCCCCCTCCCACCGTAAGTACCCCATTTTTGATGGGCACACACTATGGCCATCTGCTCTATTAGTACACCTGTGTGATCTGACGGGATAAAGAAATACGAGGGAAATGAATGAATAAAACATATAGAATGCTGGTCATCCACTTAGTCATTTCCACACACATATAATGTCAGGATCCCTCAATTTATTGATGGACCTAATTAACTCCATCTGCTCAATTAGTATAATTCTGTGTGGTGACGTTCTGAATCAAAACGCAGAAAAGTAAAGTAAATAAAGTGAATGCTGTTCACGAACTAAACCAATAAATACTCTGGCCTGACTCAATTTGATTGATCTCCCCTGGTGGGTACAGTGGGTGTCTTGAATAGACAGCTTTTGGTCACTGTCGGCCCAACCTGCCCAAGGGGGTATAAGGGAGGGGATAAGGAGGGGAGGAGAAGAGGAGGAGGAGGGGGGAAGAGGAGGAGGGGGGAAGAGGAGGAGGAGGATGAAAAGGAGGAGGAGAAGGAGAAGGAGAAGGAGGAGGAGGGTAAGGAGAAGGAGAAGGAGGAGGAGGGGAAGGAGAAGGAGAAGGAGAAGGAGGAGGAGGGGAAGGAGAAGGAGAAGGAGAAGGAGGAGGAGGAAGAGAAGGAGGAAGAGGAGGAGGAAGAGGAGGAGAAGGAGGAGGGGAGGGCATTCTTAAAACGATTCAGTTAAAACTGACTAGACGAAAGGGTCAGCTGGGTGCAACTATTTATTTTAGTCATTTCTGACTATTTTCATGATTTTCGTCATTTTTTTTCTAGTTGTATTTTGAAAAGCAGTGAGTTTTGACTAGAATGTAGTAAGATATTTGACTAGACATAATCATAATAGTTGCACCCAGCTTTATCTGTTAATCTAGTCTTTTTGACTGAATCGTTTTTAGAGGAAGAGGAGGAAGAAGAAGAAGAGGAGCAGGAGCAGGAGCACGAGGAAGAAGAAGAGCAGGAGGAGGAGGAGGAGGAGGAGAAGGCGAGGATGATGGGAAACCCCTTCTGTTACCCTTCTGCCGTGGGGATGAAGCAAAGAATGTTAACGGAACTGTGCTGAACAAAATGAAGAAGAAGAAAAAGAATTAACCAGTGTACATAACATGCTAGTTATCAATAAATGGAAGGGTTCAAAACACATTGAAAGAAAAGGTGACTCCAAAATATAAGTCTACGCAAAATATTGATCTGCTATGGGGGAGAGAGAGAGGAAGGGAGATAGGGGAATGAGATGAGAGAGAGAGAGAGAGAGAGAGAGAGAGAGAGAGAGAGGGAGGGAGAGATAGATAGAGAGAGAGAGAGAGAGAGAGAGAGAGAGAGGGGGGGGAGGGAGAGATAGATAGATAGATAGATAGATAGATAGAGAGAGAGAGAGAGAGAGAGAGAGAGAGAGAGAGAGAAACAAAAACCCTGACTATTGTAACTCTATACTGCTATTTTTCACAAGAAAGGCCCCAAGACAAAATCAAACACCCCAAAATTCAAGGAAAACAGATCAAACCATTCTTGAACGAAGATTATCTGGTATAAAAACTATTAATATATCTACCCTAGATGTTAATACACCAAGGATAATGAATTTTTCAAGGGTTGTTTATACCGAATTTTATGTTCAAGGGAAGATGTACGTCTGTTCTACATTAAAAATTTTCTGGGATACACGCTACGATATTCCATCAAAGATCAATTTCAAAGATTCCCCTTCTATTGCTTTATTTCCTTCGCAAAAATTGAAATTTTCATCATACAAAATGTGCTTAAATATCGCTTATTACCCTGGCGTCAAGGGTCTCAAATTGCAAACAAAGTGGAAGATATCTTTCTTTGATCTTACTTATTCATTTTTATGCAACGTGTTTTCTATCTCAAAAGTTGTTTGATGCCATTCATTAGTAAATATTTCAAGATAATTCTCAATTAGTTATCTACAGATTACCCTTCACAATCACAAATCACAACCACAAGACCATGAAGACTAGTAGAAGAATTGTTCCCTATTTTCATGATTTTGCTTGTCACGAGCAGTAAATACAGCGAATTTGCTAAAACCGTAATAGGATTCATGCTGAAACAAAAACAAGTTGCCTGCTGTGTGCGTTTTTGGTTCGCGCTCTCTCTCTCTCTCTCTCTCTGTCTCTCTTTCTTTCTCTTTCTCTCTCTCTCTCTCTCTTTCATCATGCTTTCTCTCTCCCTATCGCTTTCGTAAAAGAATAAACTTTGCAGTACTAATGTGGGATTTATTAGTAATTTAATATTTGCTTCGTATGGTAATAAGTTTCCCTTGAGCGTGATCCCAAATTATTGTACAAAAGAGAACCATGCGGGAAATACCGAATATTCTGCTCCGTTTGCATCTTTTCATCTTTAGACGTGGGACCTTTTCATATGGGTAAAGAACGCTTCTACCGCTTATATTCAACGCTATATCGGTATCAGCACCAGCTCAATTTTGATCAGCTCTTGGTCTTCTCCACCCACACCGAGAAATGTTTTTATTCCTATCTCTTGAATGTATAACCATGTTTGGTTTCGTATATCTACTTGATATTTATTGCCGACTTATTTCAGCTGTCGTTTATCACTTTTATGTTATATTGCAATGTTTTGTGTTTTGATACATGAGAAAGTGGAACTGACATGACTGAAGTGAACTGTGAACCTCGAGAAATAGGGTAGAGTCCGGAATTAGTCCGGACGGCGGAAGTGGATTTCTGAATTCCTAAATGCTGTCCGCATTAGTGATGCGGACCGGGAGTTTCATACCCTCATTATCTTCCTCTTTTTTTTTTTTTTTTACTCCCGTCATTTTACATGTGGCCTTTCTTTAATAAATCCTCCAACTTGTAATGTCAGTTTACGTGGTTTAGGCATGAAGTTTATGCGCTCAAAAGATCAATGATTCGATGTTGTATAATGCTCAATGAAACTTTATCTGTGTCTGACTCAGAACACAAAATTAAAGTTATATAAGTCATGTCATATAGATATATTTCTTCTGTAGACCAATTCCACACCACGAAATTGCAGCAGCAGACTGGTCGCAATATACTGCGGTGTGTACCCAACTTGCGTTATGTACATTCGTTCGATTTTTTTCTGTTTTGGACCAACATATGCAGATTTCTTTAAATGTTTGCAATGAGGAATAATCAGGGAAGTTCAGGTCGCAGCTGTGCGATGCTCAAATTGGAGAAAGTTTAAAAATTGGAGGCTAACTGAGTGCGAAATTCACTCGCCTTTGACTCATGAAGCCTGTTTGTGTGAGAAGCCGTACTCCCTACACAGCGATTCTTGGTCATCAACAGACTTTTACTGACAAAACTAAGGGGGGATAGTAACGAAAGTACAAAAATACATCATACTTTCATCTGTCAGATATGGCCATTTACTTACATCATCTACCCATGTATCCATGCTTTATTGTATTGATCTAGAATAAAGTTAATGAAACAATGTCAGGGCATATCTTACATCTTTCAATGATTTTGTACACAGAGCCAATCGCGGTCAGCACGCTAAAATATCACACCGCAGCTATCGTGCCGCCGATAGAGGGCCAAATACATAAATCGGAGATGGAATTGGTCTATTGAGTTGAAATATCATATAATTATATACCTAATGTAAAAAGATTTTTAAAAACACCTTTTTGTTAATATGATGAAACGAGGGTAAGAAAGTAAAGTTCTCGTCGCGATATAATTAGCTCGGGGAACTTCAGGCAAAACGACAGCTGAAACCATGGAAACAGATGCGCATAGGAGCTGCGAAAAGGAATATGAACGCGAGCAGGGTTTGAAATGCGGAATGAATTCCACTTTGGGCCGCAGTGCTTATGAAACGACAAGCTGAAGATTTTTCGCAATGGAAAATGATGACATAACAAAGACAATGAAGGAAAAGATGCATCCCGCAATATATTGTGACGTAATTGGTCATGCGCATAACGCGCTTCACACGTAAACAGAAAATGACTGTAAAACATAATACACGTACCCTTGCACTGTACTGCACACTGCACTGAGGCATCCAAGCTAACTTTAGGTATCAGAATATATGAAACGCAGATACAGTGTTCGGATTAGCATTTTATCATGTCTTACCCCGGGGAAGGGAACAGCATGTCAAACTATGGATTCAGCAAG
>CM057167.1:15529647-15535545 GCA_029962745.1 Echinometra lucunter
AAAACAATTCATCCTTTCATTTCATAGGCAAATACCCAAATCTTTGAACTTATGAAAACAACTTCAAATCCATGAAATTTTGACTCTCTAGGCAAATGGACGTGGATATTATGAATATAATTTATTGCTCACGTTCCGTCAAGGAAAAGAAAAACCTCTCCTTCTTCCTCGTCGGTATGAATTATCCTGTGAAAATTGCGTTATTTTTCTTCATCAGCACGAGCCTAACTCGACTTATGATCGGCTCTTTCAAGTCAAACACGGCTACCAAAACAAGATACACAGAGATGACCGCGAACACACATTGGGACTTAACGTACATGACGAGGTAGGTGACAGATGGGCCGATGATGATCATCAGGAGGAGGAGGAATATGATGATGGTTTTGGTAGTGGTGGTGGTAATGGTGCTGGTGGTCGTGATAATGATGATGATGATGATGATGATGATGATGATGATGATGATGACGATGACGAGGACGACGATGAGGTAGTGGTGATGATGATTGAGGTGATTAACTGTCCGAGGTAATCGTGAGTTTTCGAAAAATTAATGATTGATTGATTGATTGATGGTGATGATGATACGGATAATGATGACGAGAAGGAGGAGGAGGAGGGGAGGAGGTAGTGATGATAATGGTTGAGGTGATCAATGATGATGGTTCTGAGGTAATCCAGAGAATTAGGGAAATGAAGATTGATCTGATGATGATGATGATGATGACGAGGAGGAGGAGGGGAGGAGGTAGTGATGATAATGGTTGAGGTGGTTAATGATGATTGTTCTGAGGTAATCATGAGTATTAGGGAAATGATGATTGATGATGATGATGATGATGATGATGATGATGATGATGATGATAATTATGATGAGGAGGAGGAGAAAGGGGAGGAGGAAGGGAGAAGGAGGAGGAGGAGGTATAGTGATGATGATGGTTGAGGTGATAAATGATGGTTCTGAGGTAATTATGAGGATTGGGTTGATTGATGACGATGATGACGATGGTGATAACAATAACAATTTTTTAAAAGTTTGAATTTGTTGATAATGACAACAATAACGGTGACTAGTGATCATGATGATAAGGATTATGATGACGATGACGGCGATGGTCAACATGATTTGATAATGGTGACGATGAATAATCAGGTAGGATTTTCACTTTAAGTGTGCGATAAACGATCCAAAATCACCCTCTATCATTGGTTATTTCAGATAACAACCATTTTCTCTCCTCTCCACTCTTTCTCCATCCAGGAATCTAAGAAAGCCGTACCAGCTCTCTCCTCCTCTGCGTACGGCCATCGACCCCCGCTAGAGAAACCGACTCGCGAGCACGCCCGCATCGAGCGAGTCGTGAAAGGGTTTTACCGTCATCGTGGAACGAATCTACCCGAGTACGGAACTGACGCGGATCTGCTTCATCATTAAAAAAAAAAAAAGAAGAAACACTAGTAAAATAATACCAAGGACAAAAGGCTACGGGGTAATAATTCAAATACCTTTCTGAAAAGAAAAAAAAAATGTTTTCAGTGACATTTTAAATGGATGATGCTTACTTGAAAGATTCCTCAGTGAGATAGAGGGTGGCAAGGATAGAATAATATGTCAGTCTAAGAAGGGATGAAAGCAATACTAGACCGCTCTTGATGCTAAAATTAATGATGTTTCGAATAATGTTTTCTGATTAAAAAAAAATATTTAAACAATGATTCCAAAAATTCCTTTAGTGATTGATGATTCAAAACGACATCAAACGAGAAGATGAATCAAAATGATTTAAAAAATTATTAAATGTAGAAATGGAAGATGGCGACGAAATATGTCAGCTGAAATACTATAAAATAATGTAACAAAAAAGAAAGAAAAGAAACCGAGAGAAAAAAGGGGCTTTAAAACCGGTCATTCTTCTTGCCCCTATAATAAAAAAAAAAAAAAAATGGATTATCATATTTTTTTCTGGTTCTTCGAGAAACAATGCAGGAGAATAAAGAAACTAACCATTTATCTGTCGTATCTATTTGTTGCTTTCACTGTACGTCTGTCTTCAATACCTTCAAGTACACAGAACTTATATCAACTCTTGCTCACAGGCGAAGGAGGGGTGACGTGATTAATGTTTTCAAGTATTTGACAGGAGTATACATGCATCACACGCAACATGATCTTTTTTTCTACTTAGCACAGAGGAGGTCTAGAGGCGACAAAATGAAACTAGACAAACAGTTCTCTCGGCTTGATTTGAGGAAACATTTCTTCTTGCAGCAACAGAATTGTATATTTGTGGAACAGTCTCCCTGAATATGTTATCTCAGCAACTTCTGTAAACAATTTCAAGAATACACTAGAAAAAAAAACTGGTCTAAAAACCATCATCTTGTCTATGAGCCTATTTAAAATGTATAAGTTATTATCTACACACATTTGTGACCTTTCCCACTTATTCGATTTGTTAAAGACGCTCAGTCGTGGGCTTTCATGGGGAATTTGACACCATGGGTGCTTACCCAGTAACAGGTGTTGTCCATCATTATGAGTTTTATGACCAACAGACCTTATGTAATGCTGTGTATATTCCACCCTTTGCCCCTTATGGCAAAGTCATTATCTCACTTTCCCTGGCCCGAGAATGCCCGAAGCAGGCCGAAGAATGTTTATGGTGGGACAGCTTGTTTTGCTGTGCTCCAGAAATGTAGCTCCATTACAGGTATTTCCAGTGCTTTCTACAAAGTCTGGTGTCAGCAAATTATGATCCACTACCCATGAAAGCCCACGACTGATTGTCTTTAAGACACAGATTTGTCCTATATCATAGTGGGATTAAAGTAAAGTAAAGTAAGTAAAGTTCATCACAAGGGGAAGGGAGGAAGAAAACAAAGGCAGTATATACACAAACACTTTGCTAACACATCGTTTCAATTGCATTTTTCAATACAGTTTATTTAATCAGTGTTTAACACAAACTCATTGTCTGATAAAAATGCAATTACTGTAACAAAAGAGAGAATTTTCAATCTGTTCTTTGAGAACAATAACAATTTCCCAAAACATATCACAATTTCATGAATACTAAATACCGTCAGTAATGGATCTCAAATTCCACAGAGGCTACTCAGCAATTAACAGAAATTAACCTTGTATAATGAAAAATTAAAAAAAAGAAATCTTGAAATTCACTTTAGCTTTGTCATTTTCCAATCAAAATACTGTTGGGTTTTGTGCACCTCTGTTGGCATAACCAACAAACTAGAGACCTGGAGCCTGTTTCTCGAAACTGTCATAGGTCTAAGTTTTCGGACAACCCACAGAGATACGCGTCATAGAATACTAGTAACATGTGTTTCAATGAGATGTCCACGAGCTAATGGACTTATGATGGTTACGAGAAACTGGCTTCTGTTGTACACACACACACACAAATATTAGTTCAAGGTGGATCATTATCATCCTGATCTTCAGGAATAAAAAACAAACAAACAAACAAACAAAAAGCTAGCAATTTGACTTGACATTTGCTTTGGCAAAAATTACTCCAAGGGGGCGTTTCATGAAGAGTCTTGACGGTTATTTTCCCCCGACTAATTTGCTCTCATCCAATCAGAGGCCAGGATTTTCAGTAGCTTATAACTGTTGTCAGTGAAAATCACTGACAAAACTCTTCATGAAACATTCCCCTTGTTTTTATTTTTTTCAAAGGTATAAGATTAGGGCTTGGGATGTGATCAGGTTTTAGATACAGATGAGGGCTAGGGATAGTGTAAGTGTCTCGGGTTGGAGCAAGGAATTCAGTAGGTACTGGAACTTGATCACGGAGCAACTGTTGCCGGAGTGTGAGTTGTTGAACCACCAATAACACACAGAAAAAATAAGTAAGACTATATCTGTTTTTCAAAATAAATTACATCTATCAGAGATTATCAACTTTTTGAAGATCATATTGCACATTTTGTTTGATAAATGTTATCAAAATAACTAAGCACAAAAGAAAATGTGATGAATAACAGTATGCTGTAGTGATATTTTCATTAGGTAAATATTCTGTTCTTTAAAAGAAAAACTGAAAACTGAAACAAAAGATACAGAGCTTAAGTACAGTCCATTTTTTACATTTCAGAAAGAAAATCCAGTGCATAAGGCAGGATGAGAAGAAAAAAAAAAGAAAAGAAAACAGAGGGCTGTCTATGCCAGGGCTGCTGTTGAACAATGGTGATAAGAAATGAATTTTAAAAGAATGCAGAATATTTGTAATATACATGTACCCCTATCTTTTGGAGACACCAGATATTTTATATCTAGTACCCTTTGAAATGTATACAACCTCCCTATTTAAGTCATACAGTAACAAAGGAGATGTAGAGCTGGACTAAAAAGACAGAAGAAATGGAGAGAGAGAGATGGGATTTGTCATAAAATCTTCCACTAATGAATTACCAGTACCTGCTCTATTAGGAATGTTTTATGTTAGGTAACATAATCACAAGGAGTATTGATATCCGCTGGTCAACTGTTTCAAAATTCATAATTCACTGAATATGAACACACATTTTGGGGGCTAAAAATTTTTACTTCATGTTATTATCATGTGATTTTACCAAACAGAAAATAAACTAAGATTATATATAATTAATTACTTGCATTAGTCTTAATTAGCACTGAATAATGATAATAATAAAAACATTCACCTTTCAGGTATTAGATTATATCTTTCAAAGACTTTCAAAAGCCTCAGTTACCTTGGCAAAAACCAAAATCTCAAAACCTGAGTTTTTTGTTGTACCATTTGCACTTGTCAGAACAACCAAGAGCTTTTCTTTTTTTTGAAAGTGCATGTGTGAAAAATCCCCAATCTCATACAGGTTTTTTGGCAAATGATGCGCATGCGTGACCTCCAGGCTCTCTGTCATTTTCATCTCGCTGCACTGTGCACGCAGAAACGCCCCACGTGACTAAAAACCCGTTTAATACCGGTGAGATATGAGCCAGCGTTTACATTGGCAAAAAACAATGAAAACCTGCAAAGTTTTAAAAAACCACACTTCGGAGGTTGGTTTTTCGATTTGGGTTTTTCCAAAATTTACGGGTAGTTGCCTAGTAACTTCCAACGAAAAACCTGAATGTTGGAAAATATTGAATCTTTTGATGCCAGTGTAAACGGCACTAAAGGTTAACAATGCAAACTTACAAAATAAAATACAACCACCACCACCAGTAATACAGTAATTATGAGTATAACCAACTTTGTCCCTACTATTTCACATCTCTACCCATCACAAATATTACACCTACGTGTATCACCGCACTGAGAATACACGCTTTCAACCATTTCAAGTCAATTGCCAATTTTTGTGGAAAGAATCCGTAAGTTTTTGATTCACGGCAGTCAAATATATCAAATGCATGAGCAGTGCACCAACATAATACTCGAACAACAATTGCTCTCTTGTGTATTTAGTAATCCATATGAAGTAACAGTAGAAGCTCAGAACTTGCTCAACTCATACTACCCTCCTTTGACAAAAGGAAGCATGTAACAAATCAAGCAAATTTGAGTTATCGATATTTTCACATTTTACCTAGTGAGCTCTTCACTTCTTCCGGGTCAAATTTTATGCATGAACACTCATCCTGCTGAGAGATATGTCAGGCAAGACATCATGGTATTTGCATTGACATTAGTGTAAATGACAGATATATTTTACTCTCCTACAGGAAATGTCACTTTTGTCACTTGCTTCCTTTTGCAGCATAGAAGTACAGCATTTTCTTTTCGTGACACTTTTTCATTATCATAATGAAAAACTTTAAAAAAAGAAAGAAAATCCTTTAATGAGCAAATTACTTTTTCTTGCTACTGAAATGCAGCTAACGTCATCAAAGTATTTTTTCTATTCGTT
>CM057167.1:15536045-15642284 GCA_029962745.1 Echinometra lucunter
AGCTTAGCGTATGGAATGCGAGAGAAGAGGGGGTTCGTTCTTTTGGCGCTGTCTTTCCCTCCTGTTTCTATCTCTCTTTCCATCTATCGGGGGTTTTTTTCCTGTTTTTTTTTTCTTTCGATTTTTTTTTTTGGGGGGGGGGAGGGGGGGGGGGGGATAGGCATGTGCCTCTGTGCCTCCCACAGCTGCGCCACTGGAAATGTGTAAAGTACGAGGCCTGGGGTCAGTGGACACAGGAAGCATTGGAAAATTATATTCAATTTATCGCATCCTGGAGCCGCTCAGCTTAATGACATGCGATGGCAATTAAAGATGCAAAAAGCATGCATGGACTCGTTAGTGGGCTAGAAGGTCCAAGGAGTATAACCCATCGGATAGCCACAAGAGATAGTAAAGACTCAGGCATCATGATAATAACACAGCTCATTGAAGAAAATTCAGGATAAACATGTCAACAACAAAAATGCTCATCTTGGATAACAATTTGTCAACTCGGTGATCAAAATTATGGTAAAATTTATAAATGAAGTTATTCAACTTTGGAAGTCTTTCGAATTCTGACAAGTAAGCAAACAAGCAAAAAAAAAAAAAAAAAAAAAAAAAAAACCATCGACGACGACGGCCAGGACAGCAATAAGAACAACAACAACAACAAATTTCCCCATAACACCGCCCCTGGTTAAAGAATCTTTTTGTTTTGATAGTAACATTTTTTTTCAGTGATTTGGCAAAGTTCATTGAAAGTTTGAATTTTAATGGGGAAAAAGTGGTTATGATTCATGTCCAAACACCAAGCTTCATCAAAGATAAAACATAATATTTAGAAAGGACTTCATTTCATAAGTTCCTCCTCGAAAAGTCTTAAAATGCGAAAACTACCAGCAGTGATATTGGTTTGGAATTTTGTTTTATAATAATTTTATTCAGTTTTGTTCTAAAAACACGTCCATATGACTTACTGGTTTACACTACACTAAGTCATCAAAAATAAAAGCTCTTTAACTCAAGAATGCCGGTCCGTTGCACTTTAAGACAGATCAGACTGCCTTTAAATCACGAGTGGATATCATTTAGCGCATATAGCATCACTTCCATTATCGAGTTAATTGATCAGAAGGATATGGAGCACTTATTTCATATCGGTTAATTTTCAAAGTCTGTATGTCCTTTCAGAGAGGAGTGGTCGCAAACATTATAATTATCATTCAAAGACATTAGTCTGATTGATTTACCCATGCTACTTCGATTGTTTATGTGATGCAAAATATTAGGTACTGTCTGAGTCCTCCAAGTGAATGTCCTTGTTTATCTGGGAACCAATCTATACTAGGTCTCATTCAAGATATCAATTCGTTCTAGAAATTGTAAACAAACAAACAAATGAATGAATAAATGAATAAACACACAAACAAATAAATGAATAAATGAATAAATAAACAAATAAAATAAACAAACAAATAAATAAATGAATAAATGAACAAATAACATAAAATGAACAAACAAATAAATAAATGAAAAATAAATGAATGTATAAACAAAAAAATTGAAAACAAAGCGTATTATAGGGCTACAGATTGATTGTGCTTGAGGTTTTTAGTCGGTTTAAATAGGTTATAGGAAAGTTGGTCTGGAATTTGATTGATTTTGATTTGATTTGAATGAAAAGATATTTACAAATAATGAAATTGTTTTAAAGTCACCTTCAAACAAAATCGTGAATCGGGAATGAAGACACATTTTTTAACAAAGCAATGATTTTTTTGTCGAACGTAAGAACATGTGATTTTAAACATTGCAATGACCTAATTATTGTACAAAGAAGGGGACCCCCCCCCCCCCCCGATCTGTATGATCTTAGTTGATCCACTTATGAAGTAAACAATGGAATACACACTAAGAAAAAAGGTTACAAGTTTGTACACTAAATGCAACACTGGCAGCACCTTTTTGGGTGCAATCTTGCACCCTACATGAAGAGGGTGCAAAAATGCACCTTGTTGTTCTTGTTTGCACCCGGGAATGCCCGTTTGCATCCTAAAAGGTGCAACTATGCACCTTTAAGGGTGCGGAAATTTTTGCATTCAAAAGGGTGCAAAATGCTTCTTAGGGAGCAAAGTTGCACCCAAAAAGGAGCTCCCAGTGTTGCATTTGAAGGGTGCAAAATTGTACCTTTTTCTTAGTGTGTACGATACATGTATATGTATCCATGTTTTGAAAACACATCGTACACTAAGTCAGAAATACTAAATTCCGTTGTAAGATTATCAGGATTCCATTTTATAATTCAAAATTTGCACCTCGGAAATGTGAAATTCTAGACAGCGTTTCTCTTGACCTGTTGTTTACTACTTTGGTTAATAAGCAATATGTTTTGCATTTCAACTATCTCACTTATTCCATCTTAAACGCACTCAGTTTCTTTCCTTTTTACATGTTTTATTGGGGCTTTTAAGTTATCTTTACTCTTTCCAAACTCTTTAGAGTGAAAAAAAAATGCACTAATAATATGACTATTTGTATGACCCCCTTCCCCCCCCCCCGGGGGGGGGGGGGAGAAGAAAAATACAAACGTACGGATATCTCCTAGACTGATGCTTCTGCGAGATATATCAATGAAAAGTCACTTCTAGGAAAATACAGTAAATGCTGATCATCAGTCAGTCAGGTCCCCCCCCCCCCCCCACATGATCAGATGATCCCAAATGCCCCTTCATTGCTGAACCTACTCCAATACATCTGCTCAATTAGAGCATCTGTACGATATGGCGGTCTGACCTGATGCAAAAGAAAATGAATACAAAGTATATCAATGAAGTATAACTGGTCACCCTCACAATAAGCCTAGTGCCCCCCCCCCCCTCCCCCCGTAAGTACCCCATTTTTGATGGGCACACACTATGGCCATCTGCTCTATTAGTACACCTGTGTGATCTGACGGGATAAAGAAATACGAGGGAAATGAATGAATAAATCATATAGAATGCTGGTCATCCACTAAGTCATTTCCACACACATATAATGTCAGGATCCCTCAATTTATTGATGGACCTAATTAACTCCATCTGCTCAATCAGTATAATTCTGGGTGGTGACGTTCTGAATCAAAACGCAGAAAAGTAAAGTAAATAAAGTGAATGCTGTTCACGAACTAAACCAATAAATACTCTGGCCTGACTCAATTTGATTGATCTCCCCTGGTGGGTACAGTGGGTGTCTTGAATAGACAGCTTTTGGTCACTGTCGGCCCAACCTGCCCAAGGGGGTATAAGGGAGGGGATAAGGAGGGGAGGAGAAGAGGAGGAGGAGGGGGGGGGAGAGGAGGAGGAGGTGGAGGATTAGGAGGAGGAGAAGGAGGAGGAGGAAGAGGAGGAGAAGGAGGAGGGGAGGGCATTCTTAAAACGATTCAGTTAAAACTGACTAAGAAGAGGAGGAGAAGGAGGCGGGGAGGGCATTCTTAAAACGATTCAGTTAAAACTGACTAGACGAAAGGGTCAGCTGGGTGCAACTATTATTTTAGTCATTTCTGACTATTTTCATGATTTTCGTCATTTTTTTTTCTAGTTGTATTTTGAAAAGCAGTGAGTTTTGACTAGAATGTAGTAAGATATTTGACTAGACATAATAGTTGCACCCAGCTGACCCTTAATCTAGTCTTTTTGACTGAATCGTTTTTAGAGGAAGAGGAGGAGAAAGAGGAGGAGAAGAAGAAGAAGAGCAGGAGCAGGAGCAGGAGGAAGAAGAAGGGCAGGAGGAGGAGGAGGAGGAGGAGAAGGCGAGGATGATGGGAAACCCTTTCTGTTACCCTTCTGCCGTGGGGATGAAGCAAAGAATGTTAACGGAACTGTGCTGAACAAAATGAAGAAGAAGAAAAAGAATTAACCAGACAGTGTACATAACATGCTAGTTATCAATAAATGGAAGGTTTCAAAAACACATTGAAAGAAAAGGTGACTCCAAAATATAAGTCTACGAAAAATATTGATCTGCTATGGGAGAGAGAGAGAGGGGAAGGGAGATAGGGGAATGAGATGAGAGAGAGAGAGAGAGAGAGAGAGAGAGAGAGAGAGAGAGAGAGGGAGGGAGGGAGGGAGAGATAGAGAGAGAGAGAGAGAGAGAGAGAGAGAGAGAGAGAGAGAGAGAGAGAGAGAGAGAAACAAAAACCCTGACTATTGTAACTCTATACTGCTATTTTTCACAAGAAAGGCCCCAAGACAAAATCAAACACCCCAAGATTCAAGAAAAACAGATCAAACCATTCTTGAACGGAGATTATCTGGTATAAAGACTATTAATATATCTACCCTAGATGTTAATACACCAAGGATAATGAATTTTTCAAGCGTTGTTTATACCGAATTTTATGTTCAAGGGAAGATGTTCGTCTGTTCTACATTAAAAATTTTCTCGGATACACGCTACGATATTCCATCAAAGATCAATTTCAAAGATTCCCCTTCTATTGCTTTAGTTCCTTCCCAAAAATTGAAATTTTCATCATACAAATGTGCTTAAATATCGCTTATTACCCTGGCGTCAAGGGTCTCAAATTGAAAACAAAGTGGAAGATATATTTCTTTGATCTTATTTATTCATTTTTATGCAACGTGTTTTCTATCTCAAAAGTTGTTTGATGCCATCCATTAGTAAATATTTCAAGATAATTCTCAATTAGTTATCTACAGATTACCCTTCACAATCACAAATCACAACCACAAGATCATGAAGACTAGTACAAGAATTGTTCCCTATTTTCATGATTTTGCTTGTCTCGAGCAGTAAATACAGCGAATTTGCTAAAACCATATAGTAGGATCCATGCTAAAACAAAAACAAGTTGCCTGCTGTGTGCGTTTTTGGTTCGCGCTCTCCTATCTCTCTCTCTCTCTCTCTCTCTCTATCTCTCTCTCTCTCTCTCTCTCTGTCTCTCTTTCTTTCTCTTTCTCTCTCTCTCTCTTTCATCATGCTTTCTCTCTCCCTATTGCTTTCGTAAAAGAATAAACTTTGCAGTACTAATGTGGGATTTATTAGTAATTTAATATTTGCTTAGTATGGTAATAAGTTTCCCTTGAGCGTGATCCCAAATTATTGTACAAAAGAGAACCATGCGGGAAATACCGAATATTCTGCTCCGTTCGCAACTTTTCATCTTTAGACGTGGGACCTTTTCATATGGGTAGAAGAACGCTTCTACCGCTTATATTCAACGCTATATCGGTATCAGCATCAGCTTAATTTTGATCAGCTCTTGGTCCGGGCTTCTCCACCCTCATCGAGAAATGTTTTTATTCCTATCTCTTGACTGTATAACCATGTTAGGTTTCGTATATCTACTTGATATTAATTGTCGACTTATTTCAGCTGTTGTTTATCACTTTTATGTTATATTGCAATGTTTTGTGTTTTGATACACGAGAAAGTGGAACTGACATGACTGAAGTGAACTAAACCTCGAGAATAGGGTAGAGTCCGGAATTAGTCCGGACGGCAGAAGTGGATTCCTGAATCCCTAAATGCTGTCCGCATTAGTGATGCGGACCGGGAGTTTCATACCCTCATTATCTTCCTCTTTTTCTTTTTTCTTTTTCTTTTTTTACTCCCGTCATTTTACATGTGGCCTTTCTGTAATAAATCCTCCAACTTGTAATGCCAGTTTACGTGGTTTAGGCATGAAGTTTATGCGCTCAAAAGATCAATGATTCGATGTTGTAATGCTCAATGAAACTTTAACTGTGTCTGACTCAAAGTTCCATTATTGTATCTTGAACACAAAATTAAAGTTATATAAGTCATGTCATATAGATATATTTCTTCTGTAGACCAATTCCACACCGCGAGAGAGCAGCAGCAGACTGGTCGCCATACTGCGGTGTGTACCCAACTTTTACAGTACATAAGTCAATAGTGCGTTATTAAATTACATTCGTTCGATTTTTTTCTATTTTGGACCAACATATGCATATTTCTTCTAATGTTTGCAATGAGGAATAATCAGGGAAGTTCAGGTCGCAGCTGTGCGGTGCTCAAATGCCACAACAATTGGAGAAAGCTTAAAAATTGGAGGCTAACTGAGTGCGAAATTCACTCGCCTTTGACTCAGGAAGCCTGTTTGTGTGAGAAGCCGTACTCCCTACACAGAGATTCTTGGTCATCAACAAACTTTTACTGAAAAAACTAAGGGGGAAAAGTAACGAAAGTACAAAAATACATCAGACCTGTCAGATATGGCCATTGTCTTACATCATCTACCCATGTATCCATGCTTTATTGTATTGATCTAGAATAAAGTTAATGAAACAGTATCAGGGCATATCCTACATCTTTCAATGATTTCGTACACAGAGCCAATCGCGGTCAGCGCGCTATCACACCGCAGCTATCGTGCCGCCGATAGAGGGCCAAATACATAAATCGGAGATGGAATTGATCTATTGAGTTGAAATATGGTATAATTATATACCTAATGTAAAAAAAGGTTTTAAAAAAGCACCTTTTTGTTAATATGATTAAACGAGGGTAAGAAAGTAAAGTTCTCGTCGTGATATAATTAGCTCGGGGAACTTCAGGGAAAACGACAGCTGAAACCATGGAAACGGATGCGCATAGGAGCTGCGAAACGGAATATGAACGCGAGCAGGGTTTGAAATGCGGAATGAATTCCACTTTGGGCCGCAGTGCTTATGAAAACGGCAAGCTGAAGATTTTTCGCAATGGAAAATGATGACATAACAAAGACAATGAAGGAAAAGATGCATCCCGCAATATATTGTGACGTAATTGATCATGCGCATAACGCGCTTCACACATAAACAGAAAATGACTGTAAAACATAATACACGTACCTCCCACTGCACACTGCACTGAGGCATCCAAGCTAACTTTAGGTATCAGAATATATGACACGCAGATACAGTGTTCGATTAGCATTTTCTCATGTCTTACCCCGGGGAAGGGAACAGCATGTCAAACTATGGATTCAGCCAGCAAAACCCCCAGCAACAGAAACTCCTCTGGGCGGAAATTGTCACAGTGAGTCATCATCATTCATTATTCTGAACCTGTTCTACATCCACTCTTTCCTCTCTCGCTTCCTCAAAATCCTTCATCCCTTCTCTCTATATATTTTCATTTCTCTGCTCTTTCTCTTTCACTTTCGCTCTCTAATTGTATATTTTCTTTTCTTTTTGTTTCTCCTTGCTAGAGGAGAAAGAATTAAGGAGGGACGGAGGAGGGAGAGAAAGAGAGAGAGAGAGAGAGAGGGGGGGGGGGGGAGTGAGAGAGAGAGAGAGAGAGAGAGAGAGAGAGAGAGAGAGTAGTGGTAAAAAGGGAGAAGGAGAAGAGAAATTGGGAGCATAAAACAGAAGTCTGATCTGTTAACTTGAACTTGTTAACGTGGTAAAATTGCGCCGTTTTAGCACTGAACCCTACACTGTCAGTAGAGTTCAAAAGAATCAAATCAACATTGCGCCGAAGATTTTGTTTTTAATGTTAATCCTTGTCTGTCGGATGTCATGTGACAAAAATCATAACTATGTTAAAATAATTTTTTCCGGGGGGGGGGCAAGAATATGACGATGTACCCCAGTACGAGGGTACACGCAAGCGAGAGAGCGAAGCGACCGAACGGTTCACGAGGGAGTTTTTGCCTTTATAGAATTGAAATCACACCATCTGGTGCACACTTTGGGTGGAATTTCAGAAAATTTTCAGTAAAAAAAGTAAGGTTTGAAAAATTTCTGCCCCCTCTCCGCTTCGTACACGGCCATTCCTTCAATTGCTCTTATTATTGCAACATAGGCCTACACCCAGAAGGGACTACGCAGTGGACCCCTTTTAGGATCATGATGATTGTTTTTCATGCTGCTTTTTAGTATGTCTTTTCCCATCAAGTTTCCCATATATTGCAGTTTATGTGCAGAGCACATTGGAATTTACTTCCATAACTGATTCTTTGCACACGTTTCTGTAACTATGACCTATGGTTATGGCGCCTCCTTGGCAGCATCTTGGCAAAGGTCAAATGAGAATTCGGTCTTTTCCAACTTCTCAATCGCTCATCGGCATATTAACGAAAATTGTATGCAAACACTGCAGACATTTTGGAAGCAAATATCCAATAGAACATTATCTGGTTCACTCAAAGCACCCCTATGTATAGCATGCCTAGCTCTCAGCTCAAGATGGTGATTTTTTTGCCTAGGCCTTTTGTCTTCTCGGTCGTTTCAGGCGTGACATGTGTCCGATGATCTCTCCCGTTGCATAAAACTTACCATTAACGGTAACTACCATGGTAACATTGCTCAAGTTAGCCAATCAAATTCAAGGTTTCCGTGGAAGTTACTGCTGATGGCAAAGTTACCATCAATGGTAAGTTTTTTTTTTGCAACGGGGTTAGGTCTTAGAACAGAAAAGGATAAGCTCTGCCTTTGGCATGTTTGGGCGTTGTGGCGTGCACGTCCAGCTAACAGTGGAAGTTATAAACTGATTCAGCGGACCCAGGTTCAAGTCACGTCTTTCGGATGGTGACGTAAAAGGTCGGTCCCAGTCGTAAATAATCATTATTGATACACGGTCTGTAAAAACCCAATTCTTCATAAATGTTAGGGATCATTAAATGACTATGAAAAGAAAATCCGACATTGTTCAGAAAGGAATATAAGTAAATAAATAATAACTCAATTAAAAAAAAAACAAACATACATTTGAGCCAGGTTGCTATATGGCCAGCGAGCATGGCGAGGGTATATTAGTATTCAATTTTTCGTCTCTCTCTCTGACAGAGAGAACATCGGATCAAGGAGAGACATCTTGCCATCAAAGGGGATCCAACTGGGGTGTTGCCAGGCACCCCCAAACTACACCAACTACAGGGCAAGGGGGAGGATGAAATGACTTACTTCAACAATCACAAAAAGGTAAGAATTCTAGTTCGTGTTTACACAATAGGCTCTTCTCTCTATTAAATGTTATCTGTAGAAAAGCCTCTAAAAGAGCCTCTAATAAAATCCGCTCTGGCATCCAACCAACACTTTTGCTCAGTTTGGAGGTAAGCTCTAAATGTATACATGTGCTGACAACTAACAGGTTTTTCTTGCAAACACTCATGATGATGATAATAATGATAATAGTAATAACAACACCTACAATAATAATAATAATAATAAACCATTCAGTGTGTAAAATAATGCACCCCGTTCCTCGACGTATCCATTTCAAAATATTACTCCTTACTTATAAGGCTCTTCATAGACTCGCTCCAGCATACATCAAAGATCTCATCTTACCAAGGTACCTACCTACCTGTACCTCCTCCAACAGACTTCGTTCATCCACATCTGCCCACCTTCAACTAGCTCATGGCCCCCGAGCCCACACCCGCTATATGGCGATCGTGCCTTTTCCGTATGTGCTCCCAGGCTATGGAACAAACTCCCTGTACATGTCCGAGACTCACCGACATTTCCCACCTTCAAGAATAGATTAAAAACCTACCTTTTCACCCAGTAATTTTCTAGATTTTTGTTAATCTGTATAATGTAAGTTGTGGTTTGTTCCTCCCTCCCCAGTAGTTAATTTTATCATATCATAACTTTATATTTGTATTGTATTTCTATATATGTTTCTTTCTTTTTTATGTTTGTATTGATTTAATCGTTATGTAAGCGCTTAGAAACAAAATGTATTAAGCGCAATAAAAATGTTGTCTATTATTATTATCATCCCTAATGATGTTATCTGAATGCAAAGCGACCCTTAATCTTAAAACAATTCATCTTTTCATTTCATAGGCAAATACCCAAATGTTTGAACTTATGAAAACAACTTCAAATCCATGAAATTTTGACTCTCTAGGCAAATGGACGTGGATATTATGAATATAATTTATTGCTCACGTTCCGTCAAGGAAAAAAAAAACCTCTCCTTCTTCCTCGTCGGTATGAATTATCCTGTGAAAATTGCGTTATTTTTCTTCATCAGCACGAGCCTAACTCGACTTATGATCGGCTCTTTCAAGTCAAACACGGCTACCAAAACAAGATACACAGAGATGACCGCGAACACACATTGGGACTTAACGTACATGACGAGGTAGGTGACAGATGGGCCGATGATGATCATCAGGAGGAGGAGGAATATGATGATGGTTTTGGTAGTGGTGGTGGTAATGGTGCTGGTGGTCGTGATAATGATGATGATGATGATGATGATGATGACGATGACGAGGACGACGATGAGGTAGTGGTGATGATGATTGAGGTGATTAACTGTCCGAGGTAATCGTGAGTTTTCGAAAAATTAATGATTGATTGATTGATGGTGATGATGATACGGATAATGATGACGAGAAGGAGGAGGAGGAGGGGAGGAGGAGGTAGTGATGATAATGGTTGAGGTGATCAATGATGATGGTTCTGAGGTAATCCAGAGAATTAGGGAAATGAAGATTGATCTGATGATGATGATGATGACGAGGAGGAGGAGGGGAGGAGGTAGTGATGATAATGGTTGAGGTGGTTAATGATGATTGTTCTGAGGTAATCATGAGTATTAGGGAAATGATGATTGATGATGATGATGATGATGATGATGATGATGATGATGATGATGATGATAATTATGATGAGGAGGAGGAGAAAGGGGAGGAGGAAGGGAGAAGGAGGAGGAGGAGGTATAGTGATGATGATGGTTGAGGTGATAAATGATGGTTCTTAGGTAATTATGAGAGTTGGGTTGATTGATGACGATGATGACGATGGTGATAACAATAACAATTTTTTAAAAGTTTGAATTTGTTGATAATGACAACAATAACGGTGACTAGTGATCATGATGATAAGGATTATGATGACGATGACGGCGATGGTCAACATGATTTGATAATGGTGACGATGAATAATCAGGGAGGATTTTCACTTTAAGTGTGCGATAAACGATCCAAAATCACCCTCTATCATTGGTTATTTCAGATAACAACCATTTTCTCTCCTCTCCACTCTTTCTCCATCCAGGAATCTAAGAAAGCCGTACCAGCTCTCTCCTCCTCTGCGTACGGCCATCGACCCCCGCTAGAGAAACCGACTCGCGAGCACGCCCGCATCGAGCTAGTCGTGAAAGGGTTTTACCGTCATCGTGGAACGAATCTACCCGAGTACGGAACCGACCCTGATCTTCTTCATCATTAAAAAAAAAAGAAACATTAGTAAAATAAAACCAAGGACAAAAGGCTACGGGGTAATAATTCAAATACCTTTCTGAAAAGAAAAAGAAAAAAAATGTTTTCAGTGACATTTTAAATGGATGATGCTTACTTGAAAGATTTCTCAGTGAGATAGGGGGTGGCAAGGATAGAATAATATGTCAGTCTAAGAAGGGATGAAAGCAATACAAGATCGCTCTTGATGCTGAAGTTAATGTGGTTCGAATAATGTCTTCTGATTAAAAAAAAAATGTTTAAACAATGGTTCCAAAAATTCCTTTAGTGACTGATGATTCAAGACTACATCAAACGAGAAGATGAATCAAAATGCTTTTAAAAAATTATTTAATGTAAAAATGGAAGATGGCGACGAAATATGTCAGCAGAAATACTATAAAATAATGTAACAAAAAAGAAAGAAAAGAAACCAAGAGAAAAAAGGGGCTTTAAAACCGGTCATTCTTCTTGCCCCTATAATAAAAAAAAAAAAAAAAATGGATTATCATATTTTTTTCTGGTTCTTCGAGAAACAATGCAGGAGAATAAAGAAACTAACCATTTATCTGTCGTATCTATTTGTTGCTTTCACTGTACGTCTGTCTTCAATACCTTCAAGTACACAGAACTTATATCAACTCTTGCTCACAGGCGAAGGAGGGGTGACGTGATTAATGTTTTCAAGTATTTGACAGGAGTATACATGTATCACACTCAACATGATCTTTTTTTTTCTACTTAGCACAGAGGAGGTCTAGAGGCGACAAAATGAAACTAGACAAACAGTACTTTCGGCTTGATTTGAGGAAACATTTCTTCATGCAGGAACAGAGTTGTAGATTTGTGGAACAGTCTCCCTGAATATGTTATCTCAGCAACTTCTGTAAACAATTTCAAGAATACACTAGATAAAAACTGGTCTAAAAACCATTATCTTGTCTATAAGCCTATATAAAGTGTATAAGTTATTATCTACACACACTTGTGACCTTTCCCACTTATTCGATTTGTTAAGACATGGATCTGTCCTATATCATCGTGGGATTAAAGTAAAGTAAAGTACGGTAAGTAAAGTTCATCACAAGGGGAAGGGAGGAAGAAAACACAGGCAGTATATACACAAACACTTTGCTAACACCTCGTTTCAATTGCATTTTTCAATACAGTTTATTTGATCAGTGTTTAACACAAACTCATTGTCTGATAAAAATGTAATTACTGTAACAAAAGAGAATTTTCAATCTGTTCTTTAAGAACAATAACAATTTCCCAAAACATATCACAATTTCATGAATACTAAATACCGTCAGTATTAGATCTCAAATTCCACAGGGCTACTCAGCAATTAACAGAAGTTAACCTTGTACACTGAATAATAAAAAAAGAAATCTTGAATTCACTTTAGCTTTGTCCTTTTCCAATCGAAATACTGTTGGGTTTTGTGCACCTCTGTTGGCAAAACCAACAAACTAGAGACCTGGAGCCTGTTTCTCGAAACTGTCATAGGTCTAAGTTTTCGGACAACCCAGAGAGACACGTGTCATAGAATACTAGTAACATGTGTTTCAATGAGATGTCCACGAGCTAATGGACTTATGATGGTTACGAGAAACTGGCTTCCGTTGTACACATACACACACAAAAGAATATTAGTTCAAGGTGGATCATTATCATCCTGATCTTCAGGAATAAAAGACAAACAAACAAACAAACAAAAAGCTAGTAATTTGACTTGACGTTTGCTTTGGCAAAATTACTCCAAGGGAGCGTTTCATGAAGAGTCTTGACGGTTATTTTCCCTGACTAATTTGCTCTCATCCAATCAGGGGCGAGGATTTTCAGTAGCTTATAACTGCTGTCAGTGAAAATCACTGACAAAACTCTTCATGAAACACTCCCCTGGTTTTTATTTTTTTCAAATGTATAAGATTAGGGCTTGGGATGTGATCAGGTTTTAGATACAGATGAGGGCTAGGGATAGTGAAGTGTCTCGGGTTGGAGCAAGGAATTCAGTAGGTACTGGAACTTGATCACGGAGCAACTGTTGCCGGAGTGTGAGTTGTAGAACCACCAATAACACACAGAAAAAATAAGTAAGACTATATCTGGTTTTCAAAATAAATTACATCTATCAGAGATTATCAACTTTTTGAAGATCATATTGCACATTTTGTTTGATAAATATTATCAAAATAACTAAGCATAAAAGAAAATGTGATGAATAACAGTATGCTGTAGTGATATTTTCATTAGGTAAATATTCTGTTTTTCAAAAAAAAACCAAAAACTGAAACAAAAGATACAGTGCTTAAATAAGTCCATTTTTACATTGCAGAAAGAAAATCCATTGCATAAGGCAGGAAGAGAAGAGAAAAAAAAAGAAAAGAAAAGAGAGGGCTGTCTATGCCGGGGCTGCTGTTGAACAATGGTGATATGAAATGAATTTTAAAAGAATGCAGAATATTTGTAATATACATGTACACCTATCTTTCGGAGACACCTTATATTTTATATCTAGCACCCTTTAAAATGTATACAACCTCCCTATTTGAGTCATACAGTAGAGCTGGACTAAAAAGACAGAAGAAATGGAGAGAGAGATGGGATTTGTCATAAAATCTTCCACTAATGAATTACCAGTACCTGCTCTATTAGGAATGTTTTATGTTAGGTAACATAATCACAAAGGAGTATTGATATCCACTGGTCAACTGTTTCAAAATTCATTATTCACTGAATATGAACACACATTTTGGGGGCTAAACATTTGTACTTCATGTTATTATCATGTGATTTTACCAAACAGAAAACAAACTAAGCTTATATAGAATTAATTACTTGCATTAGTCTTAATTAGCACTGAATAATGATGATAATAAAAACATTCACCTTTCAAGTATTAGATTATATCTTTCAAAGACTTTCAAAAGCCTCAGTTACATTAGCAAAAATCAAAATCTAAAAACCGTACCATTTGCACTTGCCAGAACAACCTAGAGCTTTTCTTTTTTTGACAAAAAAAGCACATGTGCGAAAAACCCCCAATCTCATACAGGTTTTTTGGCAAATGATGCGCATGCGTGACCTCTCTGTCATTTTCATCTCGCTGCACTGTGCACGCAGAAATGCCCCACGTGACTAAAAACCTGTTTAATACCGGCGAGATATGAGCAAGCGTTTACAATGGCAAAAAACCAATGGAAAACCTGCAAAGTTTTAAAAAACCACTTCAGAGGTTGGTTTTTCGATTTGGGTTTTTCCCAAAATTTATGGGTAGTTGCCTAGTAACTTCCAACGAAAAACCTGCATGTTGGAAAAAATTGAATCTTTTGATGCCAGTGTAAACGGCACTAAAGGTAACAATACAAACTTACAAAATAAAATACAACCACACCACCAGTAATACAGTAAATTATGAGTATAACCAATTTTGCCCCTACTATTTCACATCTTTACCCATCACAAATATTACACCTACGTGTATCACCGCACTGAGAATACAAGCTTTCGACCATTTCAAGTCAATTGCCAATTTTTGTGGAAAGAATCCGTAAGTTTTTGATTCACGGCCCTCAAACATATCAAATGCATGAGCAGTGCACCAACATAATACTCAAACTACAAATGCTCTCTCGTGTATTTAGTAATCCATATACTGTATAAGCTGAAATTTTCGCGGTGGTTTTATTTTCGCGAATTTCGCGAATCACTCACCTATCGAGAATTTAACAACATGCGAAAATATCTGCACCTTTGCTTCATCTCTCGTCAATGGCACTTGTTGTTGCCATTAACATGCACGATGCGGAAAGTGCAGCAGTCCTCCGTACTGTGTGTAGCATCATATCACAACACACAGAGAAACTGTCACTCACCACAAGTTAGTTCCGTATATAGTTACCTCCAAAACCTGTATAAGAAGCCAAATTCTGCTACCCAAAATGCGGAATAGGTGCCATTTTTCCAAAGCATGCGGGGCTTTGGTGGGGTGGTAAGAAAGAGAGTCGCCAAAAATGCGCTATAAATCAAGAAATCGGGGGTTTTGTGACAGCTTTCTTTATTTATCGCAAGCTACGAGTGTGATGGTATTGGCAAAAAATAATCAAAAAACAAATCCTCCGGATCTGCCAATATGGCTCTTTCATGTACACATAAGCTTACTGCAAGTCCTGCTCTTGCGCTCAGGAAATCAACAACTTGCGAAAATGTCTGTGAGCCTCTGATTCGTGAAAATATCTGTACGCGAAAATATTGGCTTATACAGTAAGTAATAGTAGAAGTTCAGAATTTGCTCAACCCATGCTGCCCTACTTTGACAAAAGGAAGCATGTGACATGTCAAGCAAATTTGAGTTATTGATATTTTCATATTTTACCTTAGTGTGCTCTTCTTCCGGGTCAAATTTGATGCATGAACATTCATCCTGCTAAGAGATATGTCAGGCAAGACATCATGGTATTTGCACTGACATTAGTGTAAATGACAGATATATTTTACTCTTCTACAGGAAATGTCACTTTTGTCACTTGCTTCCTTTTGCCACTCTAGGGCAGCATAGCAATACAGAATTTTCTTTTTGTGACACTTTTTCATTATCATACTGAAAAGTTTTAAAAAAAAAAAAAATCCTTTAATGAGCAAATTACTTTTCTTGCTATTGAAATGCAGCTAACGTCATCAAAGTATTCTTTCTATTCGTTGTTTATAAACTTCCACGAGTTTAATGAGGTAAGGCACATCGCAATTGTAATTCCCAATCACCATATATATTTATACGTTGACATTAAATTCATCTGACCAATAACAATATATAAAACACCATCGTATCATTGTCAGTATCTTTTTCTTTTTATATACACTGAGACATGTATTTATATCTCACTACAATAATCATTTAGAACCTATTGCATCACAGTTTGCATGGATTTAAAGCACCACAAACACTTCCAACAAAATCAGTAAATTCTGAGTACGGGCAGTGGTACACGTATTTCTTCAAAAATCACTGCCTGGGGCCAATTGCATAAAACTTACTATAATAGTAACTTTGCTATCAATGGTAACTACTATGGTAACGTTGCTCAACAGCCAATCAAAATCCAGTATTTCATGAAAATTTACTATAATAGCAAAGTTACTATAATGGCAGGTTTTATGCAACGGCACCCTGGAAACATTTTTTTGAAATCCAAATATTCAACAATACTCAACATGAAGTCATTCGTATGAACAAAGTAACAGCCAAGCTACAAACTCTTGCAGGAAGTAAAATTCACTGGAAAACATATACAATACCCAAATAATTATTTTGGATCAGTAGACAGCTTGATAGCCCTTCAGAAAAAGTCTGCATACTCCTTTTTATCCCACTGAACACTAAGCCTGAGATAACTTGAGCTCCTGGGGGGAAATGTCTCATTGAAGCCTGTACATCATCCGTGTAAACAAAAATGTAAAAAAAGGGTTGTTTTTCAGCACTGAGCGGGGAACCCGGGATCCCATTAAGGGTATCAAAAACAGGAAAAATCAGAGAAAAGGGTATCATAATCAGGAAAATCCTGGAAAATGTTATTTTTGTAGGAGACTATGATGCAATCCTTGCATAAAATACCCGTTTAGGGTATCAAAATCACTCCTACCTCCGTCCTACTTTAATCCCCGTTTAGGGTGCTTTTCAGAAAGTGATTTACGCGGGTGATGTACAGGCCTCAATAAGACATATCCCCCCGGGCTTGGGCTAAAATCTGTGGAAAGTGCTGAAGTCAAATGGTACTCAACGGGGTTAAGAGTGAATTACATCTCAAGTCTAAATCTGGATACCAATTGGCATATAATCAATTGTGAACCAAAGGGGGTATGAACTGTGTATAAAATCATGTCAGTTAACCCACTGACAACTGAATCCTCTATTTTCCATACGCTTAGTACAGGGGCCATCCGGTTCCAATAGGGAACAGGGTTAATACTTTTCTATAGAAAGTATGATCAGATGATACACCACGTAGATCTCAGCATCCAACTTGAATCTCCTTGATCGCTAGAAAATACCACTTACTGTTCACAATGTATAACTTTGAATCATCTCATCTTTGCAGCATAACAGTAGTTGTTGAATCACAGCTTTCTTTATAGCTTGGGTTGCTCAGGTTTACCGAAGTTCCCAAGACGCTCTTGTAGACTAGCCCATGCCTTCTCGACCTGAAAGAAAAAGAGCATGCATTTTTAGAAAAAGAGGAAAATCTGATGTACTGATGCGTACGCATACCCACTATTCATAAAAATATAATAATGATGATAACAACATTTTTTGTTTACCCAGGGTAGCCTCTTCAGTACTATGTACTGTTCTCCCAGAGGGCCTTGCATGCATATTATTACCCCAGCTTTAGCATCGCTACCGTAGCGCTTAGTGCATTCAAGGAATAAATTCTACCAGGTACCCACTTACTACACCTGGGTCGAGGGTGGCAAATGTAGATTAATGTCTCGCCAAAGGACATTAGTGCTGCAGCAGGGATTCGAACCCTGTTCCTTTTGTTTCAAAGTCTGGAGACTTATCCACTGGACCACAACACCTCAGGGCGTGAGGCTTCGTGTATCACCTGATCAGTTTTGTTAACTATACTCTTTGACAATCTCCAATTCTTTTTCTACGCATCTTTGAGGCTTGTTCATATATGAAGTGGCAAACCCTTACGTAAACCCCCACAACTTTTTTTTACACTTAAGTGAATGAGGTGGCAAAAAATAGAAATCGCCAAGCCAAAAGGTACATTTTCTTGCCACCTGGTGGCAAAAAGGTGTGGAACAATCAAATTCTTATAAAGTTAGTGCACAATGTATGACATCACGATTTTGTCTGCGTAACTTTTGGCAAAAGTCTCTTATTTGGATGTGAGGCGTTAATGGACCTTTCGAGGGATTTGCCGCAACATATGTGAACACTAAAAAGCAAATTGCAAGGGTTTGCCAAGGTGGATTGGCAGCTTCATATCTGCACAAGCCTTTATCAAGGCAAGGACTACCACACAAGACAAACAAAAACCAAGCCAACAGTATTCAGGATTACCATACCTGTTTCTGAGTGATCTCAGGTTCCCATATTGTACACAGAACCACGTTGCTTCTCGCAATCCTTTCCTCGTTGGTCATCTGAGCTTCAATCCTCTGCAGTGCTCTCTCCTCTACCAGACCATCCCTCTCCATGATCCTCTGTACTGCCTGCCAGACATAGCAACAGAATATGTAGATCACAATCCTGTACATTACACCTAGTTTGCAGGCACAAACCCTGAACTGTTAAAACACGTTATAGGGGTCTTAGAAGGAGACTAAAGGAGATTAATGGGGATCGTGTACTATAGCTGCTCAAGACAGAAGTGTTGCAGGGCTTCTCTCAAGACACAATCATTTAAATAAAGTGTCAATTAGGGTCTGTGCCTGCAGACTACTTGACACTATGTACTGTGAAAGCATCATGGCTGACTCACTTCAAAGGGCAAGCCAAGTTCCTTTTCTACGATGGCATAGGAAAACCAAACTGTCCCAAAGTCCTAGGACTGTAATGATTAAATTTTTCACTGTGACAGAGCTGCCAACACCAACTGGAAAAAAAATCCTATTCTGTACTTCCTTTTATCCTATTTTCATGCCCTAAATTCTATTTTCGCATGGAAATTTTAAAAAATACAACAATGTGATTCCCCTTTCACTCTCTATGATATCCTAAAGAAAATACAATATTAGTAATATGTATGACTTACTTAATTATTTTGATCCTAACTCTTCTACATTGTACTTCTTTTATTGAAAATGATCTACAGTACAAAATACACAGGTAGAGTACACCGAGCATCGGGATAAACTTAAATGTTGATAAAATAACATGAAAATAAGACAAAATAAAGGTAATAAAGAATCAATGTCAGAACTTTAAAAAATCCTATTCTCATGGGAAAAATCCTATTGTCATATTCTCTCCAAAAAAATCCTACTAAATAGGATCAAATCCTACTACTTGGCAGCTCTGCTGTGAAGTGCAAATTGTAAGTGAATCTAGTAACCAGGGCCCCATTTTCATAAAACCTTTTATTAATAACAAGTTGCAATAACTGTTACAAGCTACTGAAATCCTTACATCTGATTGAGTGAGAGCCAATTTGTCACAGAAGTGAGGCAGTTAAAACGGGCTGCTGGGAAGATTTTGGTTTACTTGCTACTGGAAAGACGGCTGAAAATATATCTACAATCAATGCTTTCTTAAGCTTTCAATGTCAATAAGATACTGCAACCAAAAAAAAAATCATTTTCCTTCTTCAGTATATTTTTAATACACCAATGACCAAGTATAAACACAACTCTCATCTTTTTCATAAGTTAATATGAGTTCCTTTCTTTTCAAATAAAAAATGTAACATCTATCAAAATGCAACACTTTACCTCTTTCTTTGGTATAATGCAGGTCCAGACTTCATGGGTGAACTGATCCCAGTTAGCTTCTAATAGAACTGCAGCATCTAGAATGCATATTGTTTTACCTATAGGAACATAAAGAACGATGAAAACAGATATATGTTGTACCATTTTTATGAAATTATGCACACTTTATGTGTTATGCTATGCAAGAGGAAGCTAAAGTTTAACAAGGAAAGTAACATATTTTGAGGTAAATAAATATCAATTCAGTCAATCAGAGATTAGTCAAAGAGAAAAAAAGTAAAGAAAAATAGGTATACTGTAGTTCCTTGTTATCACTGTCTCAGTGCTATCTGTGGTGGAGGTTCTAAAAGATGATTCAACCTATTGTTCAAATTTGGGACTAAGGATTAAGAAAAAGAATAATAATAATTCCATTGCAAGTCTATATCAACTAGCATGAAGTTTCTTACCCTGTGTAGTATATTCATCAATCTGAGATTGGGCTAGCCTTTGAATGGAGGGCCACACGATCTTATTAAGGGCCTGCAGTCTAGCTGGGTCGGAGAACACTTTTGGTCCAAGTACTGCCCTATTTATTCTCCCATCTTCACCAAGCACAGCTGGAATATGAATATTTGGACCAAGTTTTAAGAATTTCATTAATCTAAGTGAAAGAAATTCATCATATGGCGTATTTGATGACGGAATGACACAAGGCAAGAACCTAAAAGATAAAGCATACTGCAAATAAAATTACATGTAGAGAATGATAAAACTCATTCGTTAGATCAAGTTACCATTTATCCAAAGATGAAAAGCTATCAAAAACACACACAAAAAAGCACATTTATGTAGATGTTCTTGCGCAAAAGTGGTTTAATGTTCTGCGGTAGTTACAGGTACAGGATGATTTGCTTTTGAAGATGATAAAGATTTGCTTTTTTTTCATTCATCACCTTTACAGGCTACCATATGCTCCCACGGTGGTGAAAGCAGGGGGATATGATGTCACAATGCTCCCTATCGCATATACCTCTCCGAACGCATGCAGCGTCCTAATTTTTGGACATGTAATTGCTGGGAAGTGATCTTCCGGTTCCGGCCAATATGAGTTTGAGTGTCATTGACAAAACATTTTTTCCTTATCTATTGTATAATTGCATTTTCATACAAGTGATTTAAATGGGATTCTTCTCTGAAGCTGCCCAATGTTGTGCCGATGATGCAAAATGTAGAAATTATGCAAAATATCCGTGGATGAGAGATGTAACATGGGTAACGTTTCCCACGGATCAACTCCCGAGGAAGGCTTGCAAAAATCTTCTTCACAAGTAAGACAGCTTCAAATGGAATAGAACCTCACAAATTTGTTCCAGGTATTTTGATAAGGATGCAATTTTATCCAATGGTACAGCAAGTACCCCCCCCCCCCCAAAAAAAAAGAGATGAAAAAAAAAAATCTACTGGAACAATTTTGGTCATGATGAAGCATGCAGGGAGGGGAGTAGTCCAGCCAAACACCCTCTGCTATAGATCGGACTAGTGCTTACTACACTGCCTTACCTTGTCCAAACTCTTCAATGATCTGTTGATGTGCAAGTGTGCCTGGCTCATATGCCCTGTGACCAAGCTTATCACAGTCTATGATAGCAGCACCTAGTCCTGCAAGCCTTCTGCACACTGAGGACTTCCCACTGGCGATACCTCCTGTCAGGCCAATGATATAGGGGGTTGGTTTCTCTCCAACTATCTGTATGACAACAATGAGAAGATCAACGGTTTGTTTCTCTCAATACTTCCAATAATGATTATTACCTTTTTACCCATATAGTACCTATTTCCTTCCGGATAAAATTGTTTTATAAGTCAGCAGTATCCTTGTTGAGGTCACTGAAAGTAATAAAAATTTCGTATTCTGCACAATCATCACTCTTATAGGGGATTCCACTTACTTGCCATATATCAAACTAAAATATTTGCATTATACAAGGTTATATGCTTGAAGCAGACAAGGGAAGGGGAAGAGAGCACCCTCTCTTCTTCTCTTTATCCTTCTTCCCTTTCTTAATTTTAATTTCATCTTTCTCCTCTCTTCTATTTCCTTCAAGTTCTCCTCCTCCTCCTTCTATTTCCCTCATCCTCTCCCTTCTTCTTTTTCTCTACCCTCACTCTTCACCCCCTCTCCCCCATATTCCAATCCCTCCTGCCCCCTCTCCTCCTATGCTTCACCCCAAGTAATTTTTTTTCCCTACTTCTCTCTCTCCTTCCAAGTAATTGTTATTTCTTCTCCTTCTCCTCCTCCTCCTCCTTCTTCTTCTTCTTTCTCCTTCTTCTTCTTTGATTCTCTCTCCTCCTTCTCCCAAGTGTTTTTTCCTTCTACTTCTCTCTCCCCCCCCCCGATCCTTCCTTTTCTTCTTTTAAATATCGATGACATGAGAGGTATTAACAAACCTTTGGTGCTTTTAGTAGCTTGCCAAGTAGTCTAGCTCTGGTGGAGGATGAGCTGACTTTAGCTTCTTCATGCTCTGCATGGTTCTGATCAGGTACAATGTCAATGGAATGGACAGCAAGTTCAGTCATTTTCTGGAAGAAAAAAAAATTATGTGACAAATTAACACTGCTTATGTACATAATAAAGATTGTTTCTATTTTATATCATAAGACATAGGCTGAAATCTGGGCCCCGTTTCAGAAAAAACTTGATATAAATAACTAGTTGCAATAGCTGTTATAAGCTACTGAAGTCCTTGCGTATGATTGGGTGAGAGCAAATTTGTCATATAAATGTGGCAGTTGTTACTGATAACAAATTTTAAGAAACGGGGCCCACCATGGATCAGTCAAGAGAATATTTTGAAATAATATCCTGATCTTAGAATGAAGTGTAAAAAGCACCTGTATAATGTTTCCGCAATTTTGACATATTTAATTGGGTTTCTGCAGCAATGGAATGATATTACAAGATGGACATATGTATGGGATTGTCTTTACTCCCCATTTATAGCTCTTGCTACCATTCCGTTTGCCAATACACCTTTCCATTCTACATGAAGGTCTCATAAAGAAACACCCTCAAGTCAAGAAGTTTTTAAATCAAAGCTAAGACGGAATGAACAAATCAGCGAAAATTTGAGCGAAATCAGACACGGAATAAGAAAGTTATGCCTATATAAAATTTTCTGTTTTTGACACTTCCATAGCTATAGGGAATGTAAATCACAGAAAACTCTCAATATGTTTTGCACACAAAATTTCACATATTATTTTCTTTAAGAATACATGTTTTCATTGCCCTTATCCCAAATCTATTAAGCAGAAAACACTCCTATATTTATATACATATCTTGCATTTGGCTTCAGAAAATGAGCAAATCTTAGGAAAAATGAAAATGTTTAATTATGTGTGAACGAAAAATATTAAAGAGTTGTCAACAAAATGATGTCATCAATAGCTATGGTAGTGTCAAAAATGTATAGAAAATTTCATATAGTCAGAACTTTCTTATTCAGTGCTCGATTTCATTCAAATTTTACGCTGATCTGTTTTATTTCGTCTTTATATTTCTATTTAAAAACTACTTGATCTGTGGGCTTGAGTTTCCTTTAACCCACTGAATACTAAACCCGAGATAACACGGGCTAGGGGCTATGGAAAATGCATGTTATACTGCAATCAAATTGTGCTCCATGGGTTAACATCACTTTCATGTAAGCTGTGAGTACTACAAAGCTCCTTGTTCACAGGGTTTTTTTTTTTTTTAACATGCTTTAAAAAAGCTGGCAATTTTTTGCTCTAAAATGCAGGACAAAATGCAGAGAATGGTTGTACCTTTTCAACCCTTCGCTTGTTCACGCTGTCACCTCCCTTCCGTGTCTCCTCACTAACAACAATGCAGTCTATATCAGGAACAACAATGCTTGGACCGAAGGGGTCTGTGATGGGTACGACTGCCTCATCGTGCAGTAGACAGGGCTTGACGTCTTTGAGGAACTGAGTGACACCTTCCAAGCGATCTTGGAGAGGGAGGATGAGCTCCATCAAGGTTTTATCTGAAAGGAAACATAAGTTTGTGACTTGTGAATGAAGCATTTGAAGGTACGTGTGTAAACACAAGCCAGGTTATTAAAAAAAAAAAAAATCTCCAAATTTTATTGTCCGAGAAAGGGAATTCCTTTTGCTCAATTGATCGTGGGCCCTGCAGCCACTGAGCAGTGCCATATCGACGTTGCTCTATCCTTTTCAATTCTTGAACGCCAAAGAAGGTTGAAATACTCAATATATTCTCCTCGTTAGATGCAATTTAGCAAAAATAAGTGAACAAGTAAAGTGATGATACATTTTTCCTTCATCAAAACATTCCAGTACTGCAAAAAGTACCACTGCTTACTTGCAATCATAGGGCCATCAGTAACACCCACTGTGATCTTGTCTGTGGCCCTCAACGCTGATTCAGACAGTAGTATCTTGTGTCCTGCATGCAGCCTGTCAAAGGTTCCTCCCAGACAGACATGCCTGTATGTCTTAAAGACCCCATCTCCTTGACCTTGTGTCGCTCCCGTTGATGACGTTGCTGATCCTGCAGACTTTGTTTCATCCGCAGCTGGCGTGGCGAAGAGTTTCTCGACCCTAGGATCAGGAGGTATGATGATCCACTGGGAGAGATGTCTAAGGATTTGATCTGATGGCAGAGGACTGTCGGTCATCACCAGCTGAGGGGAGGAGCTGAGGAGCTGCGGACAGCTTGGTACTGTGTATGAACCATCGTAATAAAATCAGCACAAAAAAAAAATGGTGTCCAAGGCCAGTATTCAATTGAGTAAGTAAATTTCGTAGCCATTTTACTTGGCTAAGCAAAATGATAACCATTGTGACATCATGAATTTATCCCAAATAACACGCAATATTAAAAGGAGGTGCACTGTATGTGCAATTATAAAATTCCCCTGTGTGCAGCATATGACTGCAAAATATACATGCCAGCCAAAGTAGTTTACTTAAAGTCTGCTAGGTGGCTGTCTTAGATTTAGGGTAAAGTACTTAGCCAAAAGATTCAATGGAATACCAAAGCTGGTTAAGTATTTTACTTTAGCAGAAAACTGAGCAAAATACTTAAAATTATGGCTTAAGTACTGAACTAAATACCAGCCCTTTTCTCACGGAGGAGTCATGTGAATGTGTGTCACATGCTTTGCAGTTCATGTTGGCACTATATGTAATATCCTTATGTAAGACATTTGATTTGATATGAATTTATTTAGACAGTAAAAAAACATGTCTTGGGAAGACAAAAAAGGTTTAAGTAAACCCGTACTAGTCTGCTTCCATGAATCAACATTTGGCACTCCCAACCCAAATGAAGAAAACGGTTGACTTTTATAACTGATTCCTTGTACATTTCAACACCTCAGCATAGAAGCTCTGCTTAAGCTGGGATTATAATAAGATACTTTTGTATTCAGAGCATTAGAGCATTTGTACAGTAGCCGTAGTATAACATACTGCTGATTTGTTGGACATTATCAAGTACATGAATAGCTAATAAGAATAGTTGTTGTTTTACTTTTAAAAGTTTTTAAAGAAAGAAGAAGAGAACGGTTAGCACAGGGAACACTTGGAAAATTTTTTTTAAAAACCTATCAAAAAGGCAGATTTCTTTTTTTTACATTCTTATATAAACATGAGAGTGAACTTTCTGCAAAGATCCTTCACCTGTAGAAGCAATGGCAACATTGCTTGTGATATTGCTAAGAAGAACCCTGACATCAAGAGAATGGTGGGCATTCCCTGAGTAGGAGTAAACCTGTGTGATAAGACTGGCAAGCTCGCTTGATACTGGGAACGGCAAGGAGGTACCAGTCATTGCCACGTCTAATCCAGGCTGTATCTGGACATAGAGGACTCGTTGGATACTCTTCGCTGCGGATGACAGGATGATTTGAATGCGTTGACGAAGCTGGTTCAAGGGGGCAGTCAGTAGGAGAACTCCTGTCTGAGCCATTGTTGCATCTCAGTACCAGGCAAGAGAGAGATAACCTAGGTACACAACAATAATTTAAAAATTCAGAACAGATTCTTGATAAATTCATATTAGTGCCACCAGTGCATAGTGATTTACTTTTTCAATGTTAATTCAATACTTTGTTAAGATGAGAATCATGTCCAACTATACTTAAACAAATGCAAGGTTATATTAGATAACCTTGCATCCATGCATCCGGGGAAATTGCTGACAATAGGAAATTAGTGTTCTCTACACAAAAAGAATAAGTTTAAAGAAAAAAATATATAGGCCTATATTTTTTTATATTAAAAATAAAATGGAGAAAGAATATATCAGGAGCATAAAAAACCTCTTTTCATATTCTTATACAAATTAATAACATTAACAGTTAAAGGCACAATATTCTTGATCATGAATGCTGACAATCCCAATACCTTCCTACCTACCTACCTACCTACCCTGACTCATATGTGAGACAGAGAAGCAAGAGCGGCAATCCAAAAAAAAAAAAAAAAAAAAAAAATCTTGAGATTTTCACAGGATCAAGATAATTGAGATCCAATTGAAGGAATGGGGTGGAAATAAGATAACATCCTAGGAAGTAAAAAGCAAATTAATGATTATTGTTGCGATTTCTTTCCTCAACTATACAGGTCAGCAGTCACATCAATTTACATAGCTCACAATCAATGGTGCTCTCCCTCGAACGGTCCAACTTAACGTTACATTTTTGAATAAAATTAAAAAACATAATAATTTTACTAGGTCAACTATAGTATTACTAGATTCTAAATTAGTTATTGAACAAATAAACAAAGTAAAAAACGTATGCAATTTCAAGATCCATCATACTGACTCTAGACAACTGCAGCAGTTTTCCTTTCGATCACTTTCTGAACTAAAGACCATTCTTACCTAAGGCTAAGGCTAAGCCTACGGGCTAGGGCCCTAGCTCACAGAGTTTCAGATTTTTGTATCATCACCAGCCAGCCGACGCGACGCTACCGGCTGCGGTGGTCCTCCGGTCGCCGGGCGCGGGCTGGCCGTGGGAGGGCGTGGCGAGGAAAAACTAAAGTCTAGAGCTAAGCTAAGGCTAAGCTCAAGAAAGTCAACACTTGCGCGATACTCACTAGATAATCACTCCCTATTGACCATTCCTCACCTAGCTCACTGAGTTCCAGTTTTCTGTATTATTATTTATTCATTCATAATGATTATAAAAGCAAGATACAGGTACTGCGGCAATTTTACTTACAAACGCAAGAATCTCAGATCCCAGAATTGAGAATTCGATCTCCAGCATCAATGTTATTGTGTCTGCGAATCATCAAACCTAAAATGAAACCGCGACGTGTCTGTACATATCGATGGTCCGTATGCGCGTGCAGCACATGGACAAAATAGGGAAATAAAAAATTGCAATTAGAGGGAAAGATTCGGGAAAAAGTGGGCGGGGGGGGGGGGGGGGGGCGAATCGACCGCGCCTCTTTTCCAGGTGATGCAGAAATTTTGTTTTGGAGGGGGGGGGGGGGCTGAAAATCAAACAAGTGGCGTCCTGAGGACAGAGCCTCTGAAGCCCTTGGGTTTTGATGGTTTAATTTAATTGCCCCCAATCCGAAATTGGAGAGGGGCTGCACCCCAGTCCCCCGCTTCCGTGACCCCTCCTTTTAAAACCAGCACCCCCCCCCCTTTATGCTGACATTTTTTCTTATCAGCTAATTTGGGGATATTATAGACAAGTTAAAATACCGAGAACCTTTCTAAAAATTTATTCAAACCTTCAAACAGCCACGTGGTGCTTGTGAGCAATATTTTTCCGGGTAAAACAGACACCGGAAAAAGCCAATTTCCTCCCCCCCCCCCCCCTTGTGAAAAATGCTGGCTTTTGAAATACCTGATAATAACAACAATAAACAACAACAACAATAACAAGAAAGAAAACAACCACCCCCCCCCAAAAAAAAAAAAAAAAAAAAAAAGAATTAATGAGACGTATATGAATTTCCCGCTCTATTTTATTCCATTATAAAAATTCATTCCGACGCATTGGGGAGTGGTAACTATTTCCAACCTGTTATGTCTTGTTTATCTATGGTACTACCCCCCCCCCCCCTTACGTCTCTTTCAACTCTTTCTTATTATTTACCATTTTTTGAAATTGTCCTTTCTTTCTCAATTTTCGTTATCTCCCCTCCCTTTCTCTCTCTCTCTCTCTCGCTCTCTCTCTCTCTCTCTCTCTCTCTCTCTCTCCCTCTCTCTCTCTCTCTCTCTCACCTGTCGCCAATACCGCGCCACTTAAAAGGGAAACCCGTGGGGAAAAATCATTTATTCTTAATGGAAAGATATAAGATAGAGAGAGGCAATTCTTAAAAAGTTCAAACAAAATCAGTTACGAAATGCAGAAAGTTAAGTTTTAAAAGTCTCAATTTATTTCAATGTCAATCCTCAAATTGGTAATGTTGCTTGAAAATGGCAGGTTTAGAATTACAATTCTCCGGTGCACCAAATTTAATATTTTTCCCATTTTAAGGTTCAGCTTGTCTACTTCTTAGTTCAAGATATATCGTGGGAAAATGTATTTGACACAATTAGGCTATGTTGAGTTCACGAAAAGACAAGCAGCATCTATAGAGATAATGGAGAAAATAATATAATTTTGTGTAAAAACATATTGAGATCGAGTTTTCCTTTTAAACCACTGGGGCTGTTTCATGAAACCGTCATAAGTCCCCGGGGGGGGGGGGGTCACTTCCATTGAAGAGTGGAAAAGTGGACAGCATCCGCGAGAAAAAAAAAAAAAAAAACGCGGAAAAAGGGTATTTTTTCAGGTGAAGGCGCGGAACTGGCCTATAGGGTGTCAATAGGGTGTCAAAAACGCTTTAAAAAATGTTGTTTTTTTTTTTAAAGGGTATTTTTTCAGGTGTAGGCGCGGAACGGGCCTAGGGTAAGAATAGGGTGTCAAAAACGCTAAAAAATGTTTTAAAAAAAAATATCCGTGTTTCGGGTGTCCTAGCAGCCTGCCCTTGAATCCTCGTTTAGGGCGCTTTTTTCCCGGCTTTTTTTTTTTAGGACGATTCTCGAGGATACTGTCCACTCTTCAATGGAAGTGACCCCCCCCCCCCCCCGGGCATAAGTCTAACTTCTCGGTCATCCCATAGAAACGCGTGTTGTAGAGTTAACACACGTTTCAATGGGATGTCCATGAACTTAGACTTATGACGGTTTCATGAAACGCAGTGATCTCTATCCTGATCATTATTCTAAACCTGCCATTTTGTAACAACATTGCTAATTTGAGGACCGCCAAATAGAAAATAAATTGTGACCGTTTTCAAACTTTCATAACTTTCTCATTTCATAACCGATTTTAATGAACTTTTTTTTAAAATTGCTTCTCTCTATCCTCCCTTTGATCCCCCCCCCCCCCGATTTTCCTTTAACCTTTATATCCATGCACTTCACACATAAATATTAATCAACTCATAAGGGCAGGGGCGGCGCCATGGTATTTTCATAGGGGGAGAGAGAGATTACCCACAGGTGAGTTTATTTACCTTTTGTATGAAAAATAGGGGTATAATAACAGTTGCAGGACGCCGCAACCCTCTCTTTTCCCGTAGGGCCTACTAGCTCTTCTTTCTTCTTCCTCCTTTTTTTCTTCTAATTTTTTTTCTTTTTTGATCACTTGAAAAATCACAGGGGTGGTCACTTTGTTTTATCTGTTTTATCTTCATCTCTTTCCCCTTTTATTTTCTTTATGTATTCCTCATTATACGGGGGGGGGGGGGGGGGGGGGGGGCAGGCGCCACGCCCAAAGAGATCTACGCAGCACTCCGCTGCGGCTGGCCCCGCCCATCCCTACTAGCTTACGGTACGCAATGCAATGCAGCCAGCTAGCTAGCTACCTACATGTAGCTAATATAAGCCAGATGCATGCACAATACCAATAGGCCTATACGGTACTTAACTTCTATGTGAGCTAGCTGACTGAGAGTGAGACGTGATCAGTGACACTGACAGTTCGATCAGCGGATACTTTGTTATCAGTCATCAGTTTTTGTACTATTTTCATTATACTAATTCGATTTAACAGTGTTCATCAGAACAGAGGTAACTATATCTCTTAGGTTTTTATTGAAAAAAAAGAGCTTTAAACATTGTAGTAAGGTTGTATGAAATGAAATTGTGCTTTTACTAGTTTTAGTTTTGTGGAAACTTAAAAAGCAGTATATGGGACTGTAGAGTCTAGAATTTTGCTGGTAGGCCCATACCCAGTTGTTGGGTGTCCGGACAGGTTGTGTATCCGGACAGTCGATTTTAAACAGCCAATTGAAAAAGTTCACAAGCAAATCTCTAAATGATTCAGCACAAAATGTTTGGCAATATTATAGAGAACAAATATTGATGATGATTAGCACAAATCAATGCTTAGATCTAGATCTAGTCACATGCTAGTATAGCTATACCTACATGACCTATAGTTATTAGGAGCTATCGTGATTTTATTCTGATAGTGATATTACACGATACTTAGCTATAGATTACTGCCATAGGCCCCTGTGTAGACCGATGTCAGCTTGAAATATTATGCCTCCAAATCACACTTTCTCATGCCCGGTTAACCCTGCAAACTACCTTCCAAGTTCGCCAGTGGACCAGCCGATCAAACTGTGATATCAGAACCTGAAATTTATTTTTCAAACTCAAAATATCGACTTTTGATTGATACGGGATCCTACCTTCTTGTTGATTTCGCCACTTGATTAATTTCCATTACAATAGCGCGACCTCCGACATCGTGAGTTCACCTACACCCGCTGGTCTCGGCCACAGGCACTAGGCGAAGCAGCGTTGCACTCTCGCACGCACTCTGCGTTCGCCGACACATAGCTATCGTGTAATATCAGAATAAAATCACGATAGCTCCTATAGCTATGCTAGTAGAGGTCTAGTTTTTGTTTAATCCAAAGACAAAAAGAAAGCTTCATTTTTGTTACTTGTCCGGACACCCAACCCCCCCCCCCATCCTACTAGGTACGTATTCAGCAGTGCTAGTGCTGGGCTGCGTTTCTCGAAACCGAAAGTCTTTTCTAGCCTTCTTGGGTATCCCATTGAAACGTGTGTTGTAGAATTAGCACATGTTTCAATGGAATGTCCACGTCCATGAACTCAGACTTACATGTTTGACGGTGTTGAGAAATGCAGCCCTGCAAAGTAGTTAGATCTAACCGTAGTGGCAGTGCTACTGCTAGTTGGGCTTAGATCTAGCCATTTTTAACAGTTAATTTTGTTAGCAATTAGGCTATTGACATTGTCTCTGACTCTGTGACTGTGAATTGGCAGAAGCTGGAACAGTAAATTAATAGTTATTTGATATCATTATTAAGTTGTTAATTTCGATTCAAATAATGAATTTTTCGTATGGCAGAGTGACCTAACTTCGCACAAGTCCAAACTTCGCGCACAGGGCCATATCTAAAAAACTAGAAAAGATTGTGAAAAACTTGTAGCACCAATGGAAAGAGCACCCTAAAATTACCCTGGAAGTTACTTTCCTTTTGAAATTAGAGAAGGGATTTTGAAATTATGAATGAAAAATCGGCAAATTTGGCAGCGTTTTGCGTTCGTTCTGACAAAACTGGACTTGTCGACAAGGGTCTAGAATTCCTCTTTTCGAGAGACGATGTCATCAAAATTGTAAGTAAAATGTGGTATCAAATTATTCAGTGGCATTTTGCCTTCTAGCAATGCAATTATCTTACCTTTTATGGATCTCTACTTTGTATTAATCACTTGAAAACTGGCGTGCGCGAAATTAGGTCTCGTTATTTTTGTAACACTTTTCCAGGTCCAAAGTGGTGCGATACGACATCAAATTTTGCGATCGCGATATCTCTGGAATTCTTCGCAAATAACACGTTCTTCTTTCGCCTATTTGAAATCTAAAACTTTGCTTTGCCTTTGGTGTCATTTAAATTAAAATAATTTTTGGTAAAAATTTCGAAATTATGGATCAGAAATTGCCTTCATTAAAGAATTAAAATGTGCGCGAACTATGGTCCCCCCATCATACTGAAATTAAAATTTAGTGTGCTTTCAGTAGATGGTGCGGAATGCGATTATCGGAATCCTAACAGTAACAGTTAGTAGTCTACTGTTAGATAGTAGGATCAAGTGAAGTGGACAGCCTGACCTCCTACACCTGATCGAGTTGTTCATGGTTGGTTGCTTTGCCGTACAGGCGTACAGCTGGCCACATTTTTTCTCTTGATTTCATGAACTAAATTCCAGTGTTGGGTGTCTTGAGACATGGACATGTCTTGGGACAGTAATTGTGTGTCTCGTCTCGGTCTGTGAAGGGATTATCAGATTGTCCTAAAACTTTGCATACCGGTACTAATTAAGCACATCCTGCTTATCATAGTGCACAAATAACACAAACATACATGTAGGTCTAAAAACTGTCAAAAATACCACTTTTAGATTGTTTGGTACCTCCAAAATTTTTAAATCACTTAGGAAAAAAGTATACCCTGTCAGGAATTACCGGAAACTTAAATTTAACTCTGCAAACCAAAAACACCTTTATTGAGCTGTACATGTACATGTAACTGAAAATCCCACAGTGTGACATTTGGTGGTTTTGTGGTGCCTAGTCACATATATGATTTATGAATATAATGTTTGACTTGTAAATTTGCAAAAGAAGTCCCCCCCCCAAAAAAAAAAAAAAGGAAAGAAAAAGAAAAAAATTGTTTGCTTTTGTTTATGTCAGGCTAGAGCAAAGGTACATGTTTTATTTCCTATGCACACACAATTAAACTGAGCACTTTCTGTTTTACTTTGTGAGCATGCAGTTAATATCTGATTAGGTTTTATAGCAGCGCTAAAACCATTGTAAAACTACAGACAGACCTAATTTTCCTCTCTTCTCCTTCCTGTTTGGTATAGTCCACCTCTGGTGACTAGTCATACTGTTGGCAGGTATGGAGTGGATGTGCATTTTGTGCAGCTATGAAATAACTCCATTTTCATCGGGCTCAAAGTTCAAAGTTTCTTTTTCCACAGTTCCATAAAAACAAAATATAATGTATGTATTTGAAACAAAAACATCTAAAAGAGGACAGTTCTTAAAGTAAGCAACAACAACATAAGGAGTTGGTGTCCTGTATCACCTGCTTGAATTGCTCTACAAGGAGTATATACAGTGGTAGAGCTGAAAGCACCTTAGGGCAGTGCATTCCACAGTCCTACACCTAAAGGACAGCAGATATGTCAGGTCTCCCACATTAGGCGTGAGACTCCCACATTGGGGGCTCATTGCTCATCCCCCCCAAATATCTTTCTCATGCCTACATCATAGCCTATTCCCATTATACATCGATCCTCCTCTATTAAACTGTAGAGACTTTTCCTTGTGACATTTGCGCAGATCTTGTAGAGTAAGCCACAGTTTTAATCCATGTTTTGTGTGAACCATATTTGCGGCATCCTTGTGTCGCTTTTGCTGTAATTTCAAATATTTGTTTTTTTGTTTTCAGATCTAGATTGTACAAGATGGCATACCCAGGCTACGGAGCACAACCAGGCTACGGAGCTCAGCCAGGCTACGGACAGCAGCCAGGCTACCCAGGAGGTTATCCTGGAGGAGCACCTGCTCAGGTAGGTTCTAGGACATCATCTGGTAATCCAAACAACCCCATTTGTGATCTGATCTACATGTGCACTCTAAACACTATTATGCCCAACTTTGACAAAAGGTTCAGCAAGCAACATATCAACCGAATTTGAGTTACCTATGGATATTTTATGTGTGCTCTATCTAGTGTGCTCTTCTTCTGGGCCAAATTTTATGCATGAACACTCGTCCTGCTAAGAGATATGTTAGGCAAGACATCATGATATTGCATCGACGTCAGTATAAATGACAGATACATTTTGCTCTTTTACAGGAAATGTAACTTTTGTAACTTGCTTCCTTTTGCCATTTAGTAGGACAGTATTGGTACTAGATTTACCAGTGTGTCATCAGACGTGTAGGGTGAAGTTGATGGTCTGGGGTCACTTGAGATTCAATCCAATATCAGGCCCACGTGTGTAAAAAGTTGCACTTAATGCTTCATTCTGCGGATACCCCCTTCACTACTGGATTCTAATTTCCCATAGGCTTACTGAGGGGCCGCTCATTTCCGGCCAGCCGTGGGTTAATTAATGAAACACTTCTCTCTCTTCTCTCCAGGACCCTTTGTTCGGATACTTTTCAGCGGTTGCAGGACAGGTAGATACCAGTTTTTCTTTTATATTTTTGTAAAATTCTGATTAGAAATTTAGAAAAGGCCTTTGATTTGTAGGAATGGTCTCATTTGAAAAGGAAGAGAGAGTCAAAATATAACAGCAGAAGATAATTTATGTATGCACATGTATGTACATTGTATTTATGTACATTTAAATTGTATGCCTACAAGCATGCCTACAAGCATACAATTTAAAATTATAGTTATGCAAGTCTGATTTGCTATTGAAAACAAATTGGTTAATTATCATTTACATGTACATAATCGGCATAAATATATGCCTTTAAAGGGTAAATTTTAAAAAAGGGTAAATTTTAAAAAAGGGTAAATTTAAAAAAAAAGATATAAGCTTTTGCAGGGCAGGTAAATAACAGTTTTCCCTTAAATTTTTTTAAAATTCTGATTAGAAATTTAGGAAAGGCCTTAAGTGATATTTTTAGGAATGGTGTCATTTGAAAAGGAAGAATCAAAATACATCAACAAAACATAGGCATGCAATTTAATATCATAGCAATGCAAATCTGATTTCTTGCTCTTGAAAAAAAAGTTAATTATCATATTTCGTATGTAATCGGCAAAGGCCTTTAAAGGTAATAAACAGAAGTGGTAGCAAAATGAAAGTTGGCATGAAACTGCTCAAATAATAGTCTCATATTGTTCGGCTTGCATGAAAAGATGCATGAGTGAGATAATCTAGTATTCTATTCACGATTTCTGGTGATTTTCAGTAAAACAATTCAAATGATTGTATATCAACCGTTACCTTATACCCTCGCTACGGACCACCTACCCCGACGCTCTCGGCTCAACAGCGCAAAGCGGTTCGCACACAATATTTACACGTGTGTGAATTTTCGACACGGGCCCGTGCTGAGAACTCTACGTATCTTCTGTTGATATTTTAGGCATTTCTATTAAAACAAATATTTTTTTAAAAAACGTCAGCTATGTTCGAAATTAGTCATTCTACATCAGTTCATGTAGTAATTTTCATTCCACCTAACAAATTAGTTAAATATTCAAAGCGCCACCTTTCCCACTACTGCTTATTACCTTTAAATGGTACATTGAAAATAAAACAAAATTAAAAAGGAAATAAAATAGCACTGAGTGATCAGATATTGCTCAAGTTGAATTAGTGAGTTCTCTTTTAAAGTTTAAAGTTATTTACAAAACAAAACAAAAAAAATATTTCTGGATGGACTTCCCATTTCAGAGTACAAAACTACATGTAGATTTAACCCATTCGTGACAGAGGTCCACATTTTGTGGTTTGGCCTACATGTAATATCTTTTGATGCAAAGCCTTAAAAATCATACCAAATAAATGAGCAGAATGAGCAAAAAATACTACACAAAATGTGCCCATTTTGGTTGCGTCAATTTTCGTTGTTTGATGCTGAAAATTGTTTAAAGGAAAATAAGCATTAAAATCCTTAAATTGGCAATGTGATAGAAAGTTTAAAATCACTGTTTTCCCCTGCAAATTGGCAACTTTTTGACTTATCATAATTTCTGTCAATTTATATTCATTTCAGATACATGACGTTTTATAAGAAAAATGTAGCAATATAATTAAAAAGGTTGGTGTTACTAATTTGAAGAATAAAAGCTGATCAAATTAGGCTTTAAATAATTCCTGTCACAAATGGGTTAACAGCATCACACACACACATATAAGACACACACAAGGGAAACAGGAAAGAAAGAAAGAAAACTCTCTGTAAGCTGTAAATGACGTCAGTACTCTTTCATTGATGTCAAAGATGATACATATTGACGTAATGGGTCATTGGTGGCTTTTTCTCAGTCCAATAACCTCATTATGGATACAATACATAACCTGTGTAGAAGAGATAGTACGAACTGAGTTCTATTAATAGACATGAGCAGATCAAATCAACACTTAGTTCAGATTTCTGAGATGACGTTATTCTCTATTTGTTCAACCCATTTGCCCAGTGTAAACAACTATAATCATTGCTTGATCAATCATCACACTCAAAATGTGTTACCAAATGAATAGGCATGTTGCATACATGTCTCTAGAGATCAATATTTTGACTGAGAAACTGGATGACTATGATCATGTACATTGATAATTATACCTTTCATTATGTGAAAGAAGAAATATTAATTTTGTATGAGTTTAAGTTTTCATCCTTTTTATCTCTAGTCCTACATTGTAGGAGGTGTGAAAAACAGTTTTTGTCTTGGTTGTCTTGAGGGGATTATACCCTACTGGTGTCATGTACTGTGTACATGTCATACATGTAAGTGTCTCACATGTATGCCAAGTTAATTATTTCTGCACTATATGCTGTTCAGCACTGGGCTATTAACCCATTCGTGACATAGGTCCACATTTTGTGGTTTGGCTTAATATCTTTTGATGCAAAGCCCTAAAAATTATACCAAATACATGAGCAGAAAGAACAAAAAATTCTACACAAACTGTGCCCATTTTGGTTGCGTCAATATTCGTTGTTTGATGCTGAAATTTTTTTGAAAGAAAATAAGCATAAAAATCCTTAAATTGGCAATGCGATGGAAAGTTTAAAATCACAGTTTTCCCTGCAAATTGGCAACTTTTTGACTTTTCATCATAATTTCTGTCAATTTATATTCATTTCAGATACATGACGTTTTATTTTTTATTATTATTATTATTACTTATTATTTATGCTGCGCTTTTCCCATAAGGCCCAAAGCGCTTACAATAATCAAACAGTGAACATATAATCAAATGTATATCCTAAACTACAAACTGCAAAAAAGATGGGTTTTTAATGCCTTTCTGAATGTTGTAATTGATGGAGACTGCCTAATTGTGAGTGGCAAATCATTCCAGTGTTTTGAAGCTGACACAGAAAAGAAAGAAAGAAAAATGTAGCAATAAAATAAAAATGTTGGTGCTGCCAATTTGAAGAATAAAAGCTGATCAAATTAGGCTTTAAATAATTCCTGTCACAAATGGGTTAAACAAAATCCATAACCCAATCTGTAGACCCTGTCCCTGAACAGTTATTGATACTTAGAAGCACTTTCTCAATTTCTCACATGGGATGGATAGGTTATGAACTCAAAGTATGGATTCAGAATACTAGATTTAAGACTAAGTTCACTTTCTCTGATTGCATAGTATCAGTTTACTCTTTGGATTAAATTCATAATTTTTAGTATGTTTGATAGGGGTTGAGTGATCATTAGGTTATGCCCAAAAATTATTTCTGTGAGAAAAGACTTGGAATACCGGTAGTAATATTTCACTTTGTAAACAACCCCCACCCCCTGCCCCTTCCCTGCCCCCTTTACATAACTTTGTACAGTTACATGTACTCTCAAAGGAATACTGATTTTTAGAAATGAACTTTCAGATAATAACCTTAAGGTTATTGAATTAGGGATGCCATTGCCAGGGTAGAACTGCCTATGGGGTGTAGGGGGAGTTTTCTCCACAGATAGTCCCATATCATAGCTATGGGTCTGAAGGCTAGTAGGTAGAAAAATGAGAATGTAGTGATATTTGTCCTCGAATCTCTACGAAGAGTTAATTTGTAGTTTTGGCTGTTACACATGGTAAATATCAATGAAAATTACCACATTTCCATGTGAACTATTCACTTGTGAGCCTACACGTACATGGATGTTTATCAGGCAATGTTTCCCGAAAATAGGAACCTAAAGGCAAAAAAAAAAATTAGTTTGTATAGTGACTATGGGGTCTGTTTCATCCTTGGGGCCCTTGACCAGAGGAGCCATTCCGTCGGGGGGGGGAGTGCACACAGGGTCTTCGGTAGCCTTTGGGCAAGACCTCACGCGCTGCTTGTTTGCCAAGCAGGGTTTGAAAAATAGACCAAACAGTGTTCATTTATGGCAGTGATCAGTGGACCGAGCCGCGTCAGCGGCGAGGCCTTTGCTAACTTGCGGAGTCATGCATTATGCATGAGGGTCTTACATATACAGCAGCTAGCGACGATCGTGACCAATCGTAACTGTTTTAAACGCTGTGTGTTATATGGATTCGTTCATTAAATTACGGGGGGATAGATATTAAAATGTACTAGATAATGAATCATATTTAGTTCAATTTTCAGTAAAACAGATAGATTTATTAAAGAAAGTAAAGAATTTGATGAGTAACTGTATTCACTATTTTGCTAAATAAGTAGATCTATCGTAAAATTTTGCTCTCTCCTTTTTCATTTCAACCTACGCATAGTGGTTCGCGCGATCAGCTGGTCGATTGTTATTGTACAACACGTTGAACGTGAGGCGCATGTGAATAATAAATATTCATAAATTCTCTCGAATTGTCTACTCTTATTGGTGCATCGGATTCGAACGGGCGGTTTGGGCGGCTTTCTCGGTAGCTACTTTGCATCTAATTATCTACCGATTCGGTAGCGGAAATATAATACAGAACAAAAGAAATAAACTACAACAACCACTCAGGTTAGTAAAGGCCTTGGTGCTGACGAACCTCCAGCCACGGATCACAGTTGTCGTGCGGTTAGTCTATGTATTCAAGCGCGTTTAGGGAAATAACAGCACCACGAACCTCCAGCCACGGATCACAGTTGTCGTGCGGTTAGTCTATGTATTCAGGCGCGTTTAGGGAAATAACAGCACCAAGTGCCTTGGCTAAAGGCTAGGTCTTCGGGAGAGCCATGCTCTCCTCTGCCAAAAATTACAGTGGCTCTTTTATTGTTGGTTTTCTACATCTTCCTTGTCACTTTATTTTATTTTAAAGATCTTTTTATCTGTATATTTTTTCTGTTTTATTTTTTGTCCAGTTATTGCCAATGACTTGTTAATCATTGCTAATGTCTTGTTAATATTGTCATTCTTACATGATTGAGCATGCTCTCCTGTGCCAACAATTACAGTGGCTCTTTTATTGTTGGTTTTCTACATCTTCCTTGTCACTTTATTTTATTTTAAAGATCTTTTTATCTGTATATTTTTTCTGTTTTATTTTTTGTCCAGTTATTGCCAATGACTTGTTAATCATTGCTAATGTCTTGTTAATATTGTCATTCTTACATGATTGAACATTACGTGTAATAAAACATATACATGTAAATAAGAAAAAATAATGAAAAAAGTTTGTATAGTGACTTGCATCTGTATGTTTCTTCACTGTATTCTGTTTTGCTTTTCGTGCATTGTACGAGTCATGGCCGTAATATCATGCAAGTTCGCATAAAAGGTAACTTATTTCAATGTATGGTACATGTATTTTATGGAGGCTTCCTAGTTATTGGTATTATTGCTTCATGCTTTTCCTCCAATAGGACCAGCAGATAGACCCGAAAGAGCTGCAGCAATGTCTGACCTCAAGTGGAATAGCGGGAACCTACCAGCGTAAGTCTGACCTTGCATGCTTTCATATCCTGTGAAGTGCTCTATCTTTCTGGCTATTTCCTGGATTGGATTTACTTTTGTTTTTGTTTTTATTTTACATGTATTTTTGTTTGTTTTTTATATGCAGCAATATGCATCAAGATAAAACAATATATTCATACATAAAAAGAACAAGGACATAAAGAAAAAAAAAGGAAGAAAGAAAATGATGTTTATGCGATAATACTGACATATGTAGCTGCCTGGGTGTGGAAAGGGCTTACTTGAACCATGCTTGAAGTGAACACCGTGACGTGTAGGCCTCTTTCACCAACGATGCTAGGGCAACATGGATAGCTAAAATTGAGTATGTTATACAGGTACAGAACATGAATCTCAGCTGATAACCGGAAATTATGAAATGAAATATATACATAGCAAATTTGACAGCTATGTAGTTACACAGGTGTTGGTTGGTGAATCATGAATACTAGTAATTCATAAATGAATGAATGACTAGATAATGAAGAATGAATGGATGATAATGAAGACTTAACGTGTACAGGACTACAGTAATATTATATGACATTATTGTTTGATCCAATCATTTCAGTTGTTTCTCCTTACAACAAATACCCCCAATAAAGGAATATGGAGAGGAATCCTTTTCATCAGGGTTATTTCCCTGTGAAATTATTTCCTACAGACGAGTTATCTCCGGCTTAGCATGCTACAGATTAAGATGTTTCATTTGCTATGTTTTTTCGATTTATTTTCAGCCTTCAGCATCGATACATGCACGTTAATGATCAACATGTTGGATGTATCCTTTTTAAAGCTCTCTGACAGATATTATAAAGCCCCCAACAACTTTTCGTCCATTTCTTTTTAATTGCAACTGATACGCAGGAAGTGTTTGTTGTAATTATAGTAATAATTGTAATAGACTAGTAAGACTACATAATGCAAAAGTTTCCAAGTGCTTTTGATCATGATGTACTTGTCAAAAAAGAAACTGAAACTTAATATAATTGATAATGACAATGGATGTTAATGATAGTGATGATAAATGAAATTTACACATTTAGATTGTTAAACTGAAGCATAACATGATAAAAATCATTCAAGACAAATTTGTTAAAAGGACAATAATGAGGTCTGCACAAGTTAATGATAATGTACGATTTCATTACAGCAGTTTTTAGCCTAAATGTAGAAATCTGGCTGAGTGTAGTTATTGATGAACACTAGATATAATATAAAAATGTATTGATATTGAGTGTTAGCAGAGGTTAATGAAATTAATACAAATAATGTACAGTCTAAAACTACAGTTACGAAGCAAACCGATTAAAAGAACAATGAAGAAACCTAAAGTTGTGCAGAATGTACAATTACACAAACACAATTCCTGTTGTTGCTGTTGTTGGTTTTGTTTTTGTTGGAGTTCACTTCTTGATCTACATGAGTAAGAATCTGCACAGGGTGTAGGTGACCTTTACCTGGTTGTAGTTTTTGAATACCATGTGTTCTTTTTCCTTGACCGACACATGCTTCATTCAGCGAGATTTTTCAGGAAAGATGGGCTTCACAGAGTTCAAAGAACTTTGGGGTGTCCTCAACCAGTGGAAGCAAACCTTCATGACCTTTGACAGAGATAGGTCAGGTCAAATTGACGGTAATGAGCTGGCAGGAGCACTGGGTGCATTTGGTGAGTTTGACATTTAAAAAAAAAATTTGCATGTTATTTTGTGTTCATATTTACCTTTTCCATACATTGTAAAAAACATTTTAAAGTTTCAATATTTGAATGTTACTTTATATTCATATTTGTCTATCCTTCTCTCTCTCTCTCTTTCTCTTTCTCTCTCTCTCTCTCTCTCTCTCTCTCTCTCTTTCTCTTTTCTGTGCCTCTTGCTCACTTTCTCCTCCAGGTATCAATTTTGAAAATAATATGTACATATGTAAATTACAGGATTTATAACTGTGTGTATCTTATTGAATAGCACTTCTTCAATGCAATTTGGCCAAGTGGAACACAGTATAATTCCTGTCATTTGGTTTTTTTTTAATTGTAATTATGTACAAATAGTCTTAAAGGGGGTACCCAATGCTGAAACAATGTTAGTTCATTTAAAAGAGCATGATTTTATTAGCAGAAAATCATCTGCCTAGAGTTTTTTTAAAAATTCGTGTTGCCAAGGAAACCCCCCAAATGTGGTAAGATTTCAGGATATTTTTGACCCCTCAGCTGTGACCCAGTTTCAACTGGGTACCCACTTTGACGTCAAAATGATGTCAAAGTGGGTACCTTGTCGCGCACTTCTAGCAAAATGCGCGCATGGTATCATACATATTGTACAGTCTAGCGCGCAGCACAACGGCAATGCACAAAGCTGGGTACCCACTTTTACGTCATACCTCATACTCAAATTTTTTGGTCAGCTCTTGACTTTTTAAGAGAAAATTAGCCAAAATGCATTGATTTCAATTGAAAATCATCAAAATTTTAATGTTATTCTTCTTAGAATTCTATTCTCGATCATATATCCAAAAAAATTTTACCATTGTGTAATCACTTTAATGACGAGTGAATTGTTCTTTCTATCCATTTTGCATGATACTACAGGATACAGGTTATCACCTCAAGCAGTTGGCGCCCTCGTGAGACGATATGGCGTGAATGGTCAGATTCAGTTTGATGCATTTGTGGGATGTGCAGTACGTCTACGTGCCTTGACAGGTATGTTGCTGGCTCTGTTCTCCACAGATTGAAGATACATGTTACCTCATTTAAGTGTAGCTTATTTTGCATGTTTTCTCCATCTTCTAGCTCTTTCTTTCTCTCTTTCTCTCTCTTTCTCCCTCCCTCTCTCTCTGCCCCTCTTTTCCCATCTCATCTTCATTACTACAATTCTTTCCCTCTACCTTACTACTTCTTTCTCTCCATCTCTCTTCCTTTCTTTCTCTATTACACCCACACGCTCACACATGCCTGTCCACTTTTCTTTTTCCATGATTGCTCATACTCTTACGTTATTATCACAATCCCTAAGTAACAATATTGGTAGTGTAAGTTTTAAGTTACATATATTTTATTTTTGACCTTGTTATAAGTTTAATCTCTCATATTTGTACTGCTGATTTCTATTGTCATTGTATCATTTCTTGCAAACTTTCGCAATTCGGCTGTGCCGCCATGAAAGTATTTTAATAAACCATTTTGAATTGAATTGAATTGAATTGATACCACAATGATGCCACACTGCTTGCAGTATGTTAGACATTAATTATGTTGTGTGACAAAAGTTGATTGTGGCAGTCCCTTGTTTATTCCTTTGGCTGTACAAAGCTAGTTTTAGACACACCTTGCCAGTTTTAGTTGTGTCAGTATCTGTCTTATAATCCTAAAATTTTGAACGCACTAAATCCTCCCCGAAGCTTGTGTAAAAAAGTCATTTCACTGACCTTTTTTTTCATATCATGAAATATCTTCAGATTTCATTCACTTGTACAGTTCCTTTGCTTTCTATTTCTCTATTAACAGACTTCTTCAGGAGAAAGGACACTCAACAGAATGGAACTGCTCTCATGCAATATGATGAGGTAAAACCTAATTTCTTCAAATTAATTGTTTTGCAGCTGTGTACCACAAATCTCAGACATTCCTTAATCTTTCAAGTTTTATATAAATTGTGAAATTTGAGAATCAGGGCCCCATTTCTTAAAACTTGTTATCAATAACAAGTTGCAGTAACTGTTATAAGCTACTGAAATCCTTGCATCTGGTTGGCTGAGAGCAAATTTGTTGTAGAAATGTTTCAGTTGTTACTGATAACAAGTTTTATGAAACAGGGCCCATGTCTCATTCCTTCATTCATTCTATAAGATTACCGTTGCTCAGTCATTATACATTCTAGCTTCATTTCTTGTAAGAGAGATGAGTATAAAGTGCCAATAAAGCACCTTCATTATTATTATTATTATTATTTATTTGGCATTTTTACATTACAAATATAAAACAATGTAGTCAGTTTCATTCAACAAATATTCAAAGAACAACAATTATAAATGGCTACAATTTTATCTTCTGAGTGCAATAGTTGGCTGCTGGGGAAAAGGAAAGCAGACTTAATCACTGTAACCATAATGGTCCCTCTTATAGACTAACAGAAAAGTGGTAAAAATATAGCATGAAGTTGAATAAAACATTTGCTTGCAATGATTCTTTGACTCATGGAAAAACTGGGCAAATCAGGTTTAAATTTTGAATCTCACCTGTATTTGTGAAGCCTAAATGTACAGTTTGAAAGTCAAGGATAGTTGCAATGACTTTGCAAGTCATTTTCTGCTTTGGTTTCCTTTTTATGAATAATCTTCAGCTCTTTTTCTTCATGCAACACTTTCCATACATTGTTTTGTTTTGTTTTGCTTTGTTTTGCTGTGTTTTGTTTTGTTTTGTTTTCTGTTGTCTTCTTTATGAGTCTTTATTGACGGTATCCTGAGCATTTCCTGTCTATGTGTTATTTCTTGGTTGCAAAGAAGCATTTGCAGTAATCGGGTTTCCATGTTTTCTTCATCATTCCACTACAGTTCATTACACATGTTATGTCAGTGTGACGATGCAAGGCAAAGGCAGGGGAAAAAAAATCAAGGTATCGTTTTTGTCATGATCATTAGGGAAGTCCACTCTATAATCAAGTTGGTGTTACCAAAAAATAAACAAAATAAGAGAAACAGATCGTTAGAAGTTAGAGCAAATCAGATAAAATTTGTAAATGTTCCAATTTTTATCAATGTTAAATTGTAAATGGAAAACTATATTTAAGTTTCTCTTGCAAGCAGATCGTTGTTTGTTTGGTACCAAGAATTTTCACGAACATGGTCACTATAGCTCTTTTTCATCATAGCCATTAGGGGTGCAGTATGCTTGAGGAATTAGGGTTGTTTTTTTTTTAGAAAAATTAAAAGTTATCATGTTATCTAGTGTATAATGTACCAAGAAAGAGCTGCTCATAATGGAATTGAATCAGAGTCACCACTTGAAATTTACCCATTAAAACTTTTTCATTGGACTATTTCTTCATTTCTGCTATTATGGAAAACCAACTTGATATTGGAATGGACTTTCTCTTTGAAGCAAGCTCATCTACCTCAACAAAAATGGTTATATTTGCCCATATATATATATATATTGCAGTATTTTATATTTGTTAAAATTGGCAATATCTGTATGTTAGTCCATAATCTGGACCTTTTTTTTAGGAGCAATGTCCTGTCCTGTTCCATGATCTCCCTACCTGCTGCCAGCCTACTATGGGTGGCATGTTTTGTAATTTTTGATCCCAGTGGGGCAGTCACATAAATTGCTGTACTCATGATCAGAAAATCACATGAAAAGGGTAGTTTTGGCTGGTATAGGTGCTTTAGGATATCAAAAGGCCAGAAATTAGGAAAAAGGGTATGTTTTTTTAGTCTATTAACACACGTTTAGAGAATCTTTCCCTATCCTTAGTGTAGACTTTGTGTAGCCTCATATTTGTTTAGGTTATGTTTGAGGGGGTTAAACTTGTTTAGAGGGTAAATTTTTGGAGAAGGCTAAAACAAACTTGAAAGGGGGTGATTTTGACCATTGGAAAGAACTTGTTTTTGGTGGTAGTGGAAAACCTGTGGTCATGTGTGTGTACAGGATGCAGTATATACTCTCTGCCCCCCTCCACCCCCATTCCAGATTGCGCTATTTTTGGCTTGTGGAGGTAGGTTGGGATCATGTAAGTGATTGCTCTGGTCTGAAATAAAATCAGCCAGATTTTTCGATTATATCTATCAATGCTCTCATTATTGAAACTGAAAAGAGGGGAAAACTTTAAAAGATGTTTACCCATGCAATTTTTTTCAAAATCAATTTCTAGGAATACAAGTTGTAGTGTTCACATAATTATTTGGTTTCACTTTCATATGATTTTTTATACCAACCATTGTTCTGCAGTGGTTTAAAGCATATCCTGTATGCACATCATGCATCAGTGTAATTAATAAACCAAAAGGAAACAAAATGAAGAACAAACAAACAAAAAAAAACCAACCATACTCCATGCTGACATACAAGGATAGAATATTAAACTGTTGGCTTCTGAACCTGGGCACAGTTTCATGAAAGTTGTCAGTCACTGACCATTTCAGTAAAATCCTTGGTTTTGATTGGCTGAGAAGCACTGATCACTGACTGTTACTATGGTAACTTTCAGTGATTGACAACTTGTCAGTGCTGACAACTTTCATGAAATGGTGCCCAGGTGGCCCCTGTATTAAGCCTATGGGAATGAGAACATTCCACAGTTAGCTGGTTAAACTAATTGGACATTTGAAAACAGGGATATCCCCTTTTTTGTGTTCTCGGTGCAGAAGAAGGAAGTCCTGACAATGTATATATATATATATGTTTGATTTTCATTTTGTTTTGATTTACATAGCAAATAAATCTGATGAAGGCCTAGAGCCGAAAGCTTATCAATCTTATGGTCCAGACCTGCCTCATCTTGTACCTTACCCTTCTTTGTCTCACGTATATATATGTGTATATATATATATATATATATATATATATATTACTTTGTTTGCTTGCATGTAAACAATCAAATATGATGGGGGGGGTGGGGATGGGAATTAAGGAAGGCATGTCGAACTTCATGAGATAATATTTGTATTAGCATAAACAGTTATAAATTTTTCCATGATCAGTATTGTCAGTTGAAAGAACTATTCATAGTGACCCTCGTAAGAATTATTTTCAACTTGATTGCACTGTAAGGTGTAGTAGAGAAAAATGAATTTTGTTGATCTTCAAAAATAATTCACAAATTTATTTATGAAGATATTTCTTTGCATCTCTTTGTTTCTTTTCTTTCTTTTCTTTACTACTTGTACTTCTTTCCCTCCCCACAATTTTCTTCTCTTTTTCCATATTTTACCCTGTATGTTAAAACAAAATTTGGCAATATATGGTCACTTTCATTTTTTCAGTTTCAGATTTCAATTTTATTCACAGTTTTAATCAATCAGAAACATGAATAATCAATACAGTGCATAATGAAATTAATAGTAATAATGACAGCACTAGTAACAATGTCTTTTTATCGATATAAATCAATACTAAATAATTAATCATTAATTATTGTTTGATTTGTTTTGTTTTTTTCTTCTGTTTCTCCATAGTTCATTACCAACACCATGGCTATGTAACAAGGTAACAAGTACCAAAGTTTATCACTACATAAAGCAGATGTTGGCAGGCAGGAGAGTAGAGGGAAACTTAATACGCCTTGTATTTTAGATAACTTGCACCCTTCCACAGGTGTGTACTAGATGTATGTATATAGTTTAGTCAGGAGCATAATAGCAGGTGGTGAATTGTAGATACTTGGGGCTGTAACACAAAGGTTTGCGATCGCTCGCAAATTTAAAACAACCATTTTGATTGGTCCAGGGTCACCTTTTCATACGAGATGCGCTTGAAACATTGGCCTTGATTTGCTGTTGCGACTTTGCGATTGATTGCAAATCTTTGTGTTACGGGCCCTGGGCAATTTTTATTCTGGACATTAAATGCTGAGTCATCATGGGGGAATATCTATCCCTTGATTAACATATTAACCAGTTAGTGGCTTTAGTTGACTTATGGCACCAACCTGGACTGCTTTATTCAACAAAAGAATATGATAGTCCAAGCTTTCATTTCATAGCAAATAAAGAGTTGAGAACAGACTGCTATCTTTCAAAAGCTTCTTCAGCTGAAATGTCAGATATTTAGAAGAATGAGTTGTTTTTTTTAAGTCATATCACAAAATAAGCCAAATTTCTCTACATGATTCCGTTATCAACATTCAGTTGATTATTTCACCTTATAATTATGGGTAAATATATCTATTCTAATTATGCAAATGTCATGTGATGGCAAGTTTATTATTTGACCCCATGGGATTGTATGTATGATTTGTCAATCAGTAGTATGCACAAGTACATGAATAACAAAAAATGAATAAATGAAAATGAATATAAAATTTCAAATATATATATAAAATTGTCAGCTAGATGCAATTCCCCGCTAATGACAGCCGATGAAATCTTTATAGAGGTTTGAATGTATAATGTATGCTGTATGCTGTGAATTTATGATTATCCTGTACCCGTTTGTGTGTATATATATGTGGGACTTAAGTATTGTTTGTATGACTTTCTGTCATCTAATGTCATAAGAAACATTTTGTAGTTGAATTTTCCTCTATGAAAAAATTAATGACTCAAGAAAAAAGTAAATAGTACATTGCTTTGATTTCAATTTTTAGCCTCAATCCTGTAGTCTTTTGAATGAAAGAGGTTTTAGAAAGTTACGTTAAAGTCCTTTTTACCATTAATTCAAATTGTCACTTAGTGTTGATTTTTGTGAAATTATATTCTTTGCATTGGTTTATAGCCACTTCGTCTGATACCAGTAGTTCTAATTCCCAGATCATCTAACACCACTGTGACTAACCCATTTGGTCTACTATCAATTTGGTCTAATTGCCATTTGGTCCAATCATTGTAAGTGGTATTTAGACGAACTGGTTGTAGACAAAATGGGATTAGACCATGTGGGGTGAGACCAAATGGGCATTTGACAAAGGTGGGATTAGACCAAGTGGAAGTTCACCTTTACATTCATGAAACAATTCCTTGCCCGGTCAGAGATAGTAGTATTTTAATTCTATGAACGGCTTCCTTCTCATGTTCTGTCACTCATCTTTGTAAATTCCTTTGATGTCTTTCAAAACGAAAATACACCAAACTACCTGACACAATGAACTTAAAATTTTTATTCAATCATTTTCAGTGATAAGAATTGAATAGAAGAAAGTTTTTGAAGTGTACATAAGGCCCTTTATCAAAGTCTCATCCCGCATCTTTGATCGTCTTCTCCATGATCGTTCTTTTGCATCGGCTTTCCCGATCCCCGTTGTTTTGTCTGTGGAGAAACGTGAGGATCAGAGAGGAAAAGACGCTGAGCAGGATAGATGCTAAAGGCCGTGTCCCAAATTGGCTCTGACTTTTGATAAGGTGCCTAATGCCTTAATGTAGCTTAAATGGTAAAGGTTTTGGTAAAAGGTCTCATCTAGCATGTAGCCAGAGTAGCTTCTTTGCTTTCTTTGTCCATTTTTAAGTGCTTCTTGTGATAAAAATGTCTAAAATCATGTATGAGGGAAAATTTAATTTCTCTAAGATGTAATGCACCTTGTATGCTGATGGGCTATCAAAAGGGTGAATAATATCTGAATAATTTCAGATTGGCTAAATGTCTGTGGAAAGGAGTTACAAAATATCATAGTGACAGCTTTTGCTTTTGCATGATAACAGCACGAAGAACTATTGGCGGGCCTGCTATAATTTCGAGATGTTTATATACATGTAGTTCTTGTGTCAATAGTGCCAATTTGCATTTATGGCAATTTGATGTCATGTTTTTGAATGGATTATGTAGGATTATTTAAAGGAAGTATGTAGCTCAAGCTGATATAACTTATAAATGTATGTATTTAATCAAGAATTTACATTAACTATTTCCATGGAGATTTAATTACTGTTAATGTTTTCATCAAGCAAACATACCCTGGAGATGGAAGACATTTTAATCAACCTTCCTCAGTATGGAAAATTTTGATTGTGTGCTGCTTCTATTATGCTGAATATGTAGTAATTCATCAAGCACCATCTTTTAAAGATGTTGTCATAATCAGTGTTTTAATAATTACATTGTAGGGTACTTTTTTAAAAAATTCAGAATGTCTGTGATTATTATGAATATGGTGCATTCAGTATAGAGGATGGGAAGTAATACAAATTTGGGAAACAAATCTAGAAAGTGTACTGAAAAAATATTTCATATTATACTATTTCTTATATGTTTGGGTCATTTGAGATGATCATCTTTTTCTACAATAATAAATGATTATAAAATATATTAACCCTTAGAACATGCTTCACTTTCACTGATGATTTACTTGAAACTTTCACCCTAGAAAAATATGTTTTGGCAGATCAAGAGTAGGGAGAGAGTTCCTGTAAAGAGTAAGGGAGACGGAGAGAGTTGGAGGAGGAGGAGGGAGAAGGGGGGGGGGGGGGGGGTAAGGAAGAGGGACGGATTAAGGGAAGGGAAGAATTAAGGGGGAGGGGAGGGAGTAAGGGAGATAATTTATGGGAAGGATGATGGGATGGGGAGAAAGGTGGATAGGGAAGAAAGAGAGAGAATGGGGAGGGAGGGAGGGAGAGATGGGGATATATTTGGAAAGGGAAAATTTGCTAGCCCCCCCCCCCCCACCACCACTGATATCGCTGCCCGGGATTCCCGAAATCATCATTGGTGGTGATTGTTTTCCGAAAATTGTTGACAAGGCGAAATGTTCTATTGCATTCAGTGACATTCCGGTAATTACTGGACCAACTTATCAACAAAACCGTAATCATCATCTACATTTGGGTCCGGGAGGGGGGGGGGGGGGGGTTAAGGGCCGGGTCTTTTCATTATTCTCCAAATGAAATTTAGCCAACCCCACATTATAAACCATTGGCGTTAATCCCGGGGGGGGATGGAGGATATATCCCCCCCCCCCCACTTTTTCGAAAGGGGGATGGTGTGTACAAACATCCCCCCTCATTTTGAGGAAAAAGTGATATTGTAATTAATCAGTTGGTGATATTTCTATAAAAATGTCATAAATGACGGTCATATCGTGGAATTTTTATTTGAAATGCTCGCTCGCAAGATAATGATATGATATATGCGTGCATGGGGGGGGGGGGGTGTGCGGATGAATGAGGGTGTGTGTATGTGTGTGTGTATACTTTAAGTGTGAGTTCAAGGAAAAAATCGGCAAAAAAGGTGATCATCCCCACCCCCCCCCCCCCCCACTCCTCAAAACGGATTTACGCCGGTGTTATAAACCATTGACATTCCAATGTGTCAATTTCGGCGGCATCATTTTCGGCATCATTAATCATTACATCATTACAAAACAAGAAACTATCTGCAGACATGCTTCCTATCTGTTTAATACTTTTTCGTATACCATTATGTGATAAGCATAGTGACTAAAGTATGAAAGTTATATGCTTGTACAGATATTTGCAAATTTTAGGATGATCAGAAGATCTTCAAGTATTCATGGTATTCGAAGGGGTATAATATGTCGTCACAATGGCTAAGGCTTGCCAGTGTGTGTCATCCACTCATCTGAAGAAATCCATCATGTACCATGTTGAAACCTGTAAGGATATGGAGTTTTGAAGCGAGAGAGAGATATAGCAAGAGAGAGAGAGAGAAAGAGAGAGCGTGAGAGAGGGGGGAGGCAAACACAGGTGTGTAGTTTTTTTTTTTTAATGTATGAAAATCGTCACATCAGATCATGCTATGCCTTTAAGAGGCCAACACAAAAATCGTCTAAGGATGGTAATAATAATAATTATTGGAAATAATTAGGATTGGTTTATAAACAACATGTCTTTCGAGTTGGGCCTGAACACAGAATACCTTAGGCCTTTTGAGAGTATGGTTTGCTTTCAAAAATATGAAAAGTGTTACTTGACGCAAACAGTCTTCCCAAATTATAGGTTTTCCCGCCCATCTTCGTAAACTTATCATCGGAATCAACGATATTTTTGTTCTATTTCACGCGAAATTGAATGGCAATGTGGATCAACATTTAAAAAGCAAATATTATCGTTCAATTTGATTTGTTTTTTAGCATGCGATTTACTATTGTTAGAATACAAAGTGCAGAAAGATAATTCAATTTAATTGCCTTTGTAAACAACATTCAAATTCGTGTAAACAGCATTCCAATTCGCGCAGGACATGACGTTGGAAGGTCTTGGCATACAATTTCATGAAGAGGCATACAGTTTTGACATTTGTGCAGTTTTTTTCATCTTATTGTAATGAGTCCATTGGCATAGCCAGGAATTTTCAACAGGGGGGGGGGGCAAGTCGAGGGAGCAAAGCGAGCGAGCGGGGGATGGTGCGGCCCCACGGTAGGGATATTTTTTTTTAAATTCGTGCATGAAAATGGCATTTTCTGCACACTAAAATTCAGTATATATTAAGGGTAACTTATATGAGAAGTGGCATCTGGGGACCGGGGGCCAAGGCGAGGGTATGGGAAGGGGGTATCCCCCTCCCACGGTAGGGAGATTTTGAAAATTCGTGCATTTTTCGGCACACTAGAATTCAGTATGTGGGTAACTTACATGAGAAGTGGCATCTAGGGGGCCAATGCGAGGGAGTAAACCGACCGAGCGGGGGGGGGGGGGGGGGGGGCGGGGGGGGTGCTGGAAGGGGATATCCCCTCCCACGGTAGGGAGATTTTGAAAATTCGTGCTTGAAAATGGCACCTTCTGCACACTAAAATTCATTATTAGGGGTAACTTATATGAGAAGTGACATATTTACATTTTATATACTTTCATTTCGCATGGGTAGAGGTAGGGTAGGTTATGTGAAGTGGACTCGATGAAAGTTTTTTTTTTTTTCTCGCCGATCAACAGGGGTATCATGGCCCCCTTGTTTCCCCCTTATCTACGCCAGTGAATGAGTCAATGAATGTTTTTGCTTATATGAAAATTATGAATGTAGAAAGAACAAGATTGAGATTCAATAGTATTTAGCAGATGGAAAAAAAAGAAATATGAAAAGAAACCCCCTCACAAATATGCAAACAGGTCAAGAAAATAATTCATGACCATGTTTGACAGGCATTTTAGATTGAATTGTATGCAAAGATAAAGAATAAGACCACAGAAGAATATACGAATAATGACATATAAACTGAAAAAAAAATGTGAATGTCAAATGTAATAATGACAGGAAAGAAATAGTGAATTAAAGATAATAAAAAATAAAAATGAAAAAGAGATAGAGACCACTTGCGTTGTTCTAATTAAATGGCGTAAGTTCGAAAGTGATTGCCTAAAGATGAAAATGAAACCGCAATTCAGCAAGGAATTTCTTCTTCCTCTCAAACTTGGCGAAATTGAATGACGATTATTCTTTGCCAAATTGAATCAAATTACATTTAATTTGAATGATAATTTTACTCATTTCAATGTTTATAAAAAGAACTGAATGCAAAAATAGTTAAATTGAAACACTGGAAAGCCGATGGACTATAAATTGCTTGAATTTGAATGCTTGATCATGAAATTGAATACTGTTTTGAGGAATTCGGCCGGGAAAACCTAGAAACCCCCCGAGAAACATAGAAATAAAAAGCAAAATAGCATACCTGCAGTTTATTTCCTCCAAAAAATTAAATCCCCGAATTCCCATGGATGTGAAATGTCATGCGAAGCCAAAAATGTCTTGAAGGTTCTTAATATACACCTTATTGTTTCGTTGTTACTTTTCCAAATATCAAAGCGGCAAACAATTATTTGGGACATTTCTTTCAATTTCGGGCTTTGCTGCGATCCCCCGTTTTTAGGCATCTTCTTCACCGATTGTTTCATAGACCTTGTAACTGACTATCTTGCACTTGTCATCGATGGGTATACACTCCTTCAAAATGGTGGACGTGAGCTTCTTCATGATGATAGGCACTGTACCCCACTCATCCCCGGCAAATGTGTTCACGGTGATCAGGTAGAACTCTTTCTGCTTCGTCGCCTCGACGGTGATACGGTTGGAAAACTCCTTCAGACAGATGCAGACTTGTTTCTTGACTAGGGAAGCATTGACCCCATCGCATTTGGGCGTGAGCTTGACGCGGATGCACTCGGGCTCATCCGGCTTCTTGGGTTTGACTTCAATCACCCTGGTGTTCGATGTTCCACAACCCATTTTAATTGCTTTTCTTTGTAACTTGATACAAACAGACTGATCCTCAGGCAAAAATAAACCTGCTTACTCAGTTTGCTTGATAAATTTCCATAGGTTCTAATTTCGAAATTTTGCTGCAGAACTTTTTGTTTTAATAGGTGGGCGTTAGAATTAATGTTATCCCAATTGAATTGCTACCTGGGAGAAGTTTGCCACGCAAAGACCACGCATGCGCAGTGGGAACAGTAAAAACGGATTTAGTTGTGACGTCATAACAACAAAAGTAGGTGTGAAGCGCGTGCAACAATGTTCAAGTGCACTGCCTCCTTTCCCCCATTCCCCCTTTTTTGCTCATTCTCTGTAGTCATTCTTACCCCCTCCCCCTGATCGATCTTCCTTTCAGGATGCTGCGCCAACTTTCTCTTCTCCTCTACTTCGTCAGTCCTAGGAAATGAGATTAGTCACCGTGTAAAGCCATGGCAGCAAAAATTTGGGGTGCGAGATTCTTGAGGGCGGGGATGGGTGAGGGAGTTCCCCCCCCCCCCCCCTTCGCAGCGCACTCACACCTGCTGATGAGTTATTTCACATCATACTTGCCTGTCATTGACAAAAGACTGGCATAAAACGCTACACATCGAGAGAGACCTTCGAGCATCCCCTTTCAGCCCGCAAATAGACAATTTATCTTCATTGAATTAAAACTTACTTTGTGTTCCTTTTCCTTATGAATAATAATTGTTCCTAGGCTTTGGAATTCGATGATAATGATGATGAGTTGGTTTTTTTTCAGAGAGAGAGAGGGGTGGAGAAAGCAGGGAGAGGGAAAGAGAAGTGGAAGAGTATGGAGGAAAATGTGATTAAGATCGAGAGAGAGAGAGAGAGAGAGAGAGAGGAAAAAGATCTAGAGAAAGGGAGAGTAGAGTGGTAAAGGAAGAAAGTTTGGTTGGGGTGTACAGAGAGATAGAGAGAAAGGGAGGGGGGTAAACGGATGGGGGATATTTATCAATCGAACAGAATGTTACAAAATAGAAGTCATTCATGTGTTCCTTTTGGAAGCCTTAATTTCAAAGAAAGCAGTAAATTATTTTACTGTTATCCCTCTTGTGCTCATTAAATATCTTTTATTTATTCAAGTCTGAACTATGGTTATTTTGTTAAATACGGTCATGTATAACATACGGTTAGGTTAATGTTGCAGTCGAATCCTATATAGCATCGGTTAAGAGCACCGATTAGATTTTAGTGTATAGCTCATATTCATGGGTTGAAGTTAGGAATTTTAGCAGTGTAAGAAACAAAAGAATACACTGATTTTTAGTGTCGGGTATAATGATGCCCGAGATGAGGGTTTCTTCAGTCGGTGCTTCAGGACTATAAAATTATAATTTCAGCAGTGAAGGAAATAAAATGATGGACTGATTTAATAGGCTCCATTCTGAATTTTCCTTGCGTGGGGTTCTCACTACACCCCCTTCCCTGTCCCTTCTCTTGCAGATACGATGCCCTTTTATATTCGATGATTTCAAAGAAAATCCGTATGAAAGTTCTAAAGGGATAGCTTGAACAAGCTTCTGAAAGAGATGCACTTCAAGCTCAAGGTTCAAGGTACTTCCTTTGGTTTCTGTATTAGTTCCACTGATCTCTACACTAAGTGTAGAGATCAGAGATTACTTCCTGCCGGATTTACGTACGCACACAGAGAAGGAAAATGAACCTCATGTCATGTCATAAAGCCCGGCGCAGTGGGCGCACACTGTACGATCCGACTGCGACCCGATTTTCGAACAAAAATGGCATTTTGCATTAAATATGGAGGTTTAAACTAGTAAAATTGTCTTATTTGATGTTCAGAATAATGATAGGAATACTAAAATCGAAATTTTGGTTAACTGCAAGCCTTGTGGTCAGAGTAAAGGCCAAATCGGCTTCAAGTCTTAGCCGATCGGAAGATTGCATGACGTCACTATACGATTTGGAATTGAATTCGCTTTTATTCCTACAGGGAGGCTCACAGTAGCCCGGAATTTCAATTTTATAGTTCATACGACACTTCGGAACTTTGATCATGAGGATTTTATATGTCTGAATGTTCATACCAAACGCGATAACAAACTTTTCCAAAATTGGATCGCAGTCGGATTGTGCAGTTCATTGCATGATGTGCGCGGGGCTTAATACAAAATGTTCGAGCTGCTGGTAACCAAAAATGGTATGACTACTATCTAGGACTGGGCTGTAAAGAAAAAACATGAATAGTTCCTGATTTGAAAAACAAACAAAAACAAAAAAAACAAAAAAAAAAACAAATTCCGTCATCCCTTCATCTCTCCATACGTCCCATCTCTCTCTCTCTCTCTCTCTTCTCCTCATATTTCAGATGATTGTGAAGTTCTATTTATCTTTTCTCAGCCAAGAACCTTATCAAGAGAGTCGTTCCTACTTAAAAGGGCTAACAGTCTAGACTTTTGTGTTGGGAGTTGAATGGTTTACACGCCAATACCGTACTTCAGTAGAGCAGAACGCTTTGAAGGTGAAGTTTTCTAACGAAATACATTATTCATCATAATATAGCACATCATTAATTTTGGTATTTGATATTTCGTTTTATTTGTGCACCGATCCATGCGACTGTAGATGGCATAGGTGGAAAACACTCGTTATTTCAAAATACGCAATGTAAACCCCTTATCACTTTTGCATGCAAACTATACAGTGACATACTATACAGCCTTGGCTCGTGGCAGAGAAGAAGCTCTCATCGCAAAGTCATAGTTCCACGAAATACTCGCAAGTATCATTAATTTGTTATTATTTTTCGCAAACTTTATAAACATGAGTGTGATGAAAAAAGAAAAAAATTATTGTTGAATGCTCTTCTTGTTATTTATTCATTCATTGGTATAGACCAATTTCACAACGCAAGAGGGCAGCAGACTGTTCGACACAGTTCGACATACTGCGGTGGGCGTTCCAACTTTTATAGTACACAAGTCAATAGCGCGTTATGTACATTCGTTCGACTTTTTGTCTATTTTGACCAGAATATGCAGATTTCTTTAAATATTTGCAATGAGAAATTATCAGGGAAGTTCAGGTCGCAGCTGTGCGGTGCTCAAATGCCACAAGAATTAGAGAAAGTTTAAAAATTGGAAGCTAACTGAGTGCGAAATTCACTCACTTTTGACTCGTGAAGCCTGTTTGTGTGAGAAGCCGTACTCCCTACACAGGTTTCCGTAAAGCAATGTGAAGGAATTTGTCGCCAGTGGGTAAAAACATCAACAGAAAGGACTTTGAAGTCAAGAAACATTATCATTATGTACTTTGGCGTAAAATTTAATGAGTGAAAACACGACTTTGTAAACGGGGTAAGATTTAGGGCTCCGGTTCACTACGGCTTCTTTGCTGCAATCGAACTTTTACTGACAAAACTAAGTTGAAAAACCATCGAAAGTACAAAAAATACATCATACCTTCATCTGTCAGATATGGCCACTGTCTTACCTCATCTACCCATGTATCCATGCTTTATTTTATTGATCTAGAATAAAGTAAATGGAACAATATCGGGGCATATCTCATATCTTACATTCATTTTGTACACAGAGCCAATCGCGGTCAGCGCGCTTGCCCACCGCAGCAATGGCGTCGCCGATAGAGGGCCAAATACATAAACCGGAGGTGAAATTGGTCTATAGAATCCACCAGCAGTACAGGGCTGAAAGGATCAATAATATTTATACAAATTAAAGTGCAATTAAAAAAAACCCCAGCATTATGAACACAACGAAAATACAATAATCCATTTATATGCCAATACAGATGATAACGAGATGGAATTTGGAGAGAGATAAAAGAAGAGAGGTTGCCGCTGAGGAGAGGGAGAGTGAGAAAGAGAGAGAGAGGGAGAGTGAGAAAGAGAGAGGGAGAGAGAGAGAGTGAGAGAGAGAGAGAGAGAGAGTGTGTGGGGAGAATGCATGCAAATATGGATCCATAATCTATACAATCGAGGCATGCAACTTTGCAAGCTGATAATAGTGACACTGATTTCTGCTTATTTGTTTTTGAGCATACGTCATGATCGACAAGAGAAAGATAATGGAAACGGCTGCTATTACACGCGTCTTGAGGTGAATTTATTTCCTCGTTAGCCGTTCTTTCTTCTCTTTTTTTTTTTTTTTTGGTAATTGTTTTCTGTATAGCTGCATCCATTTGACATGTTTGATGTATGTATAGGCCTGTTTAATATTGATATTTACACTAACACTAACACTATATCAGTGGCAATGAACTCCGTATAAGAGAGAAACAGGAGAGCGAAAGTGAGGTGCTTGACAATTATGTGGTCATTTTTGTGGTTTTGTTTTGTTTTGTTTTGTTTTTCATGTTACACCCTACAACTAAAATGTTAATCACAATTAAAAGGGCCGAGAACTGACTACATTTTCAAAATGGCAGATCAACACTCTGAACATGCTGGATTCAACATTACATGGTGATTTAACATTTCAGATGTCGTTCTTACCCTGTTTTTATTACATCTTTTTATTATTAGGCCTATATTTATTCATGTTATCATTAATGAAACAGGTGGATCACTGCAAGCATTGCAACTCATCGTGGCGTCCAAGTTCCCAGAAGAAAGAGAAGAAACGGGGCAGCTGCGAACAAGAAAAGGACATGCATGACTTGGTCATGCGACAAGCACGGTGAACCAATCAAATTTTACTGCAGGGATCACACAATTCCCATATGCCATCCGTGCGCTACGAAAGATCACGTTAAAAAACAGTGTGATCGACTAGACGACATTCGAGGATGCCATCTTGCAGATGAGGAAAAAGCTGGAAGATACACAGACAGAGATGGCAGCAACAAAGAAACTCCTGAAAACGCTTGGCTGTAAAAAAAGAGTCCAGTGAAACTTCAGCGAGTAACCATGTTCAGTCGGTAAATGATGAGGTTAACGCCACCTACGACAGAGAGTGGAAAAGTGTGAAAGACAAAGAGCGAGATGAGATTCGTTTCATACGAATCATCAACAAGAAGAGAGACAAACGGATCAAAGCATGCAAGGAAGAGTTAGGGAAGCAATACAATGAATCATCGAAGAGTCTGAAGCAAAGCTCATTTCAGACATGAAAAACAATCACTGATAAAGTAAAGAAAATGATAGACGAACTCAGAAGAAAGAATCAGCATAATATGGATTCTAAGATTGAACGCCTGAAACAAGATGACAAAACATTAGTGAGTGAAGCGCCTCAAGTCATTGCATCACTTGATGAGATTATCAGCTCTAATGTTCATCAAGAGCTTGCCAACTATCTTTACCGAATAGAGCGCGAAGTTCAGCGAGTGAAGTTTGTAGAGGGTGAAGTAGGTGGGGAGCACTATCAGAGAATCGATGGCTATAGATTGTCAAGTCCATCGACATTCAGTCGATTGTTAATAGACCTATGATGTGTGGTTCGATCAGTGATGATGAGATATGTGTTTTCGACTGTGTCAGCGATGCCTTGTATGTTACAAATATCAGCAATGAACTCACAAAGTCAAAGAAGGAGACGGTAGGTGGTATATTACATGTAAATCATTCGTCCCCGTAGACAGCAACCTCATAGTATGTGTCAAGAGGAGAGAAGAAACATGGCGGGGGTGACAGTTTGCAAAGTTACATCACTCTCCATGACAGCATCAGAGGTGATTAGAGACATCACCATACCTAGGAATGACAGTGGCGTAGCCAGGATTTCATTTTAGGGGGGCGGTAGTGAGCACGCGAAGCGTGCGAATCAATTTCTGAGCCCGCGGGCTCAATTTCTGAGCCCGCACCTTCTCCCTAGGGGAGAGGGTGCAGGGAGGGGGGAGTTTCCCCCTCCCGCGCGAAGCGTGGAAGCTCCGACGTGTCTTTTTCACTGTTCCTCGTTTACTCCCGATCTACTTACTCTCTTTTACCTGTTTCTTTTCTCGCTCACGCATTTTTTCTTCCTTTTTCTTTCTTTTTTCTTTTCTTTTTTTTTTTGGTGGCGTTTGGGGGCGACCCGTCGCCCCCCCCCCTGGCTACGCGCCTGAGGAATGAATCTTCTTCATACAGTGCAGTGTACGTTGATGTTGACAGGGATGGGATAGTCCTGGCTGCTCAGCTCGGCCAGTCTAAAATCTACATCACCAACCCCACTGATGGTAAGATAGTGAACACTTAATAGGATGCAGGGCAACAAGATGTATGATGGGATACAAGCCTTGTCAGCAGGTGATATCGTTTTGAAGACAAGTATGATGAATAAGTTCACTGTCATCTCACGATCAGGAGAAGAGAAGACTGTCATACACTACTTATGGTCAATGGGACGGTTCATGGTGTTACGTTGACCAACTGACAGACACACTCCACATCACGTACTGGGATACGGAGCGTAAGATCCACGCAGTTGGTCATGTGATGGTAATATCCAAGCAAGGAGGATCGCGGAATACAAGCAATCAGATTGCTCTTTCCACATCAGCCCATGCCTTATATCCCCATCTGGTAATCTCGTAGCTTGTGACGGGGAGAAATTCTTTGTGTACAAAAAGAGTTTCATTATGTAAGCCACAAACCAAAATAAAGCAAATCACTGACTCCAGTCAACAACCAGTATCATCATATTGATAGTTTTTTTGTTTGTTTGTTTGTTTTTATCAGAGTGCTTCATTTAGTCGTCGGGTAATTAAATTCAAATATTATTTGGTAATTTATTCTTTGGTAGGGTGCTTTTATTCCATCATTGTAGTATTGTAGTATATCTACTGTTATGACTGTGACAAGGGGCGTAGACAGCGGGAGGGGGGGGGGGGATGACATGTACAATCATCCCCCCAGGTTTTAGGGAAGGATGTTTGCTTACAATAAACTGAATTAACATGTTTAGAAATGATAGGAACAGCAATAATGATAATAATTATTATCATTATAACAACAACAATAATAACAATAGTAATAATAATGATAATTAGTAATGTATTATTATTATTATTATTATTATTATTATTATTATGCCTTTGATAATAATAAAAGTTATCATCATCATCATCGTTAATGTGACTGAATGACGATTACTATCATAATTATATCGATCGTTATTCTGATTTATGTAGTGATTCATATTACTTTTGGGTAATTTCGGTGCTGTCACAGTTTTTCTGAAGTGGTGTGACAACAAAATTAAAAATAAAGATAAATAGCATGATGCAAATATGCAATAATGTGTGTCAGTCCACATTCTATATTCGTTTGTCACGGTGCGTATATCTTCTATGTCTGTGCATCATTGGCGTAAATCCCGGGGAGATGGGGGATATATCCCCACTTTTTTGAGAGGGGGGATGGCGTGTACAAATATCCCCCTTCAGTTTTTCAGGAAGAAATGATATTTGAAGTAATCGTTAATAAAATTTTTAATAATTTGTCATAAGCAACCATCATATGTTAGAATTTCTATTTGAAAATGTGATTTAAAACCAGAAGAGTGGTTATTTTGGGCTCGCTTGCTTCGCTCGCTCATCGTATTATAGAATTTCTATTTGAAAATGCGATTGAAAATCAGAAAAATGGTAATTTTTGGCTCCCTCGCTCGCAAGATAAAAATTAAAATGTGTGTAAGGGGGGTCTGTGCAGGCGTGTGGGTGTGTGTTGTGTGTGTGTAGCTGTATACGAAATTGATCCTCGATTTCTCGTGAACGGCAAATCATCCCCCCCCCCCCCAGGTGTAAGAACCAGTGTCTACGCCACTGATTTTAGCCCACGCGAAAACCGGTCAAAAGCCACGTATCACCAATGTGAGTTTATTATTATTACATGAAATCTTAACAGACCATTTCACCTCATATCATCATGATCAGAGAAACGTGTACTCTGTTGAATAACTGCAATTGACATATTTGGTAAACTTTTTTTTTTTTTTATTTGTATGTTTTATTGAAACAAATCAAGAGAATCATATACAGTATTTACACAATTCGAAAAAAAAAAACCATTACAAAATAACAAATTTAAAAAGAACAAAAAATAAACAACTAAAGGCAGAGTAAGTATAGAGTACAATAAACATTTTTTTTTTAAAACCTGGAAATACTGAAGAAGAAAAAAAAAAGGTAGTAAACTTAACCATCTTCTTTTCCCTTTTTTTCTTGACGTTTTAATGGGAACGCTGTCTAGTTGCCCTCACATAAAACATTCTTAATTTCACTGTGCAAACAAGAAATCCTCAGTTAAATTGCATTGCAGAGCAAACATTAAAGCTCATTGTATGCCGAATACATCTTCTTTGTTTGCTGTGCAATGTGCTGCTATGGCTACATGCATGGCAGGATATGTTGATCTGCTGATGATGAACTTTGAGCATAGTTTTCAGCGCCATGTTCTGTACATACTACAGACAGAGCTAGGGGCGAATTGAGACTGATATTTTGAAGGGGATTTTTATATGATACCGGCCCACTAAAGCTATATCAACCAGCCCTCAGACCAGGAATTACCAGGTCCTCCAGCCAAGATAACGTACAGCCCATGTTGATAATGCCTTCCAAAACCCCATGGCAAGTCTGTTCCTGTCTACCGATTGAACCTGGTTCGGGAGAAATTTACCTACAGGTTTGATAAATCATCCCCCCCCCCCGGAAAAAAATAATGCATCAACGCAAGGTTCTTAAAAGAACTCATTTTACAGACAAGTGGATATGTTACATACTGATTAGTTTAATAGATTGTACGGGAGCGGCCTTCTTACTCATACACACTATCCCCATCAGCTCTGGAGCGTCTACCTACAGCAGAGTAATCAACGTAGAGCTACCTATCTCCATCAAAAAACAAACAAACAAACAAACACTGTAAATTAAGTTACATTTTGGTGAAAGAGATGTTGTCGATCCAAAGGGATCCGGGGTTCGAATCCCACCACGGCACTAATGCCCTTTGGCAAGAATATACATTTGCCACTCTCCACCCAGGTGTAAATGTAAATTGGTGAAAGAGATGTTGTCGATCCAAAGGGATCTGGGGTTCGAATCCCACCACGGCACTAATGCCCTTTGGCAAGAATATACATTTGCCACTCTCCACCCAGGTGTAAATGGGTACCGGCAGGAAGAAATTCCTTGAATATTGTGAGCACTGAAATTGGTAGCCTAGCTGAGCCAGTGTAGTGTTGGGAGCACCTTGAGCACCTTGTTTGGTGAATACGTGCGCTTTATAAATATCCTTATCATTATATTATAATGGGTGGTCTGAATAAATGGCGTGTCTTCATTCATGTCGTCAATCTATTTTCCTTTTCTTTTTGATCAAAAATTTGTAGCACGAAGCATTTATATCCAAGATTATTGAGGGTTATTTCTATCATACAAGGACAAACCTAGTTTACACAGCTATCAGCGAATACTTGGTATATAAGAAGGAGAAACGGTATGGGCTATACTACTTCATGACTACCGCTGCAGGAAACCATGACAATATACTTTCGGACGATCAACCCTATTTTTCAGGAGAACTACCCTTCAAACGATTACACTCAGAAAATACTGAATCCTCGGAAATCTTCCTTGTAGGATAACTGCTCTACACTTAACCCGCAAATTCTGCCCTGGCATGTTGGGCCAGGGAGTACAACTGTTGTCCGGAGCAGCTAATTTATTCATAAGTGACAGTGATATTGGTATACCACTTAAATGGGAATACAAAAGATAAGATAAAAAAATGTCGAAGTAGCAGATAGCATATTTGATTATATACTATATTTTATTGGGAATTACGCATCGAAAAGGTGATTTCATGCGTGTATCTGCAGTAGAACGTTGTGGTTTTTTTTTTTTTTTTTTTTGGGGGGGGGGTTGTTGTTGTTGCTGTTTTTAATGAGAGATGTAAGAGCTGACTTTTACAGGTTTATTACAAATGTATTTTGACATGAGTGAAAAATTGGAATGTATATACGGTTAGAAACTTGGGCGGGATCAATTAAATTTCAGATATAATCTACAACCCTAATAAACGAAGTCTGGGAATAAGAAAAATAGCTGGAAGTTGAGATAATGCTCTGCATGGCTTGGTAAAACACTTCTAAAATTCTCTTAAGTAGTAAATTTCTGGCAAAAATGATTAACGTATGGTAGAAATATACAGTAATATACTGACTGAATATAAGAGGAAAGGAAGTTTAAGGAGCTCCACAGTACTGATCAATGGTAAGATATACAGTAAAGTGCTGATAAAATTCAGTGTTTCACAGTTTATGGTTGGAGTGGGGAGCTTTATTTCTATTACTTAGCTGGTATCTACATTTCCATTCATGTTTTATCATGTTGATAGCATCACCAATCAATACTTCTATTAAACAGCAGAACAATTCTTCTAACCAATTCCAGGAAGAAAGATGTCGATGATCAAACATGTGACGGACAAGGCGATGTGCATGGCGGGGATGGCAGCTCGACAAGCGTTCGGTTGTCGGTTTTGTACGACCACCTGCTGGGTCTGAGGCGCCGGCATGGGCGCGACCACGACTGTTGGCTGAGTGGTGGCCATCGTAGTAATGTCCCGAAGAAAAAGACGACGAATTCACGAAAATTCCCGTTAAAAATCGGAACTAAAGCTTAAAATCTCTTTGACTTGGAAGCATGTACTGAATTTACCAAACCAACGCGAGGAAAACGATTTCTAAACCTGTCGAAATTAAACTGGAACGGCTCCGTCTGTGGGATACACGCAAGAGAAAATAATGTGCATACAAAGACACAAGGGATTAATAACGATAGAGGATCGGCCCATTTGGGTTGCCAAGACTCTGTTGATTCAGTATAAATAGCCATGAGATATTGGACAAATATTGTGCATATTCACAACTCAAGTTCAAAGTAGAGGTCAGAGAAGAGAGATGGAGAAAGAAAGTGAGAGAAAGAGGGAGGGGGGAGAGAGAGAGAGAGAGAGAGAGAGAGAGAGAGAGAGAGAGAGAGCATGAGCGGTATATAGCCTATGGAGGAAGAGGGGAGAGAGATGGGAAGATATGAAAATATAAAGGTAAATGAAATGAAAGTGATTGTAGGTAAAATATCGATCAGAAAAAATAAAAAGGAGTCTGAGAGACGAGAAAGAGAGAGAGAGAGAGAGAGAGAGAGAGAGAGCATGAGTGATATGGAGAGAGAAGAGAGAGAGAGAGAGAGAGAGATGAGAAGATATGAATGAAAATAAGAAAGCGAAATGGAATGAAAAGTGCTTGGAGGAAAAATATTGACCAGGAAAAATGAAAGGGAGTCTGAGAGGGGAGAGAAAAGGGAGGGAGAGAGAGAGAGAAAGAGAGAGATAATGGAGAACTAGACGGGTGTGGGTATTTGAAGAGAGGGAGGTAGAGAAAGAGGGGAGAGGAAAAAAGGGGAGGAGGAGGAGAAGGGTACTCGGTCGAATAAGAGATGTTCATTCTATCATAGTGAAAGACAGACAGAGGAAAAGAAAGAGATAGCTACACAAAGAGAAAGAGGGAGAAACGGAGAGACAGAGGCAAAACAAGCAGATGGAGAGAGAGAGAGAGAGAGAGAGACTGAAGGAGATGGAAGGACAGAGAGAGGGAGGGAGAGAGAGAATTAGAGGGAGTGAGCTCTGGGTGCAGTGGAATGAGAGATTTGCAGTCTTTCAGGATCATCGATTGTGGTTTATGCGACAAAACAAAATCGTGACGTATTTCTCTCCAGCACCATTATCTTTCACTTTGGGTTGCAAAAAGGAATTTAAATTTCAAAGTTCAGTTTGTATTTACTTTTCACTTGGAATGCAATAATCACTGTGAGTGTAATGATTTCCTAAGCGAAACAGGTTTGATGAAACGAGGCAAAACTACATGAGAAAAAAAAATTAAAAAAGAAACAGCATGCATTGTTCGCGCGTTTTAAAACATGAATCATACCAACAAGATTTTCACACGATTTGTATATTTCGTTTATTTTGCTTGTATTTGTTATATTTCAAATTTCCCTTCTGAAACAATAGAAATGCAGTATATGTCACAAAGCTTGTTGGGCATGCCGAAGACATGATGGCAACAATAAAAAGCATATACACCGTCATTGACATTACAATCATATATCAGAGATGATCATTCGTTGCATGTTGCACCGAAAAGACGTGAAATTCGTACAATAGAATTTTGATTTTAAGATTGAAGAAGATTTTTGCTTGAATAATAACTCTTACTAATAACTCTTACTACTATTCAGCCTCTTTGAGGAACCCCTGTCATAACCACAAATACGTTTTTACTTTCATTTTTTGAAATCAAATTCTTAATTCACTACATCAAATTAACGTTGCACCGAAACTTGCACTGAATACATCATGTATAGACCAATTTCACAACGCAAGAGGGCAGCAGACTGTTCGACACAGTTCGACATACTGCGGTGGGCGCTCCAACTTTTATAGTACACAAGTCAATAGCGCGTTATGTACATTCGTTCGATTTTTGGTCTATTTTGACCAATATATGCAGATTTATTTTAATATTTGCAATGAGAAATTATCAGGGAAGTTCAGGTCGCAGCTGTGCGGTGCTCAAATGCCACAAGAATAATTAGAGAAAGTTTAAAAATTGGAAGCTAACTGAGTGCGAAATTCACTCGCTTTTGACTCATGAAGCCTGTTTGTGTGAGAAGACGTACTCCCTATACAGGTTTCCGTAAGCAATGTGAAGGAATTCGTCGCCAGTGGGTAAAAACATCAACAGAAAGGACTTTGAAGTCAAGAAACATTATCATCATGTACTTTGGTGTAAAATTTAATGAGTGAAAACATGACTTTGTAAACAGGGTAAGATTTAGGGCTCCCGTTTACTACGGCTTCTATGCTGCAATCGAACTTTTACTGACAAAACTGAGTTGAAAAACCATCGAAAGTACAAAAATACATCATATCTTCATCCGTCAGATATGACCAATGTCTTACCTCATCTACCCATGTATCCATGCTTTATTTTATTGATCTAGAATAGAGTAAATGGAACAATATCGGGGCATATCTCATATCTTACATTCATTTTGTACACAGAGCCAATCGCGGTCAGCGCGCTTGCCCACCGCAGCAATGGCGTCGCCGATAGAGGGCCAAATACATAAACCGGAGGTGAAATTGGTCTATATATAAAGAAAGCTTCATCAAAATCTATTTACATGATGGTTGCCTCGAGAGGCTCTTTTCTGTGTATAATAATACTTAAGTAATTTGAAAAAGGTTTTCCGCTATATTATCATATTGATTACAAAGAGCAATCTTGTGCATTACTTCTATATAATCCTAATAATATAGTCACATTGTTATAACACTTCAAATACTTCGTTTCTAAATCGAATAATGTGCTTCCCATCACCAGATTGGTTATTTGACCGATCAATGATAGTCACTGACTGCAAAAGATAATAGCACATTTACAAAATCTACATGCCATTGACCTTATACAAAACATTTTCAAGCTAATGGTTTTTATATGCATTGAATTTAAACGTAAAAAATAGAGTAGAATTCTGGCCGAAATTCTTTTTGTCATATTTTCTATCATTCTCATTTACTATCGCCCTTATTTATTTAGGTAAACTACAGTCTTATTTATGTTATGATGTTCTCGGAGATCTGCAGTATCATAAAAATTTCATTTTGAATTTTCATTTTTTTAAATTTTATTTCCAGTTTATTCGTGGGGAACACAATTTTTTTGACCGTAGTAGTCCCGTGCTGAACATGCTGAACAAATAATAATTAACATACTTTCAGACTGGCTATTTGACATTACTTAAGGGACTTCATTCAGCTCCAAGTGCCCCAAATCGGCTGCAGGATTTTGGATCGAAAATATACTTGCCTGTTTCTTAATTGTTTATCATACACTTCTTATCAATATGTATCCTTCCTCCGCTAAAATCGGAGATCAACAGTGGTCTACTCTTTGAAGCCATAGGTTACAATCTTGAGCTGATCTCAAACCTTGGAAGTTTCAGGGGAAAAAAGAAAAATGATAATTTGACTTCTGGTATCTTGACGCATAGCTTCTGTGGATACCCAAACCTTGCTAGAGTTGTAGCAGTTACATCTTTTCTGGATATGCAGGTGGTGCAGCTGGAAAGCCTTGTTGTGGCGGAAGTTGCTGTGGATAGCCCTGTTGCGGCGGGGGTTGCTGCGGGTAAATTTGTTGCGGCGGGGGTTGTTGTTGGTAGGCCTGTTGTGGCGGGGGTTGCTGGGCGTATCCCTGTGGGTGATAGGGTTGTTGCGGTAATTGCTGCTGCGTCTGTGAGGTGATAACAACGTTCCCTGGGGATACGTTAGACTGAAGGACCGTAGTCGTGGTTGCCGGTGGGTTGTGATATTCATCTGTTAATGTCAAAGGGCGGGGGAAAAAAACATGGCAGAATTGCACAAATTACGAAAGCGTATACATGACCAGAATAACCAGAATGCTATATTTTGTCTTTTGTACCTGCAGACGTCATATATTTTCTGTTGTTTTGATGGAGCGTTTCTAACAAGCATTTTAAGATGTTCAAATTTACCATTTCAATGATAGTAGAACTCAGGAGTGGCGCTACGGGGTGGCTGGGGATGACCGCCCAACACCCCATGATGTTTTTCAAGCGATAAAAAAACATATATATAAGAAAAAGAAAAAGAAGAAGAAGGATAAAGAGGAGTATGGGGAAGAGAGGGCAGGGTCATGCAACATAATATAGCCCTATTTGTTCATTTAAAACGTTAATAAACTCACATTTGGGTCATCTTGCCCCCCCCCCCCTCCCCTCAATCAAAATGCTCTGGCGCCGCCCTAGTAGAGCTATAATAAAGTGTTGTTCAACATATTATCATGATTGTATCGAATTTGGTTTTCATTCAAAAAATAAGAGGTTAAAAAGAGATGGAAAAGAGAGGAGACTAGAAGACGATGATGGGTGTAGATTAAACTCACTTGAGAGAGCGATCATGGCCGCACCCCACATGATAGCCCAAACCCAACCGACTATCCAAAGGGCTAGGAACAGCTGTAGCAAGCCGATCCAGAAGTTGATGCAGAACGTGCCGACCCTTTCACCGGTCGGCTGACCCTTGTTGGCGCAACAGAACACGCCGAAACCAGCGACTACCGTACCTGAACAAAGATATCGAGGAGAGGTAATACTAATAAAGTAATGAAGAGAGAATCCGCCAAACAGCGGGAGGGGACGAAGCTGGCTGCTTAAGCAAAGCTCCTACCCCCCCCCTTTTTTTTGTAGTAGACAGGTTTCATTAGCCCCATATAATATGTAAGTTTGCATGCTCAGCCTGTAAAGAACTAAACCAAACTAATTCTGATTCCATACACACATTCTTCTTCATGAACAAAAAACTGCGGAACGGGGGGGGGGGGGGGGGGGGGGGGGGGGGGGGGGGGAGCTTGGGGCTTCAGCCTACCTCCTCCCCCCCCCCCCATCTCCTTTTAAAAAAAAATGTTCTCTCACTTGCATAGCCCCACCCACCCTACACATGCTTCAAAAACGAAATTACATGATTCTACAAAAACTGAAATTCTTTCTTTTCATCCCTATTACCAGGATTATGATTCCACTCCTTTCGATTTATTCTTTTGTATTATCTCAGGTATGACTCCATAACATGTATTCTTTCTTACCAGTTTTATTATCTCTGAACTACCAGGGTTATAACGGAAAGAATATTTGTTCAGTTTCATTAAATCACTTGAAAGGAATCTTTTTAAAAAAAAACCCCAAAACCACTAAAATACTCAAGTAGTTACTTCTGAATTTTGCTCTAAAAGTTCCGCATTGCAAATAACATAACAGACAATACGTCGAAAGAATTTTGGGTATACCGTGAATAGAAACAAATTTGGCATAATTTTCCGAATAACATCTTCATCGCATGGCTAATGACCTAGGACTATGGCCCTAATCTATTAATGCTCCATTTCCATCGACATAAGAAGGAAATGCCATCAGTCTTATAATCAACTTTTAGGTATAATTTTGTGACTGTGCTGGGGTGAATAGGAATAGGACATGTAATATATGAATCGTGTGTGCTTTAAAATGTTACTCTCCTCAAGACCCTCATAGTTTCGTTTTTGAAAATGTTTGGATGATAAAGGTATTTCAATGGACAATGCTCTGAGAAATGTTCGAATGCATTAACATAACATTCGAAGGTCAAAGACCTATCTTTAATTGCACACAGGAAAAGGATATTACGTGTGAATTAAAGTGGAATATATAATACTTTTGTTTGTTTGTTTTTCTTCTTTTCCTTTTCGTGTCAATATGCTTGGCAAAGTGGCTTGGGAGCTGTTTAATTACAAAATTTATAGGGAAAATGTGGCACACTAGCATATACATGGTTTATAATTTGCAGGTACACAATGGGGAGGATATCAGTTAACAAGTATTTTTTAATCTTGATATTTTTTAGCAAAGTAATTGTACATCCCGTGAATGTCTAATGGATTTTCTAAGCCACAACCTGTGTCTATTCTTTTTTAATTAATTTGATAAGATAATATGTGAAATATATTGTTTGATGAACTATGCCGGATATAGAATACGCGTTCCAGCGTTACCAGTGATGGAAATTTGTAATAATTTCTAATTATTATTATCAATATCATTGTATACTTGTGGTGCATGTGATAAAATCCATTTGATTTAGGTATATTTCAGAATATATGCTTCATAACTGCTTGGTGGTCTGCCCCTATTTACCCCGATTATTCAACAAAAATATCAAAAATATGCTTTTTTAAAAATGAGAAAAATTTATAACCCCAAATGCAGTCATTTCCTTTCTCTGGAATATCACATATGACCACATTTGTGAGGTCTTCATACAGAAAATCAGATCGTTTCTAGCAGAAGGTCAAGAGAGGAATTTATGACCTCATCTCAATTTTAAACATAATGGCCCGAATTCACAAAGGTGGTTTCATTTGAAACCGTGGTTTCTGAAAACCATGGATTTTTGAAACCACGGTTTCACCTGAAACCACGGTTTCACCGAGTCTGTGATTCACAAACAGTGGTTTCAAAAATCCACGGTTTCAATTAGACCCACGGTTGAAACCACGGTTAAAACCACGGTTGCAACCGGAGTCTAGGGATTTCCCCCTTTTCGCACTGCACTGAGCATGCTCAGTATCGTCGTTGATTTTACGAACCGTCATAAACCTCGACTGAAAGCAAAAACCAACTTTTGAGATAATCGCGTTTAAAGTTTTGATGCTTTACCGACGGCCAGAACTACGCGCTTTGAAGCAAAGCATGGTATTGTTTGGTATCATTGTAAAGCTTGAATTCTGAACCTTTTAATCAGCACATTTTGTACACATTTTTAAAATCAATTTTTGCAATATTTGCGATGAAATCCAACGTGGCATTTAAGAAACAGCAAATATTGGTGAAATTAGGGTTTAGGTCAGTTCGTAAAATCATATTTTGGATGCGCATGTTACGCGGCGTATTAAACCAAGGTTTATGACGGTTCGTAAAATCATATAATGCATGCGCGCGCCGCGAATACAGATTTAGGTCGGGTTTATGACAGTTCGTAACATCATGAAAGGAGTGCGCATAACGCGAGTGCATACGTTTTATGTGTGGTTAGGGACGTTTCCAACAATAACATCATTTTTAAAGTATTGTTTTGTAACTCCGTTAATAGCCATGGTAAATTTGAATTATTTTAATGGAAATAATGATAGCGTAGTGGGGATGATCATGATTAATTTGTAGGCCTATTATATCGATGCCTAGTATGCATATTTTAGTAACAATGATGGCATATATACAGCTCTACCCAGTTGCCCGGGCCCAGTTGTATGTCAGGAAAACGTGTGAATCCAGACAAGTCACAAATTTCAACTTCGTGAAGCGATATTTCATATTGTTTAGAAGTAATTTTACATAGGCCTACAATATCATTAAGAACAATTTTTTACAATTTGATGCATAGATTTGTGAAATCCAAACGGAAAAGAGGATTTTTTCTCTGCTGAAGTAGGCCTAACAGAATTTTGTCCATTTTTCATAATCCAATATTTGTTGTTGTTGTTTGCTTGCTTACAAAGGGCCCAAAATGACAAAATGAATTTAGTTTCTTGCCTTGTCATCCTGTATTGATCCTATTCTAATTTTATGACTCAATAAACTGATTCCTTCGTAATAAAGTCAAGCAACATTTTATTATTTAGAACAAATCTCTTTTTGAGGTGATGAAGACGACCTTTTCTACCTAAAAATTGCACATTTACCTCTGACAATGCCCTGATTACATCTATCGAGGGATATTTTAGGGAAAGCAAAAAATAACTTTAATAAATGGGGTATACGGCTTATTACTATTAGTTTCAATTTATTTTGTCAAGCTTCATTTCATTATTTAAAACAAATCTCTTTTGGAGGTGATGAAGATGACTTTTTCTACCTAAAAATTGCACATTTACCTCTGACAGTGCCCTGATCACATCTATCGAGGGATATTTTAGGTAAAGCAAAATAACTTTAATAAATGGGATATACGGCTTATTACTATTCATTTCAATTTATTTTGTTCACATGAACCGATCAGCTTTTTTTTTCTTCTATTTTCCCCCTGTTTTAATAGATTAATGTACATGGCAATATTCGGAATTTAACATATTGGTTTCTTTTTTCATTGTGAAAATAACCCAGGTATGAATCCAAGTCTGAAAGTGGACAAGATACAGAAAGGGGGTATGAAAAGAAGGGATAAACGAACGGAGGAAAATGGAGAGGATGGAAATAAAAAGAGGAAAGAGTAGGGAAGAGGGAAAGAAAGGGAGAAGATTGAAGCGAAATGGACAGGGAGAAGTTCAATATACTGGAGAAAAAGTGGGAAAGTGGGAAAGAGAGAGCGAGAGAGATAGAGATAGATAGAGTGAGAGAAAGAGAGAGAGAGAGATCCTCGGAGAAAATTGTACCTATATTCTGTCTTTTTTTCGCTCTAAGTATTTTTGAAAGGTTCTATGAAGAACATCATTTTTGTTTCAAACAAAAGCTATATAAAAAAAAGCAATAATAAATAGCCTATAATACAATCCCGCTTTCTCAACAGCTCATTCAAAGATGTAATCACATCATTTCAACATCTTGAACAATCCTTCCAATTTCTCTCACGATCTTTAATTCGCGCCCATCCCAGCATAATCAACTCATTACATTTTGATCAAACATTAAAGTATAAGTTGGCATCAATGTTCAATTTATTTACAATTATAAATTCTTTGAAAAATGCAGCTCCTGCAATATAGAGCGTATACATCGTTTCCATTAACATTTTTCATTTAACGTGAGCAACAGCCGTTTGAAGTTTTTTCTCAAAAATCCTATTTCCTGAGAGTAGTGGATGAGGTATATACCTCGGTAGAAGTTAATAATTCACAAATGAATTCAATTATCATAATTATTGTACTATACACTTACACTACTTCTGCTTTATTACTATTACTTTTAATAAAGTGAACAAAATCATAAATCGTATTTTTTATACAATACTCAGTCATTCATTTATTCTGTTTATTTTGTTTAATTCATTATTTTGTTCATTTATTGATTTGCTTTATATATTTATTTATCTGTATATTCATTTACTTATTTATTCTTTTATTCATTTAGTTGTTTATTTTTTTATTCATTTATGTATTTAAGTATCTATTTATTGCAGTTCTAAACTACTATAACCTTTGTATATCATTAGTAGTAGTAGTAGTAGTAGTAGTAGTAGTAGTAGTAGGCCTAGGTGTATTTACTTATATACTTTGGCAATTCATTAGCGTCCTAAACCCAACGGATAATACATGCACTCGTGTTGCGCGCATACAAATTGTGATTTTACGAAGCGTCATAAACCCTCGCGAATGCGTTTTATGATGCCGTCACAATGCTTTAGGTCACTTCGTAAAATCACTTGAGCTGATATGACGGTTCGATCGAATTTTCAATTGTCTCTTATTCTTAAAATAATCAAGATTTTGGTCTGAAATTTGGTGAGTCGGTAGAGTTGAGGACGGGCTCTCAGAATATTAACAAATCTCAATTTCGAAAAATTGACCGAAAAATGAGGTTTATGACGGTTCGTAAAATCAGCGACGGTATGATTGATCCAGAGCTAGAGCTAGAGTCGTATTTCCTTTTATTTTCGTATCTTTGGAATAAAACGCGGACGTGTACCGCAGGGTCATCGTATTTTGCATATTGACCTTAATGCGCTTGTCGCCCGGAGCAACAGGCGTATTATCATACGCAATCGCGCTAGTGCGCGCATAGCCTAGCCAAACTTTGTTTACATCAACATTAGGGCCGCCTAGCCTGGCTAGGCCTACTGTATATCGCGTAGGCCTATTTATATGACCGGAGGGTGCGACTGCAATCGGAATATTCTAGGATGCTCTCTTTGAATATTTGTTTTTCAAAATCTGTTTAATGACGAAGATAACAAGGATTTTGTAATCGTATAAATAAGACGCTTATAGCCAATTGGGGCATCTACACGACGTGTTCTCATGAATGCTTACAGCATTGAAAAATGAAATGATATTCAATTTGTTGATGTTGAATTTTTATCTGTGAATGATAATGTAATGTAATCTCCGGCATCGTTTAGAATTGTAATTGATTTCGGACTTATTTTTATCTAAACTATCGAATTAATTTCGCAATTTGCCACGTCGAAATCCTTTTCATTTAAGAATTTTGCAAGATTTGGGGCTTCATTGTTCTGACGGTCATTGTAAATTGTAGATTCAGGAATTCATTGTACTTTTTTTTCAGCAGTATTTTCTCTATATATCAGTAATATTTCAAGACATTTTTATTGAGAAACTTTTCTGTAGTAGGATGGGAAACTTTGAAGTGGTTGGCATTAGGATAGGCATCACAGAATTTGTTTTTGTTTTTCCAAATATTTCATTAGAGATTTCATTTAAAATAAATTGTCGCATGCGCGCGGACACACACACACACACACCAACATACGAGTCTGCAAAGCCCCCCCCCCCCCCGGCAAAGTCAAAGCATCATAAAAACCGATCCAACATGCTGCTATCTTCAAGCACAGCCACAGCCTACCAAGATCTTTAGCAACATCAACCTCTCTTGTGCAAAGTATTCACTATCAATATTTTGCAACAATATCAAGCATATTTACATTGCATCATCAGAAACCGCAGGAAGTTTTCGAAAGTGGTGGGGGGGGGGGGGGGGCAGCTGCGCGTACAAACCAGGATAATTATTTCCAGGATTTTGTACAGAGGCAAACATGTATGCTCAAAAAAGTGGGGGAGGGGAGGCTGCAGCCCCCCAGCCCCCCCCCCCAGTTTTGTGGGCCCTGCTCATAACATCATCATCAAACACAAAATATGACGTCATTCACATCTTGCCAAAAAGCAACACCACTTCCAATGTGATGTTTCTACGATACAAAGTACATGTATACAAGTTTTTATAAAGTAACTTAATTTCTGCAATTTAATATATACTTTTGTCATATAATGTAACTGCGACAAAATTTACACACACAAAAAAAAACCATTTAGGTAACCATATTTTCCATTGCTAGTTAACAATAGTCAAAGAAATTACATACCGATTCACTGAATATGAACATGACTATTTTTCTCAGAAAGGGATGGCATAATTTACAATATCAATCAATCTACATTCATACATTCATGGCCGAACGCAGGGGGGGGGGGGCGCCCCAGAAATTTGAAAACTTACATTTTTTACTGAAAATTTTCACAGAATTCACCAAAAGTGTATACCAAATGTAACAAATCCTTCAATCTCACTTTTAAAAAAAGCAAGTGTCCCCTGACAAGCTCCGTCGTTTTTCTTCTTCCCTTTCGATTTTCTTCGAAATATTTTTTTGCATCTTGCCCCCCCCCCCAGGAAAAAAAATTTCTGTGTACGGCCCTGTCTACATTAAATGTATTCCATTTTCACTATAAATATTTCACTTCCTGAGTACACATAAATAATGTTTTGCTCATAAAATGAATTCATAAAACCATGCAGAAACCATGCCAGGTTTATATCCACTTGGTCTACCAGCAGATGGTCTAATTACCTGATTGTCTAATACCATATTGGCTAAATCCATTTGATATACTATCAATTTGGTCTAATTGCCATTTGGTCTAATACATACTTGGTCTAATTCCACTTTGGTCTAATGCAATGATCACTTGGCCTAATTGCCAATTCGTCTAATAACCAAACTGTCTAATTGCATTTGGTATTAGTCTAAGTGGTGTTAGGCCAAGTGGACATTAGACACTATGGGCATTAGACAAGATGAGAATTAGACAAAATGGTAAATAGGCGAAGTGGCAATTAGACCAAAGGTCATTAGACGAACTGGTTGTAGACAAAATGGAATTAGACCATGTGGGGCAAGACCAAACGGGCAGTAGTCAAAGTGGGAGTAGACCGACCGGCAATTTACCAAAAGTATCACTACATTATCTGCATAAAGAAGTTTGCAGTATTGTCAACAAGGTCAAGGCAACAAGAAAGGCTGCATGGTACACCACGTATTACCCAAGGAAATGATGGTTGAATTGGCATGGGAGGAACATATGTTAAGAATACAATTTCTCAAAGAAGAGCATGCTCTAAACATGGATATTTTCTGTATGTACACCTATATAAACAGAAATAGTACATCAAAATTTTACTATATGAACCTTGTAGGTAATATATGTAGCTGTAAATATGAGTGTTCTGAAATTAATGCGTATTCATATTTTTGTATAATTGCATACAGTGATGTGTTGCTGACTTGTTCTTGTCTAAGGTTTTAAGCACTATTTGATTCATATATGAACTGCATTACATATGCCTATCAAATTCATTAATTATTCATGACTCATATTCTGACAATTTGAACATAATATTAATATCAAATTGACAATTTACTGTGATATGAATGTTCATTAACACATACACAGTGAACTATAATTTGTTTTGAGAACTTGTAAAAAAGGAAATATCATTATCTACTTTTTAATAATAATTGCAAGAGTTAGACAATGTGCAGCTCATCTGAATATATGAATTCAGGATAGCCTTAAATAGGATTCTACTCTAGAATTTCAATCAATTTTTATTCAAAATATTTATTCAAATAAGTTTTTTAAAACTGTTTTCATTTTGAAATTATGATTATGAACCAAAATTTTCAACAGAAATCAGATTATGATATACTGCAATTCCAATCCACTCTCATTGATGTATTTGTAGAGCACCAATATCTAGCTGCCTAATCAAAAGCACTTATGAGACTAATTCATATTGCAAAGAAAAATATGTAATTAAAGAAAAACCTTGTCATAACAAACTTCTCTGCAATAGGGGGGGGGGGGGGGGGGGGGCTCCAAGTACAAAAGAGAGTGTGTTCGTGTGTGTATTATTATTTTTTGGCCAACCAAGTGAAGGGGGCATGTGACCCCCCCCCCCCCCCCCCCTTACGTAACTTCGGAACCCATGCCCTGAGGTCGCAACTTTGGTCTTAAAAGATGGGGGGGGGGGGGGGGGTCTTAACAAGAAAAAAAATTCATGAAATGGCGCATCGACTCCTTTGCATATTAGGGACATATCACGCGAAACATCTCGCAGACCCCCCCCCCCCCCCCCCTGCTTAAGGTTAAGGAGAATTACAGATGATTATCAAAAAAACTTATTCACATTCCACTATCTCCACATAGCCACCTGGCACCATATGTCCTTGCCTCTTCAGTTCTTTCAGTTAACTCTGATCCATGAATTTGATACAAGTCCAATTAATAGCACCTACATGCCACCTATGACACCTGGAAATCCACAATACTCATAGAATCACTGATGGGTAGATTCGACCTCTTCTTTCCTACTTGGAAACTGCATGAATTCTCTTTTCCTTCTTGCAAAAGCTTTGGAAATCTCTCTGATGTCTCTGCAAACAGATGATTCTGATACTGATGCCTCAGTCATCACCATGCATCCTATGGAATGATCCTGTAATTACATATCAACAGATACCAGGTTGAAAATATTTTCTCAGAAATATTGACCTTTAAATTTGAAATATATATATATATATATATATATATATAAATAAAACAACAAAACTATGCATCATTAATTTGACATTTAAGAAGAAAAAAAAACTGAAAAAAATTAATCTGTGATTTAATATTATCATAACAAAATTACAGAAATTATGCCTTCTGTTCATAACACACTTGCTACTGCTGCATGAACAATTTTACAAGTAGAGCAAGTCATTTTCAGATGGTGAGAATTGAATGGTGCTCAATTTTTCACTCCTTGCAGTAAAAAAAATGGAAAAATGAAATTTGGAATTACATGTATTGTGATATTCTCTCTTAAGATGACATTTTTAAATGATTCAAATAACAAGATGACTTGTTATTTGAATCATATCAGCATATCAGAACTGTTAAAGACCAAGATTTGCTTCCGCAAAAGGATTACAATGTTAAAATAAGTTTAGTGTCTTGCTCAAATATTCCATGTAATTAACAATGACATACATTAAAGAACCTCCACATTTAAATTGATTTTCAAATCTCAAAGCACTAACTTCTCCTCATATGCCCCTCTTCTGTTCAATATTATTTGAGGATAAAAAAGAATTAACTTCTCTTAAATATAAAGCAAAAGCAAGTCCAGCTTATAATTTAAAGATTCCACCCCCACCCTCCCCCCCCCCCCTAAAAAAAAAAAGAGAGAGAGAAATGATAAACAATAAAAGCACAAATTCAGGGAGAACAACTAACTAGTATTTTAAAAAAAAAAAATAGAGCAGTCAATACCTGCAACATCACAGGTAGCTATGGTGGATCATTTCGTTCAAGCATGCTGATGAGGTAGAGTGCATTCAAATCGATTCCTCCGGTCCAAGAGACCTTGCTGTTTTCTGTCAGCTCTCTGTATGTAAAATAACGTTGGAATTAGAGGCAAAGTTAAATATTGAAGGCAAGAATTATTGGAAATGAGTGTACATACAATACATACATGTACTGTACATCAACAATTTTCAGGGTCGTTCTCAATCTGCTGTATGCTTCTTATTAATGTGATTGAGAATTTGAGATTCAGTCTCAGTTCAAGGCGTTAATCCACTTTCGTATCCATGCACATATTTCCAATTGTAATGAACAAGTCTGCATTAAAAAAATTTAACATAATGATCAGTAACATGTATTCAATTTTTCAACTGCATTGGAATAAAATTGGACCAAGAAAACCTTGCTTTACACAGCTTCGGCCTCCGATTTTGTTGCTCAGTACGGTCCTCCGATGGTTTGCTTCACTTCATGTGCGCATTTGTGCCATCCTTAAGCCAACAATCTAAATTTTTGCAAACTTTCCTGTGTTATCCCTCATTATAGATGGGTCTACATGTAAAGTTAGCAAAAACTTAGATTGCTACATCACAGATTACTACATTTTTTTTGGTGTTTCTAGTATAGATCTATGCAGCAAGGGAAGTGTCAAATTCCATGAGAAATCCTGTGTACATGGTCAATGAATTGACCTCGTCCCACAAAAGTGACAATTCTGTACCGAAACTGCATAGCATGCTTTTCTTTTGGTTACTCGAAGGAATGCTGTCAAGTGTGATAAGCGTCAATTTTCTTCTTAAAATTCACCATTTTTCAGTTCATTCATCAGATATGAAGCAGAAAGGGGAAATTGAGAGCCTCAGGAACATTGCTGGTAAGTAAAATGAAAACTTATCTTCTAATTTATAGTCAATATATTTTGCGTTTGTGTTAGCAATTAGTTTTGCTATTCAAAACGCCGTTTTGACCTACGGTGGTCTATAGATTACCGCCTAGATCGGTAGAGTTAGCAAGTATGACATGATTCATGATGTACATGTAGATTCTAGCTTTAGTTTAGGAACAGAAAGCAGAATCTACATGCACTGATGCAGAGAGCGAAACATGTAGCACACAGCGGGCAGCAGGGCCTGGCAAGGGGAGGGGATACTGAGCAACGACATCAAAGATCAAGCTTTCAAAGCCATAAATAAATGGAGGTTCCCTTGGAAAGACTTTATTCGGTAATCCTGGGTTTTAGGGGTATAAATTATTTTCACTTGCATTCGATCGCTAACTTCAGCGCACCACATACAACAGAGACTGTCGTGTGTGGATTATGGTTAGGATTAGGATTAGGATTAGGGTTAAGGATAGGGTTAGGATTAGGATTAGGATTAGGTAGAGGGTTGGGGTTAGGGTTGGTGTCAGTCACTGTTTTCTATTTCTGTGGGTCAGCTGGGTTGTCAGGAAGAGGTGTGCTGAAGTTAGCGATCGAATGCAAGTGCAAATAATTTATACCCCTAAAACCCAGGATTACCCTTTATTCAATTTCAGGTTAAAAATTGTACAGATCTAGGGGGTCTATATTTTAGACTTGAATCTACATTAAAGTCTATCACAGTACACATGACATTGACACGTTGCTGACCATCCATGCACTGTGAAATTTGAAGCAGATTCATTCATTTCATTTTCAATTCAACTGGAAATAGACCTAGACTAATCTAGGCCTAAGTTAGATCTAGACCTAGATCTAGATTAGACCGAAGTGTTCTGTCTCTAACAGTCGTCGTTAGCCTCGTATTCTGACAGGGTCGGCATTCCTCCTTTCTAAAAAGGAGTGCCGACCCTACCAAAATACAAGGCTAATGTGACGACTGTGTTAGTGTTAGATACAGAACACTTCGGTCTAGATCGGTCTAGACTCTAGTCTAGATCTAACGAGTAACGTTAGGTCTACGTGACCGTCATGTCGCGTGTGATATGAAAGTGCATTATAGCACCCAAGTGAAATGTGCAATAATTGTTCATTATCATATAATGAAATTTTGATGAACATCCATTCATTAATGCAGGCTGGATATTATTAGTCGAGACACGAGTTCAAGTCTCACTCCAGCCTTACTCGATCTCGATCCAGTCTTCAACTCGTTGTGATGAAGGGACACAAAAATAAACACCTGGGACTGAAAAATTAACCTGCTTGCGATTATGCTCCACTGAGCTCCACACTGGCGCTCTGCTCCAAACAGCATGCTTTTATATCATCATATTTACTCTTCTGTACAACAAAATACGTACAAATATAATGAAAAGAGAATTTCTAATTAGAAATCTCTAGGAATTGATAAATTACTCACGATTTCATTCTAGCTAGGGCTCGGGAAAAAAGGCTTGGCTCCTCAAGTCTTGCTGCCCAAAAAAATTCTTTCCGCTACGCTGCGCTGATGACCGCCTGTGGCCAGCTGTCTGCTGCACAAAATGCTGCACTCTGATTGGTTAAAACGAGGGTAAAACCATGGTTTCATCTGAAACCACAGTTTCAGACCACCCCAAACAGTTGACTCAAAATGATGACGTAAAAGCAGGAGATGAAACCGTGGTTTCACTTGAAACCACCTTTGTGAATCGCAATTTTGAAACCGTGGTCTGAACCGTGGTTTGAAACCATGGTTTAGACCACGGTTTTGACTGAAACCACCTTTGTGAATTCGGGCCATTTATTTCAAGACATCATCATAAATCATATTCCATACCGGAGTAGATATTAGTAGAGCCACATAATGATAGTCATGACTAGGCAGCTGGAGGTGTGTGGTACGCAGACAAGATAAATGAAATGGGTAAGCATTATTAAAAGCTGTTTTCCTCTTTTCGTTCCTATTCACTCTGACTCCGTTTTAGGGTTCTTTTCCAACGTTTAGTTCAATGCAATGGCTACATAATTATCCTGAAGGGGATAGGTACTCGTTTGATCCCCAACTGCCCAAGGTTTATAATTCCAAAATACGAATTATTTCACCTTACAAAGTGGTTCGAAAATGAACTGCGGTTCATGATTTCAAACATGTTGTATTACTCCACTGATAGATTATTTTGAATGTTCATTATTCCGAAAGGTCGTTCGTCCGAAATTTTGAAATTCCAAAGGTGAAAAAGGGTTTATTACGAGGTATAGGGTTCTATTCCATTTTCGGAATTATGAACCTTCGAAAATAATTATGAGCGTTCACAAAACGAGATGTAAACAGGCGTGGACTGCATATATGGGATTGAAATTTTGTTGGGGAATTTCGACGTGATCAGCCCGCTCCTGCCTACGATAATTATCGTTATCATGGTTAACGTACCATTCGACGCCCCGCTTTGGGCGGCACGTCCAACAAAAAGAAATCAACTGTTCAGGATTATTTAACATGTAACATGCCTGCTTTTATATGAATATGATGATTTTTATATCATGCAAACATGCTACCTTTTGGATGAATTATTGTAAGAAATTGCACAATTTTACTGAAATCAGTTTTCGTTTCCACGTTCATCCGCAAATCTATAAGAAATTCGTTACCGATTGCTAACAGTGATCATCTTGTGCTTTGATTGATACATTAAGTAAATTTCAGAATCGCTCTCGTGTTGTGGGTCTTGGAAGTAGGCCCTAATATGCCTAAAGGATACAATAATTAATCAAAATGTGGCCAATTCAGTCTTACGTCTGTTACTCACGAGTCATCATTTTTGCTTGACGCAGCACTGGGTCAGTTAGAGACGCGGGTCTTAACGCACCATGTGAGAGTGAGATCGTATACAAAAGGTGCGCGCAAAATGAACAGTGTAAGCAATGCTTGGAATTACTGGCGTATTGGTTAATATTAGCCTCCACAGGTTCGCTTAGCGCAGGTAATGCCTCAAGCGAAATGACGCAAGCAAAATGACGCGTCGTGTGTGTCGGGCCTTAGGTTCAGGATCAATGATAGAAAAAAAAAAATCAATTACCAATTCCAGGTAGAAAGATGTTGAGTATGAGACATACGATGGCCATGGCAATGTGCATGGACGGTATGGCAGCTCTACATGGGTTGGGCTGCTTTTCTTGAACGATCACAGTTTGTATGGGCTGCTGCTGCTGCTGCTGCACAACCACGGTCTGCTGGTGTACCTGCGCCATATTTTTTTATTATCCACTTCCTCAAAGCCTCAAGCAAGCTATAACTTTGAAAACAAAACGATATTCCCAATCAAATGGAGAGATGGAAATCAACTGGATTCATATGCTGAATGTCCCACGATATGAATGTAAAAAGCGGGCTTCAGCAGTTCACATTTATTTATAATTGCTTTATAGATGCCTTTCGATGCTTTCTAGATAGAGCGATACCAACGAGACCGTGTGAATGAAGAATGAGGTTGATATTGCATTTGAGAATAGTCGTTGTTTCCGAAAAACATAAATTCATTACATGTTCTTTCTTTTTGGATATTTCAGAGAGAGAAAAGAAATCGAGTCCAAAGTTCAAGTGGGAGCATTGAAAAACCTTTTGAAAAGAAGGGATACCGCATTGATTGTACCCCAGCCAGACAAACGGAAACAAACACCAGACTGACACCAGACCAAACAAAAACGTTTCATTATTCCGAGTTGGGAAGAAAATCGGACGGTGTATGGAATCGATGGGAGCTGATTTAGCCCTGTGACTGGGGCATATAGTGGTGACGTTGCAGAGTGGCGACGTTGCAGAATGCTCTCACGGACAATGTAAAGAATCCGGTAAATATATATTATCACGAAGAGGGCATGACCGTACGCAGCGGGAGGCAGGGGGGAAGATGCCTCCCCCTCCCCCGATTTTTTTTTTTAAATTAAAAAAGAAATTAAATGTTTTCACCAAAAGTGTGCACCAAATTAATCGTTCAATTTCAATTCTAAAAATCAAAAGATCCCTCGCTTGCGTTTTCCCCCAAACACTTTACATATTCTCCCCCCCCCCCCCCCCCGAAAAAATTCTTGCGTACGGCCTTTGAAGGGGGTTGGAATAGTTATGGAGATATTCAGTTTGTCATATTCCTCATTAGGTCATCATCATTCCATTCCCTCCTCCCCCTTTATTTTTGTGATTTATTCAAGTCGCATGTGTTATAATCCCACTAATCTGTAAGTACAAATTTACATACAGGTCGTCAAAATTTTAGGTAAAATTCCATACAGATCAGTACTTATATAGCCCAAGATTTAATGGGAGGGTGCACTCGTTTTTCCAATGGTTCATTACTCCGAAGGTTTATAATTCTGAGACAAAATTTTCCAAATCAGGGGGTTCGTAATTCCGAAAAATGAATAAGGTTCATAATTCCGAATATTTGATTCCTTACTCTGAAGGTTCTTTTTTCCACGAAAAAAATCTTGAAATTCCAGGCCCCTTTATCGATAGTATCACTGACTATGTAAATACAAATGGCACAACAATAATAAAACAACTCTCCTGGCAAACTGTTGATGAACGCCGCGGTTATTTTTTGGCTATACTAATGTTCATAAGGGGCATTGCCCCACAAGAGAACTGGAAGTGGATGAGCTTGGATCTCGCATGGGTTTAATTACGGAGATATTGAAGAGCAGAACCTTGAACGCAGTGAAAAGTGAGCAACAAAATTTTGAAAATTTTGAAGCTTCTGGTCCATGGACAACAGTTTCTGGGGTAAATTGAACAGACGAGCATTGCTAAAGTCGAGACGAGAGGAAATAATTACCCCAAGCTATAGATAAAATTGTAAATACTGAAATAGGTCATGAAAAATGTACAAGTAAGGTATTTCTTTTTCTCGTATACAGTATACATTGGAGGCTTATTTTCCTCCTTTCGTTTTGTTTTTTTCTTAAGCACTGATATATCATTTGGTTACGCAGTGGGCCTAGGATACAAGAAGGCTGAGCGTGTAAATAAACTTACAGGCATGTCTCAAACATTATAATTTGTTACTAAAAACCTGAGCAAATTAACTACATGTATATTATTATCTCTGCATGTGTGGCTTTATCCATGGCCATACTCATACTTTGGTCCTATATACTTCGTCAGAATTTACATGTTTATTCAGAAGACTAGGTGATTTACATCAGTCATCAATGATTCTTTTCCATTAAATAGATTTATAGATTCTTATAGCGTTTCAGGAATAAATGTTCATTTTTGCAATGAAAAACCTAGTTTTGTGTTAGTGTATCCTTGACGCCGCGGCGTAAATCCACTTTAGGAGTGGGGGGGGGGGGGGGGGGGGGTGGATGATCGATTTTTTTTTTTTTGTCGATTTTTTTTTTGTCGAACTCACACTTAAGTATAGACACACACCCTCACCCACCTGCACAGACCACCTTACACACATTTTAATTTTTATTTTGCAACCGAGCAAAAAATAACCACTTTTCTGTTTTTTAATCGCATTTCCAAATAGAATTTCAAAATATATAATGGTTGTGTATGACAGATTACCACAAATTTTACTAATTGATTAATTGAAATATCATATCTTCCTGAAAAGGTGTGGGGGATATTTGTACACGCCATCCCCCCCCCCCTCCCCCGCGCTCGAAAAAGTGTGTGTGTGTGGGGGGGGGGGGTATATCGGAAAGAAAGTTAGAATCAAAACGAAAGAATGAGTCGGATAGAGAAAAATTACAAAAGACTCTGAGGAACACTTGATAGAAATGGATAGATAGATAGGCCTTCTTAAGAAAGAAAGAAAGCAATGGAATATTATAGGAATGAATGAAAGAAAGGAAGGAATAGTACGACTAAAATAGAAGGTAAGAGGGAAAGGATAACAGAAAGGAGAAAACAGGAAAATGATTTTTTGATAATGGATTTGAGAGAATGAAGGTTAAAAGAAGGGGGAGAGAAAGAAGAAGAAGAAGAAGAAAAAAAACAACAACACAGGAGCAGCACATAAAAAACAGAAGCTTTTCATCAGCAAGCTGCAGCATTGTTTACACGCGTCACGCACGAGCGGATATCTCCTCGCTTGTACGACGCCGCACTCCATTGTGATTGGTCGAATTTGTTTTCGTGACGTCACCGTGTGGGAAATTTCAATGTTCCAGGACTCGGATGTAATATGTGTGCGGAAAGCTCGTAAAAATTAAATATTTTGCCAGGTTTGCTGCACCTTCGGTCTTGCAGATTGTGAGTATATTTTGTTATGAAAAATTCATCTAAATTTGATAATGAGTGTTTCTGTACTTCCTGAAGGTGTGTTACCACCAGCAAAATTATTTCACGTAGAGATCTAGATACTTTAGACCCACACATGCCGAATGGTGTTTGTGATTAAACATTATGGCAGGGTGACCTAACTTCGCGCAGGTCCAAACTTCGCGCACAGGGCAATATCTCAAAAACTAGAAAAGATTGTGAAAAACTGGTAGCACCAACGGAAAGAGCACCCTAAAATTACCCTGGAAATTACTTTCCTTTTTAAATTAGAGAAGGAATTTTGAAATTATGAATGAAAAATCGGCAAATTTTGCGTTCGTTCTGACAAAAACTGGACTTGTCGACAAGCATGACAAGGGTCTAGAATTCCTCTTTTCGACTTTCGAGAGACGATGTCATCAAAATTGTAAGTAAAATGTGGTATCAAATTATTCAGCGGCATTTTGCCTTCCTAGTAATGCGATTATCTTACCTTTTAATTTTGGCAGTGTATACAGCCACACGCGTGTCTTTACCTTACGGCCACACGCGTGTGGTTGTATCCACAGCATCGACATGAGGATACAGCCACATCAACTGAATTCCCACTTATACTCTGCGCCGCTACAGCTATCGCTAGTGTGTATGTATGCATTGCACCAGCGATGTGTAAATTCATGCGACAGTGCCAAACCCCAAAACTTGGATCGTCACGAAGATTTTATCTCTTGAAATTCACTGAAATTCAAACAATATTGTACTATATTGTCACCTGCTTGCTGACCAGGCGAGAATGAAGTGAAAATATTGTTTGTATAATAAGTGAAATCGAGAGATAAAACCTTCGTGACGATCCAAGTTTTGCAAGTCGCAACACATACCATCGCATGAATACACATCGCTTGTGCAGTGCAGTGCACACTAGCGATAGCTGTCGCGGCACAGACTTCAAGTGGGAATTCAGATAAGTGTGGCTGTATCCTCATATCGATGCTGTGGATACAATCACACGCGTGTGGCCGTAAGGTAAAGACACACGCGTGTGGCTGTATACACTGCCTTTAATTTTATGGATCTCTATTTTGTATTAATCACTTGAAAACTGGCGTGCGCGAAGTTAGGTCTCGTTATTCTTGTAACACTTTTCCAGAGCGGTGCGATACGACATCGAATTTTGTGATCGCGATATCTCGGGAATCTTCGTAAATAACATGTTCTTCTTGCGCACATTTGAAATCTAAAACTTTGCCTTGCCTTTGGTGTCATTTAAATCAGAATAATTTTTGGTAAAAATTGAGAAATTATGGATCAAAAATTGCCTCCATTAAAAAATTAAAATGTGCGTGAACTATGGTCCCCCCATCATACAAGTTACTAATATTATTGACTAATGTAATGTGAAGTGTTTTGACTGTGCCACTCATAGGACATGTAACGTTAGGGCCAAACGTGTGTGGGACTGTATTATGACGTATCAAACTTTCACCGTTGCAGCAGTCAAAAAGACAACAAAATTGCCCTAGAATCTAGACCCTAGATCTAGATCTATTCTATATTGTTAATGTTAACAAAGTTAGATCTAGCTTGAAGTCCTCTGCTATTTGCCCCTGTGGAGACCCATGTCAAAGATATATTATGCCTCCAAATCACACTTTCTCATGCCTTGCAAACTACCTTCAAAGTTCGCCAGTGGACCAGTAGATCTAACTGTGATATATTATTAGAACCTAAACTTTATTTTTCAACTCAAAATTTCGACTTTTGATTGATACAAGACCCAACTTTCTTGTCAGTTTTGCCGCATGATTAATTTCCATTTCAATAGCGTGACCTCCGACATCGTGAGTTCACCTACACCCGTTAGTCTCGGGCAAAGACGAAGAGCGGTATACGGAGTTGCACTCTCGCAATATCTGCGAACACAGGGTACGTGCGAGATTGCAAAGCTGTACCACTCTTTGCCTGTGGCCAAGACCAGCGCATGTAGGTGAGTTCATGCACTATGTCAGAGGTTGCGCTATTGAAATGGAAATTAATCACCCGGCGAAATCGCAAAGAAAGTTGGGCAGACCCGGAGAATAGGGGACCGGAACGCACGCACTGTGTTCATTTGTGTGCAAGCAAATGCAGCCCAGTGGCAGCGGCTGCGGGGACGATCTGCACAAGATTCAGTAGTGAAATGTTTGTGAGTTTGACAACATTTCTAGCCAAACATTCAAAACCCATGTCATATTCGTCTTTCTCTCTAGAATTGTAGAGGAAAGTGTACTGAAGAGATTAAAACATTAAAAAAGTAGGGTCCATGTGCTTGTTTTTGAACTATTGTCGCCCTAATATTTGCGAATTGGCTTGAAAACCACAAAAACGTGCCAAAACATGCAACAGGCTGAGGATCTAATCCAAAATACAGATGACTCAAATTTATGGTCCCAAACATTCAAAACCCATGTCATATTCGTCTTTCTCTCTAGAATTGTAGAGGAAAGTATACATGTACTGAAGAGATTGAAACATTTAAAAAGTGGGGTCCATGTGCTTGTTTTTGAACTATCGTCGCTCTAATATTTGTGAATTGGCTTGAAAACCACAAAAACGCACCAAAAACATGCAAAAGGCTGAGGATCTACATTGCTTACAAAAGAATGAAATAAACAGAACAACAGCAAGGAAAGTTTCCAGACCAAAGTTTTCCTCTCTTTGAAGTCAGAAGCCTGTTCATTTTGTGTGTGTGGATCGCAACAAATTTAGAAGGGGATTTTTCTTTTTTTGAGTACATGTAGATGGTGAAAAGGGATAATTTTTCAAAAGCAGTCTGCTTACCACATTTTCAACTTGAGCCAAGTGAACCCTGATATTAAAGCATTTTATGCAAACAAAGATTTTTTTTTTTTAAAGAAAAATGAAGTAGGAGACTGTCTCCCTGTGGGAGAATCTGGATCTGGAAAATCTGGACAGAAGTCTTTGATGGTTGCGACAGTCTGCAAAATGGGAGAGAGGGTCTCCCATATTGACTGCTTCTCTACTGACTAGAAGTCTAGAATTTACATTTCTTTTTTTTTTTCAGTTAATGTTACAATCTACTACATAACTACTGTATTTTCAGGACTTTTCAGATAATCAGATAGCTGTCCAAAGCTGCTTTAGATCTTTGTTCCCCACACTATCCAATGCACTTTCATTTTTCTCAGGCTTCATGTCAGAGTACACATGTACATGGAAGTGAAAATTATTTGTCACTTATTTGAATCTTTAATGGATGTTTGATAGTACTGATATATATATATATATATTTTTTACCATGTTTTGTACCCCCCCCCCTTTTCTGTAAACTCCATTTATAGAACAATGCCAACATCAGGAGAGTGTGGAATTGTTCCTTCCTCAACCTACAATCTGAGGTGAGTGTAAAAGCCCTTTATTCTCTTTCACAAAAGCAGAAGGTTAAAGGATTTTTGTAGTTTTGGTAGGCCCTTAAAACCTTTTTGTCAAATTTGCTAGACTATTTAATCAGTTTCATGTCCATCATCTTGTTTTTTCTAACAAAACTGTACATGAGCTTGAGGAGTAAGATTCTACAGCTATGTGAGTGTATGGAAATGCACAGCTGTAATAGGCCCCAGATATCTGACATTTATTTTATGAATATCAATTACATGTGCAAATGTAATTATTTTTGAAAATCTCTGTTTAAGAGATCAAATAGTAATGTATCCAGTTGTTTTCTGATACTACAGAAGTAGACCTCTTCCAAAGACTACATCTAGACCTACTTCAAGGAACTCAAATAATAAGGAGAACATTGGTACCAAAAAGGCAGGTTCTTCTACAAAGCTCACAAAGAAGACAAATCAGAGGTAAGGAACAGTTGACAACCAAAATCATGATGTTTATTGCTACTGCTAGGCCTGTGATATAAAAGGGATTACTTTTTTGTGCTGGCACTGTATTGTATGTGAAATACATGATTATTATTCAAGATCATTCGATTGCTTTTTAAAAAAAAAAAGCATTTTAAGAGAAATCAGCTAAAATATGTAGAATGCTAAATTTGAGCAGCATTACAAAACATTGCAGAAAGCATATATTCAGATAAGATCTACTTCAGATTTAGGATTTTACCAGGATTTCCAAACTACATGTACTATTTAAAGGCATTGGCTATTTTTGTGAGCAGCCGATTTAAAAAATTCTCAAATTAAGATGAAACGTGTGTGTCTGAGTACTTGTATTTGTACTCAAAAACCCTGAAACGAACCATTATTTGGAATGAAAAACTGTTAATAAGATGCAAACCGCGATTTTATTATTTTTGGTCTCAGAGACAATACATGTACATGTAAATAAGAGGACCGTTTTGCTCGAGTTCAAAAAGACAGTTATCTGCCTCCTTCTGCGTGATATGTCAATTCACACAGTACGGTCCGGTGAGCCACGTGTGCATGCCCACTCCTTACGTCTAGTCTGTGCAACTGACCCTTATTTTTCAAACATTGGTTCACATTTCTAATATTTGAAAATATTTCCTGTGGATAGTATACTTGAAACTTTCTGACTGGTATTTTTACACTACATGTATAACCCTTATGTTTATCCCATTTTTAAGTAGCAAAATGAGTTTTTAAAAAATTATTACAGTGCCATTCAATGCTTTTTTTCTCTACTTCTCTTCAGCAGCAAGATCCCCGTTCCTAACAGTAAGATCCCTGTCCCTAGGACAACCAGAACAACCAGGTCAACGGCTGCCAAGACAACTGCAGCGTCCTCAACTCCAACTCGCAGGAAAGTCCCAGACTTTGAGAAGCTTCACAAATCATGGAATAAGAAGTTTCAGCAGGGCAAAGCAGTCTCCAAGAAGCCATGTACTCAGGTAATCCACTTCTATCCCTTTGTTTCCAATCTTAAAGGCAGAAGATCCCTTTTGCAGCCTCCCAAAGAAAGTTACATTGTACAATGTACCTTCATGGCTTGTCATATTGTAGTGGTAGATGATTGGGATCTTCCCTCAAAATAACACAACTGTAAACTTCTCATTAAAGGGGGTACCCAATGCTGAAACAATGTTAGCTCATTTAAAAGAGCATGATTTTATTAGCAGAAAATCATCTATCTAAAGTTTTTTAAAAAGTCGTGTTGCCAAGGAAACCCCCAAATGTGGTAAGATTTCAGGATATTTTTGACCCCTCAGCTGTGACCCAGTTTCAACTGGGTACCCACTTTTACGTCAAAATGACGTCAAAGTGGGTACCTTGTCGCGCACTTCTAGCAAAATGCGCGCAAGGTTTAATACATTATGTACAGTCTAGCGCGCAGCACAACTGCAATGCGCGAAGCTGGGTACCCACTTTTACGTCATACCTCATACTCAAATTTTTTGGTCAACTCTTGACTTTTTATGAGAAAATTATCCAAAATGCATTGATTTCGATTGAAAATCATCAAATTTCTAATGTTATTCTTCTTAGAATTCTATTCTCGATCATATATCTAAAAAAAAATTACCATTGTGTAATCACTTTAATGGAGAGAAATTGAGAAATGAATTGAACATACCTGCCAACTGTTCCTATTTAATAGGAGTATTCCTATTTTGCGGAAAAGAAAATTGCTATTTTAAATAGTGTGTTCCTATTTCTGTGCAAATTTGTCTGAAGCATTGAATAGGAAATTTAGGAATGTTCCTATTTTTGAAAATTTCTTAATAGTTTGTTCCTATTTCTTGGCTGTCAGGGTTGGCAGGTATGATTTGAATTCGGTTGTTGACAAATTATTAGTAGCCTTGTGAAGGGACATGTTTTCCATTTCAGTGGTGTACATGTCCAAGAATATCCTAGTGAACATACATTCAATGTTATGCACAACACACACCACAGTACGCGCACATGCACCCATGCACACTCACACTGATCCGGGCCCACATTCCCTGATGTGGACGTTTATTACTGCCATATTCTACATGCTACAGCCAGCAGATGGCACTTGTCTATTTGAAGTTTGGATTCAAACTGTTGTAACGGTTCAAAGGGATCGGGAATACAGGTAGTTTTTCATTTCTTACAAAAAACAGTTGCAAAGCCTACATGTACATTATGACTATGATATTTCATACACATGGTCAGTATGGGATGGTGTGACCCTACTAAGTTTCATGAGTTTCCAAAAATTGTAATTTGGATTCTCTACATGTACCTAAAAAGAGTATACATGTAAGTCTTGTAAAAGAGTATGATGCCTTTTCCCTGTACATGTAAGCTTTCCTTTTTTGTGTAAATCTGTTTTACAGGTTCTTTTTTTTTTTCAATAACTCTCAAGCAACGAATGGGATACCATCCCATTTGTGATTGCTCAACAAATGGCCTTTTGCAAATTGTATAGTGCTCAGTTTAAAGAAGAATATATTTTGAGAAATTTACAACTCATGCCTGGTTGTTTTGGTTTTCCTAAAAGTTATGCAAATTACTTGAGCCCTGTTCATTGTAATCTTGAAGAGGGTGACTTGAGGTTTATCACAGTAGCTTTGGAGCAGTTGGCAAATTGTCACAGATTTTCCCATTAGAACTGTCTTTGAGACCTGATCAATGAGTTACCAATGTAGCATATTCCTACCTCATGTCCAGTCCTCTTTTTTTTTTTTCTCAAATACGCTGTGTAGACTGAAGCATTTGATTTGACAAGGCCAGGCACCCATTTCAAGAGAGCATACTACGATGGCACGAAGAAAGATGCCAAAACCCGAAGACAGACAGGATTCACATTCTCAACCGATGACGAGTTTGAGGTGGATAATGGAGCTCTCAATGATATCCTCAATGGTAAAGGGCTGGAGGAAGAGGAAAAGCAGCAGAGCACAGTGTCTTCCAGAGCAACGCTTGCTGGGACAGGTCACTACTTCTCTCTTTGTTTCTGTTTTTGTTTTTGTTTGTTTGATACAAACGATACAAACAGCTCTTGGTTATATGTGTATATGTATGTTTCTTCTATGTAGTTTTAAGGTGCGTTCAGATGTGGCGACTTTGTGCCGGCACATTTTTTTGTGTTCAGATACGATGCAACTTTGTGCCACCACTTATGCTAATGAACACGCATTAACGCGTCAACTCTTAGAGAGAATTTTGACAAAAACTTGCGCAAACAATCTCATGACAACAATTTTTGTCCTGACTTTTTTAGGAATTTGATTGGTGTGTATTTTTCTTGCAGCTAGGCAGCAAACCAACATGTGTCCTGCCTTGGCAACATTTCTTTGTTGCCCCATACCCCATAGACCTGTACACAAAAAATATGGTGGCACAATGTGATGGCACAATGTGGTGGCACAAAGTTGCATCATATCTGAATGGACCTTTAATGCACCTTTAGAGTTTGGTTAAGTAAGTGATAACTTTATGTAAACATTCCTTGATCTGATACTTGGGCAACCAGGACAACTCTTTGACTAGCACTTGTAGACAACTGACCCTGCCCCTTTTCCTCAAGACAGTTGATAATCACTCCCTATCCCTCATGGTAAATTGCAGAAGTTTTATTTTATTTTTGTTTGTTTTGGGTTTTTGTTGTTGTTCTCTTTATTTTTCTTTCTTTTTCTCTTTTTTTTTTGTTGGAAAAGTTTCACATAACAGTTTGAATCATGTTCTAATTTCAGGGCCTTGTTGCATAAACCTTACTATCAATGGTAACTCTGAAACCAATGGTAACTACCATGGTAACAGTGCTCAACAGCCAATCAAATCAAAGGTTTCTATGGAAGTTACCATTGATGGCAAAGTTACCATCAATGGTAAGTTTTATGCAACAGGGTCCAGATTGAGGAGAAAAGTCTCGGAATCAAAACTTCGAAGGGTTCTAGAAATAACATACACTGTAAATGTATTTCACTTACAGGGGTTTCATCAGACTTTGCCACACGTGTTGGTGGAAGAAGACAAACTCTAGGACAGTTGCCTACAACGGGAGCAGGACGGGTCAACAGCACGGCCAACATCTCCTCTGTCAGTGAGATTGACAAGAGGATGGGCCATCATGGCAAGAAATCCCTTGTGCAAGAACAAAGAGGTAATTGTATTTTTTCATTTACTTTCAAAATTCATGTGAGAAAAAAAAAACTTTGGAGAAACAGATTTGTGAAATTTCAGGGAAAAAAATGTTTAAATACATAAAAGAGGGGAAAAAATGCATCGTGGGATTGATAGTTTGCACATTAACCAGAGGGAGCACTGTTGTTCTTGCCAGCATCGCAGCACTAGTGTCCTTTGGCAAGACACTAATCTACATTTGCCACACTCGACCCAGGTGTAAATGGGTACCGGCAGGAAGGAATTCCTTGAAAGCTGTTTGGTAGCCTAGCTTAGCGAGGGTGATATTGGGAGCACCTTGAGCACCTTGTTTGGTGGATACGTGTGCTATATAGATATCCAATATTATTATTATTATTATTATTATTATTATTATTATTATTATTATTATGTAGGCTTCCATTCATTTGATGAATTTAGGGAAAGGACCATAAATTTCTTATGAAAATGTTAAAGAATACAGAAGATGAAGAAATGGAATTAATTAGTAAGTATTACAGGTATATTTGATTTGGTATCCAGAGGCCGGAATAACCTTTGAGGCTAGTGCCAATTCAATCACAGGGATCCTGACTTGAATTGGCTTGTAATCGTATGATAAAACTAGGGAATTAGAACATGAAGTTTAAGATAAGAATATGCAGAAAGAAGACAAAGAAAATAAGATTCATTTGTATGTATTGATATTTTCTCTGGTGTTCAGAGGCAGGGATAACCTTTGAGGCCAGTGCCGATGCCCTTGCCAGCATCTTGAATAATACCGGCTTGGAGTCATCCGATAAACATCATAACGTCATAGGAGGCCGTCAAACAATTGCTGGAATGTCTGCCAAACAGAGACAGTCTGGCAGGTTTAATGTGGTAAGCTTAGATATGTTTGTGCCCTCTGTATTCTTTGCACCTGGAAAGCAAAGGCAGTGTTATTTGGACTATTGTAATGGTTTACTTGCTGGTCTCCCATATTCGACTATAGCACCCCTTCAAAGAATACAAAATTCTGCAGCTAGACTAATCACCCTAACTAAAAAATCTGAACACATTACCCCAGTTCTACATTCTCTTCACTGGCTCCAGATCCATGAAAGAATTATCTTCAAAGTTCTTCTTCTTGTCTTTAAAATCATTCACGGTCTAGCTCCATCCTATCTTCAAGATCTCATTTCTTTCCGTTCATCATCTTCTTCAGCAACTCAACGTCTCCGTTCTGCTTCTATTGCCCACCTGCAACTATCTCCTGGACCCCGTACCATGACCCGTTATGGTGATCGTGCCTTTTCTTCCCTTGCCCCAAAACTCTGGAACAATCTTCCCATCTACATTCGTGAGGCCTCCACTATAATAGACTCATTCAAAACACTTCTTAAAACTCATCTTGTTAGGCAATCCTCTTCTTAGTTAATGTATTTTATATGTGTTCTTCCACTTTTTTCTCTTTTGCTCTCCTTTTCTCATGCGCTTAGAAACAATGTATTAAGCGCAATATAAATGTTACATATTATTATTATTATTATTATTTTTGTGCTCTCTCAGTTGCTCAGCTGGGAGGATTGGGGGGGGGGGGGAGGGGCATTCCACCTCCAAGATTTAGCTTTTGGGGAGATGTGTATATGTAAAGGAAAATTAGTCAAAGTTTCATTTTATTGTTTTAACACTTCATTTCATTTTATCTCATTATTTTTTAACATTTGAAAGTAAACATCAGTCCATCATGTTAAGGGAAGCAAGGTTATATCTAGAATTTGATAAGGGTACAAAGCTCCTGTAAATTACTTCCATGATCTCTATATTTCCATGATTATTTGTATCACCAAACAAAAAGAATTGTTTTTATCCTTATTGGAAATAAACTTTTGATTTCCCTCACTAAACTTCTATTGTTTTTCATTCATTCTCAAGTGTGTTTTACTTTATTCTTAGTCAAATTAATGAGCAATCTGAGCAATTTCAAAGCCACATTAAGATGTTAGCTATTATGTAAAAAATTGTATATTCAAACTTCTTTAATTTCAAAGACGACAGGAAGAAATTCTATCTACTATCAGAAGCCTAAGAACCATGACGTCAACAAGGTCTACAGCGAGTTTGCTAAGAGGACCCTGTCTAGATTCACTATGGATGGGAACCAGGCAAGCTTCAAGACTGCATTCATTGATAGTCTCCTCCCAGATAACAGAGGATCTCTATACATCAGTGAGTATAAGGGACATAAGGCTTGTTCACGTATGAAGCAGATAACTGCATTTTTTTTGTGTACAAATGATTGGGATATGAGGAAGCAAAAAAAAAAACCCCAAACACAGGGCAAAAATGATCTGTTTTGACTCCTGGCTTCAAAAAGGTGGGAACCAATCAACTTCTTATAAAGTGCACACTATAATGTCACAAGTTGGCGCAATTTGTAGCAAAGCTCTCTCTTTTGTTTGAGCGTTGACATGTTAATGTGTGTTCATCATCATAAGTGGCGCTGTTTGCCGTGCAATATGTGAACACATACAAAAAAAAAAAAACGCAGGTTTTTTTTTTTTTTTTTTTTTTTTTTGCGACTGGCAGGGGTTTGCTGCAGGATATGTGAATGAGCCTTTAGGCCTCGTTCAAGTGTGTTAAAGGCTTGCTCAGATATAATGCAACAAACCCCCGTGACATTTTTAGTGTTCACTACTTATGTCAATGAACGTGCATTAATGCTTTGATGCTCAAAGAAAAGCGATTTTTGTCAAAAGTTGTGCAGACAAACTCATGACATGTTTTGTGCTAATTTTTGAAGAATTTGATTTGTCCACAGCTTTTTGCCACCGGGAGGCAAAAAAATTTGCCCCTTGCCTCAGGGTTGTTTTTTTTTGCGTGTGTGTCTTTTTTTGGCCATGTTTGCTGCCTCATATTCCATTGCCTTGTAAACTAAAGATATCATGGGGGTTTGTCATGGGGGTTTGCCACGTCATATCTGAGCTAGCCTTTATGCTGTACCACCTCAGACAATTTCTAAGGTAGATTAAAAAGTGCTTTACTGTAAATGAATTGCAGTTTTGAGATTTAAAAAGAAAATGGCTGCTAGCACCAAAGTGTACACACCATTTTATTTTAAAATACAGAAAAGTGAAAAAACACTCTGCCATTTCACTTTGAAAGGGTGGCTATTGCAGAATTTTGTGAGGTTGTGAATGTATGTGTGACAAAGTTATGAGACACTGACAATTTTGTTTAACCCATTCTTGACAGGAATTATTTAAAGCCTAATTTGATCAGCTTTTATTCTTCAAATTGGCAACACCAACATTTTTATTTTATTGCTACATTTTATTTATAAAACGTCATGTATCAAAAATGAATATAAATTGACAGAAATTATGATGAAAAGTCAAAAAGTTGCCAATTTGCAGGGGAAAACGGTGATTTTAAACTTTCTATCACATTGCCAATTTAAGGATTTGAATGCTTATTTTCCTTTAAAAAATTTTCAGCATCAAACAATGAATATTGATGCAACCAAAATGGGCACAGTTTGTGTAGAATTTTTTGCTCTTTCTGCTCATGTATTTGGTATGATTTTTAGGGCTTTGCATTAAAAGATATTAGGCCAAACCACAAAATGTGGACCTCTGTCACGAATAGGTTGAAGGAAACCAAAACCCTGAGGTCAAGTAGTTTTTTAATCAAAGCCAAGGCAAAATAAAACAGATTAGCGAAATTTTGAACGAAATTGGACACGGAATAAGAAAGTGATGCCTATATGAAATTTTCTGTTTTTGGCAGTACCATAGCTATTTAATAGTGATATGAGTTGTGAACAACTCTCAGTATGTTTTACACACAGAATTTCACATATTCTTTCTTTTCTTGAAGACCACACATTTTCATTGTCCTTATCCCGAATATGTTGTGGAGAAAACACTCCTACGTGATATATCTTTGGTTTAGCTAAAGAAAATGTGCACATCTTAATCAAAATGAAATTGTTAAATTATGTGTGTACAAAATATACTGAGAGTTGTCCACAAATGATTTCATCAATAGCTATGGTAGTGAAAAAAAAAAAAAAGAAGTCAAATAGAAAATTTCATATAGCCATAACTTTCTCATTTGGTGTCCAATTTTTTTCAAATTTTCGCTGATGTGTTTTATTCCATCTCAGCTTTGATTTAAAAACTACTTGATTTAAGGGTGTTGGTTTCCTGTAAGTCGCATTCCATTAATTTGTTTCACTTGGAGAAAGTTGCCACTAGTAAAGTTTTAAATTGAACTCTTTGATGATGTTTTTGCTCCTCCACCTGTCTCCACCTAAAGAGCCAGGCCTCCCCACAAGTGAGAAACCAGCTGGTGTGTCACATATCACATCGAGCACAGTCCCCTCATCAGTTGCAAAAAGTTTAAGAGCTATCACACCGGCTAGGGTTCCAGTCGCTGACAAGAAAAAGAGTGGTGGAGCCGTCGGAAGAACACCAGGAACTGTAAGTGGTTACTCTTCATTTGCGCTGGGATCTTTGCTCAAAGATATGTTTTGCCATAGATATAGGATTAGGATTTAGTTTTAGGTTAGGCTTAGGATAGTGGTTAGGTATAGTGATGTCTACGAGGGTAAAGTTGGGAATTAATGAATTCAGTTAGTGTAAGATGTCATTCATGCAGCAATTTTTTACCATAAAATATGTCATACAATTACCACAAGGCCGTGATTATTCCCATCAAATTCTTGTATGACTGGATATAAAACAAACTTATATCGACTGGATATGTTATTTCATATATGTGCATTAGAGTATACTTGCAATAGCTTAGAGTACTGCAAAATTCATTTACATGAAAACCTTCAATAATACTGCTGCTGCTTAGCTGGGTACCTCTAAAGCCCTGTCTTAATAGACCTTTCTGGAATTGAATTGTCCGGACAATTTTTTGTTACTCTGCCTGTTAAGACGCTTCATGCGGGGTGTTGTCCGGACGTTGTCCAGACATTGTCCAGACAAGGTCTGTTAAAACAGCTTAAGATGTGTTTTTTACTATAATAGTCACCCCCTCCCCATTTTCTGCCATAAGGATAAAGCATATGCTTCGAAAAAGAGCATTTGACAAATATAAAAATGATAATCTGACACTAGTCTTGCACTTCATTTTTTCCAGGCTGCCAGAATACCCAATCCTCATTTCAGCGAAGCTCGAAACAGACAGGAACAGTCATGCTCTCCGGCACTGACACCAGCAAGGCGTATCCCTACTACACCAGGGGTAAGTCTAGTAGTACTGATCAATAAATGTATTTACTATTAGGGTTGGAGAGAGATAAGATAAGATAAAACAAACAGAAAAAGATTGCCTGATAGATAATTGAGATAAATAAAGCAAGTTAGGATATGAAATATGACGTTTTTGCAGCCAAGAAATTGCAGATTTGAGAGTAAGCAGTTCTGTACAGGTCATGGTCAGCTAGAGGCGCTGTGGCTCAATGGATAGAGCAGTGGTCTCGTAACTGGGAGTTCCCAGTTTCGAAACCAAGTGGATGCACTAATGCCCTTTGGTAAGGTATTAGTCCTCATTACCAGGTCCTTCGGAGGGGACTTCAAGCCGTCGGTCCCCTGGTTGTTTACTAACAAGCATACACATGCTTTCTTAGCAGTCAGGTAAAATAAGCAACCATTTAACATTTAACATTTAGAGGGTGATTCTTAACTCATTTGCTTTGCATCAGTAAGATATTCTGCTATTCAGTGGTATTACCAAAAAGAGCAAGGTCTGATGATTTTTTTTTTTTCAAATCAAGTCAAAATAACTCGATTCCATTTAAAAATATGTTTCATTCAATCACAGTAATTTTTTTTTTTTGTTGCTTTGTTTTGTTTTGTTTTTCAGGGTCAGAGTCAGAAGAATGTTCGTTGGGCTGATGTGCTGTCCTCTCCTGCAGGAGGAGACAGGGCTGATCACATGAATACTAAGGTATGTTAAATTTATGAGCTTTCTCATTCTTTCCATGTCAGTTACGAAGAATATCATAGTAAAAATGTCCCTTAGAAAGGACTGTCCTCATATTGGAATTGTGACAAGTAAAAGCTGAAAAGTTCGGGGGTAACATTCATGCCAGATTTGTGTGTGTGGTCCCATATACTCATTACTTTGTGCAGTGCAAGTACCTTTTGTGGAAAGTAAGTGAATTTCTTGTCCAATCAATAATCTCCAAATCTCACACTAGACACCTGTTTTTATATAAACTGGGTTCCAAAAGAAACTCATCACTTTTTCAGAGCAATGCTCACTGAAATCTACTGCATTGAAATTAATCATATTTAGACACAGATAAGCTACAATCCTCCTTATGACGCACATCTGAGAATTTTAAAGATAAGTTTTGCCATAAAGGAGAAAAATCTAATGAAATTGCTACAGTCACTTTTTAAAAATCACAGAAACATTTCAAAGCTATTCATTCAATTTTAAAGGCAGGTTGTGGTTACCGCTGTACTGCCCATTGTCCATACAGAGCTCTGTGCCTGGGAGGCAAGTAGTTCTTGTGATTTTGAAAAATTACCTCTTGCGATTTCACCTTATTTTATTCTTTTTTGACTCAACAAAACATACACATTTTTAGATGTGCTTGGTAAGGAGTATTTTAGTTAATCCATGCCCAATTATGATTCACTTAAATGCTTTGAATTTTAATGTGTGTGTCATGCTGAAGAAGTGATAAGTTTCTTTTGACACTCAGTTTAAAATTAATCTAACTCTCCCAGTTGCTTTGGAACAGTTTCTTTCACATTGTGAAATCATGACCAGAATTCCTGTTTATCTTTAATGACCCATGTTACTTCAATCTCAAATTCTTGTCAGTCTTGTAATTTACTTTCATAGACCTGCTTGTTTTTGGATCAGGAAAGGATGCAGTGGCCAGCCTTCAGATCAGTGATCTTAGAATTAACTTAATAGCCCCAACAGTAAAAATGCCAAATAAAGATGTTGAGGTAGTCAAGTGGCTTCAACAAATGACTGCAGCATTGGTTGTTGTTGTTTCTAGTGAGACATTAATCTACACACTCGACGCAGGTGAATAAGTCTGAGGAATTATCCTTTGACATGGATTGTGGCTGCTGGACCTAAAGCTGAACTCGGTTCCTAGACCATCAGAATTTGGTATGCGCTTCACAAGCCTGGAAAATTACAATTTTTTGCTCTCATTGCTATTATTGTTTATTACCGATCTTGCAGGATGTGGTTGCTGTTCTCAATTTTGGTGATGATGGTGATGATGCGATCTCTCCAGAGACGAAGACGAGGCTCCATGAGGTGGAGAAGCTAGAGGCCGAGACTGTTGCTAACAGGCAGAAATTGAATGTGAGGGAACCAAACCATTTTCTCTGACTGATTAAGATTTTGCAAGCATATTTTGAAATCTTTTGAAATGGAAATGGGAGAAAGCAATATCACGAGGTGTTAGGACAGCTAATTAGAATTTAAGAGGTATTGATGTACAAGGTTGTCAGTTGTCAGATTATTGCCTGATTTCAGGTCCTGCCACTGAACTGTTTTAGACTTGTTCATGGTTAGTATTTTACAGAGAGTATTGGGCTTCACTATTTTTGTGTCTTTTTTTTCAGGCTGTTGCAAAAGCAGATTTTTTTTTTTACAAATTTTTATTTCTGAGTGTTTCAGATTTTGCTATGCTTCATACCATAGTCACTAACTGAAGACCCTTTTACATGTGAATAAATGATAAATGAGGTTGTGTCAGAAGATTTAGAAAACTCAAATGCCCGAGACATTTGTAATTTTATTTGCTGCACTATACTTTTAAAGCTAATGCGCAGTTTTAGTTGCAAAAATAAAATTGGCATGAAACTGATAAAATATATTCTCACATTGTCCGACTTCCTTAAAATGATACATGTTTGAGATTCCATGTGATAATTCCGTTAATGATTTCCCGATGAATTTTAGTGTGAATATCTGAAGTGAATGCAATGAAATGGGGGTTTATATCCACTTGGTCTACTATCATTGTGGTCTAATTGCCACTTGGTTCAATGATCACTTGGTCTAATACCAACTTGAGTTAACTGTCATTTTTGTCCAATGATCAAATGGTCCAACTGCCACTTCGTCTATTTAGTTTTCCTTGTTTCGTCTAATGATTGTTTGGTCTATTACCAGTTCGTCCAATCAGATAGACTAAGTGGTGTTAGACCAAGTGGGTATTGGACAAAATGTGCATAGCCTAACTGGAAATGAGACAAAATGGTAAGTAGACTAAGTGGCAATTAGACCAAATGGTTATTAGACAAACTGGTTGTAGACAAAATGGGATTAGACAATGTGGGATGAGACTAAACGGGATTGGACAAAGTGGGAGTAGACCAAGTGACAATTCACCGAAATGGCTACACTAAGCCCTAGGCTCGGACCCCTGCATGCTAACTATTCCTCACACAGCGTTCACAATGCTTTGTTACACTTCTCATATAATCAGATCTCTCGTTAGTTCTAAATGAGTGCAGGCATTGTGTTACTTAACATCACTGATCCGAGATCAAAAATACTTTTAAAATTCTTTAATATTCAACTTTAGGAGTAAAGGACTTCACAACATCTTAGTTTTGCTTTTATCTTTTCTGCTGACCAGTTATAAGCAGAGAAATCTGACAAACAGTTTTTGAGGGCCTACCAAACCTGTACATAACCTTAAGTGGTTTACCATGTCCTGGTAAAGTAGGCTGTGTGGCATATAGTAACTTTCTGTATATTGTGTCAATTTTGCATTTGCAGGAGATGGAAGAAATAGAGAAGCAATTAGAGCTGGAGATCGCTCGTCTACACCAAGCTGGAGATACGGAAGAGCTTGAAACCTCTGAGCAGCCAACCAGTCATCCGGCCTCATCCACTTCCCACACAGTCCCGCACGAACATGCAGTGGAATCTCACTCATCAACCATGCTAGATCATGTCCCAACAAAGCAGCCTGCGGATTATGTGGATCCAGTCAGACTGCCCAAGAAAGACACGGCAGAGGCTGTGAACATCCATCCACCGGCTCCTGCTGTTGCAGTCCATGCGTATGGCAGTGAGGTCAACATGGATCTTCATCGACATCCGTCAAGGGAAGGCCACCATCTGCAGGAGAGGTTCCATACAGCACAAAGCCATATGCCGTCAACAGACCTTGAAAGGAAAGTTGGTCACCAACATGGAGAGGGGTCTGTACCGACTGAGATGAATTCGGTAAATGCTACTTCTGCCAGTGGCATTGATGTGATGAAGAAGGGGTCAATCTCATCCCATGTGCCATGTGTTAGTCAGGATGTTCAGGGTTTCCATGGCAAGCTAAGTACAGATCACCATGGAGTTACAAATAATGGTTTTGATAGCGGTATGCATGATCACAGACTTCATTCCCCTTTGGGACTTGCTGGGAAAGTAGAGAATGGACAAGAATTGATGGTGTCAGATAACACAGAAGCCTTCCAAGGGGTCTTCCCTGCATTCCTGCAGAAGTCTGGCCAGTCGTTCAAGCGCCCTGAAGCTCAGACCTTTCCTTCTGCCATCCCTGCCCACAGAACATCTCACAGCCAAGCACGGTTGCAAGCATCTACTGCCTTCAAACCAGATGTACAGGACTTTGTGAATAGCCGAAGCATAGATTCAAGTCATTATGCAAATGCTCATATCGGTCATTCTGAAGTGGGAATGTACACTAAGAACTCTGCTACTTTATCTTCCCATAATGACAATTTCAGAACAATGGATATGAATGACCCATGTAGCAGAGGAATTGAAGCTCAGTCTGTTCATGGTACTTCTGCAGCAATTACAAAGCCATATACACAGCATGATACCCATCAAGCATTCAATGTTCCCTCCAAGACAATACCATCTGCAGAAAATCCAAGACTGACTATCCACACACCCCAGCCAGTTAGAAGTGCGCGTGGAGGAACTTCATTTCTGAAGCCCACGCCAGATTTGCGATCAATGTCAACACCCCTTCACCATTCATCATTGGTGCATGCTCCCATTCAAACTCCTCTGTCCATGAGAAACTCTTCCATGGCACAGACCTTGGGCAGAGAACATCAGCAGTGGCCTTCACCAGTAGTTCCAACCGACACCCCAAGCTTCCAGTCATATGGCCAGAATGCCAGCCACTTACCTGTCCAAAATACATTTAATACTGCCAAATTACAACAACAGAATGTAACTTCTTCCACACAACCCATAGTTGGAAATTCTGTTGGCCATGCATCAGTGGCAGGATCTTCCTACCCATCAAGTCATCCTGTCAGCTTTCCACTTCAGAGTCACCTGAATCATCCCGCAAACAGTTTAGCTACGGCTTTCCAGTACAAGCGACCTCTTGCTGCTGCTTCAGCGTCGTCTGAACGAGTTGGGATGATGCCTAGCCAGGGTCAGATTTCAGGAGTCGCAAGGTCACTGTCATTGAGTGACAGTCTGATGGGTGGTCGTAATCGTGAGCAGTTACTGCCAGTGAACCAACACATAGAAAATGAAAGAGGTAAGCAAATTAATACACTGTTTTTCAAAATCTCAGTTCCCCCCCCCCCAAAAAAAAGCTTGTTAAATGGCCAATGATAATGTTTTATAAATGCATTTATAAGTATGGATATTTCTTCAACGTCTAATTGCTGAAATGATTTGGTGTTTATTCTGCTGCTTCATATTCACATATTCTAGTACATGTAATTAAACTATGAATGCAGTTTACATACCACCTCATTAAACAATGATTTCTATCACCTGTATGAAATATACCAGTAATCAACATTTAGATTGAGTGCTAAACAATACTTGTCACCATGTAGTTTTGTATCAGGGTGCCACACTAAATTTCAAGGGTTGCAGACTGAAATTTTTTTGTTTGTATGCATTGAGCCCTATATTGAATGCTAAGCCAGAGATAATGCGAGTTTGGGTCTACCGTCTATACCAAAATCAAATCGTGCTCAGTGGGTCAAGATTTTTAAATTTTGGGGATCGGGATCTAAATTTGGGGCGCCCTTGTGTCTTGAGCGCCTCTTAGCGTCAAGCCCTGTTTACAGAAATGTGTCTGACCATTTTCCCATCCTACAAACTTTTCAATCCATTTTGCAGAAGCAAGTAGCCAACTATTTCACCAAGTACTGTTAGATGAGGAGTGCGCCCTCTATGCCTGCAGACTGAAAGGGAGATACACACCACAATCGTTGGAGCCTCGTCCCCTCAACCCCATTGCTAAAGTCCTGCTGTATGGTGATGATATGGTGAGTCTTGAAGAACGATTTGGTTGAAGATAAGTTCTGGTATAAAAATAAAAGTTAGTTTAATTCTTCTTTTTTTTTCCAGATTATTGTGGTATGAAAGAGTATTACTGTCCCATTGTGATAATAAAATAGGTTGAAATGCTTCTAATTCTTCTAATATATAAACGAGCTATAACTGATAACATGTGGTTTCAGTGGTTCATTATTGGATCTTCTAAGTGCACTTATATTGTGAAATCTGCGTAAACCGTGGTCTAATTCTCCCACTGAGGATCCAATCAGCAGAATCGCTAGAAACATTTATAAAGAATCTCAAATCTATCTTCACGTCTTATTTTAGTTAAATAGTTGTTAGATATACACAAATATATTCATGTTTATTTTAGTTAAATAGTTGTTAGATATACACAAATATATTCATGTTTATTTACATAAGCATTTTCCTCCTTTCTCTCTCTTTCCTTATCTCTTTTACTTCTTATATCCCTCCGTGCCTCAGAATAGTTAACTAGATCGACAGTGCATTACAGTGCTGCATTTGTTATTATCATTATTATTATTATTATTATTATCAATTCCAAACAACCTTTGTGAATTCCGTGCATTGTGTAAAAGTCTTATTCTTTATCTAGTCTGTCTTTTCCACTGTCCCGTATCTCCTTCTCGCTATCTCTCTTTGTGTCTTATTTCCTATATACTAGAGCACATCAAATGTTCTAATGAAAATGCCTAGTAACATACAGTGTACTTTATGTTGTGCTGTTGATCAGTTAACAGATTCAATTTATTGTAATCACATTTCTTGATTACTTCACAGCACTTTGTGCCAATCAGAGATCTTGAAATTCTGGTTTCATCACCGACTGGATCAGCCTTTTCCAACTACTACACCAAAACATGAGGATGACAATATCTACCTGTCGACAAGTGCTTCATGGTCAAGTGCCGTACACTGATTGAATTCCTTCCTTCTCCTCACTCCAACACAATTTCCTACCCCAACCTTATTTGGAATAGAAAATTTCAAAAAGGATTGAAATTAATTTGTTACATCGTTGAAGGGGCCATAATGTCCTCACCCTTTTGCTTCAAATATGCTGCTTGAAACTTCAAAAAAATGACAAGATGTACTGTAAGTTGACTGTTTATTTGATTTGATTTGATTTGATTTGATGATTTATTGCCACAATGCAGGTGCATGGCCTCCATATCGAGGGTTTAGTGCAACAAAGGGCTACCTGTGTTTTTGGCCATTTTGAGAAACTTGCAATGAAGTTATGTTGTAAACACTGGTTTAATGCAGATGGCCATACCTATTTGGGGTGATACCCTGCTGTAGCAAAGTTTGCTGTAGAAACCTTTATTACCACTGGGCTCCTGGTCTCTTATAAATTTTGATATAAATTTTGATATAAAAACCTCAGTTTGACCAAACAATGCAGATAGCCCTTTGTTGCACCAAACCCTCGATATGATAGATGCAACAAAAACAAAATTTTGATATAGAAACCTCATTTTGACCAAATTATTATATGCAGATAACCCTTTGTTGCACCAAACCCTCGATATGATAGATGCAACAAAACACTTTTTTTTTCTTCTTTCGTAAACGGAAACAGCAAAACAGGATGTTCGTCATTGAAGTTCGTGCAGGGTAACGTGGTAGATATATGCATTATTGTCATTCAGTCATGTTTACAAGTGTACAATTTGTGTGAACCTCATGTTATTGACATTACAGCTAGAAAATGCTAAA
>CM057167.1:15642784-15652784 GCA_029962745.1 Echinometra lucunter
TCAGACAAATCAGATACTACAATTCCAGATGATGGATATGGTTGTACATTACAGAATATATTGTCAATTAAAGTGCTGGAAGTGTTTGTTATCCTTGTAGGCTTAGTGATTAGGGGCAATAAGGAGAAAGACATTAACATATTTAGAAAAAAGATCAATTCGATTATCATCATTACAAAGAAACAAATTCAAATTATAATCTCCCATAAGAAACAGTGATTTTCCAACTAAAAGTGGATTTTCTAGTACTGACTGGAGTTCATTTACAAAGTCATGAAAATTTCCATTTGGAGGTCTGTATACAACTCCTATGATATGGTTCTTTTGGCCAGGGTTATCAATCTCAACAAAAATAGTTTCAATATGATCTGACATTAAATTAAGGTCACAATGCATCTGGTATTGAATTTGGGTAGGGATGTACAAAGCAACACCACCTCCACGTTTGCTATATCTATTATTATTAACAAGATTAGAACCAGAAATAGAAAAAAGGCTCTTGTCATCCTCACTAGTAAACCAGGTCTCGGTTACACCAAACATTACATGTCCTTGACTAATATTATCAATGAAACTCAACATATTGTCGAAATTCTTACACACACTACGCATATTTAAATGAAGAAGAGTTAAGCTATTGTTTGAATTGTCAGATGCTACTTTGAAAAACTGATCTTCTGTATAATAATTACAATTTACACTTGGGATATCATCATCACATAAATTACTCATATTGTCATCATAAAATCTACAAATTTCTTCATCCATTTGAGACATATTGATGCTGAATGAGTAACAATACACAAAAGTATTGAAAAGTAGGTGGCTGGAAATACAAAGAAGATGAAATAATGATAAAAAACTGCACGATAAAGTAAAAGAAAGAAAAACTCAAAAACTCACAAAAGGTGCTGAGAAAAGGAGAAATTGAAAATTGAAGCTGAGAAGAAACAGAAGGGTAATGAGGCACAAGGAAGAATACATTATGCATGATAAAAATACATACAATACATCTGTATAAAATAATAACGATATGAAACAAAACATGTCAAAAAATAATGAATACATAACAAAGCACACTAAAACCAGACACATGGTTACATATACATAATATCTGAGGCTTCTTTAAAAAGAAAAAAATAATAATAATTAAAGAAAGCAAGTTCACTGATTGTCTAGGATTCCTTAAAGATATTTCAAATCGTCGAGAGAGTTAATGGATTTTTTTAGTTCCTTGCCATTCGAAGCAGAGATCAGGGCAATAACTCGCCCATCCCTGGTCCATGCTGCCTTCACCTTTTCATTGTCCCGGGTCACCTTCAGAAGCCTTGCATTTTCTTTGATGAGGTCTTCTTGGATTGACTTCCTCGCAACTGCAAGTTTCCTTCGGTTCGCCAGAACTTCGCTTCTCTTCCTGTATGACCGGAATTTCACAATAATCGGTGAAACAGCAGGGGTAGCATCCTTTCCCGACGATTTCCTCATAGATTTTAGGCGATGGCTCCTCTCGATGTCATCCTTTTCAAGACGGACACCGAGCGAGCCATTAACGAGCTGGATGATGGCCTGGTCCGTGTCCTCGTCCGGACGCTCGGGAATTCCGAATACGCGGAGACAGCTCCTCCGAGAGTACTGCTCCTGGGCATTTAGCTCCTTCTTCAATGTTTTAATCTCCTCATCTTTATTGACTGAGACAGCAAGCAAGGTTTTAATTTTTTGTTCAGTATTCTGTGCACCAGTCTGCAAATCCATTATTATTGCCTCCTGGCGATCGAGTGCTTCTCTAAGATTTTCCTCTCTGCCTTGAGCTTTTTGCTCCATAGCAAGAAGCCTGGCCTCCTGTCGATCAATGATGACCTGCATTACATTCAGCCTGCTATCAATGTGGGTTTTAACGAGTTCAACAAATCTTTCATCACTGACAATATCTGCCAGGATAGATTGAATCAGTTGAGTCGTATCCACTTTAGCGCCACGTGTGTTACCAGCCATGGTACAATGAATGTTAGTTAATCAATATAAAGAGTTGTGAAAATAAGGCTGCAAATATTGGTCCTGAAATATATTTCCTCTAAATTCAATCCGTGTATGAATTAAACAGCGAGCATTACTTTGGGCACGTGCTCCGATATACTGCCAAGATACATAAAAGTGAGTTAATGGGACTGTACAGTCTGTAGTAAATGTAGTCACATGTCCTGAGTATCTGCTTACTGCCAAAGAATCAAAACACCATTAACATACCTCAGCAAAAATTCCTCAACCACATCTGGCAGGTGCTATATGTTTCTTAGAAAAAAAAAGCTGTTACATGACCAAGGTCAGTGCGGCTTAAAAAGAGAAATTAATGGATGATGAGGTTGAGACTCATGTACTGTACTACTCCGAGTGTCGTCTGGTGAGTACTCCAAAAAATAAAACAATGATTTTATTCTCACCAAACTGTACTAAGCGAATCCCAAGTAATACTAAAAAGTTATTATAGAGACGTGGTGCTGTATCTGGAATTTACTGATCGAAATCATGTCTCTCCATTAGTTAATCCTCACTTTCTTCACCTTCCTGCCATTTCAAATCAAATGAAATGAAGAGTCAAGCAAACGCTAACCGAGCTCTGATCGAGTAGAGTAGCATGCGCCATTTTTCAGTACAGGTGTATGGAGACACCTTAGGACGTAATAAATTGGGGGTTTGTCGAATTTTTGGACAGTTACAAGCTGTATTTTCAACTAGGTACTGTCGTACTTTTGGTGAGAGTTTGGTTCTCTCGTTTTGCATTACATTTCCCGTGTATTATTCTGCGGTTGTGTATCATCCGTTGTGTATGGGTGCACGTTCTCTGTGTGTATAGCGCACGTGTAGTAATTCGCAGTTTGGTGTCTATTTAGGACGGGTCACGCTCAATTTTTCGGGAAATTAGCCTCGCTTCAAGGCTTGTTTCGTTTTTCCATTTATTGCCGGTTTTCGGTTATTAAGTGCATTTTGTGCTTTTTGATAGCTGTTTTGGACAACATTTTGAGTAGATTGGTCTATGTTTGTTTTGGATTGGCTTTTGGCTAGTCGTTTTGTACTCCTGTTTAGGATTTGCCTTTGTTTAAGGTTTTTGACAGACCAGATCTTTTGGGGTTGTCTTTTGCTTGTTGCCTGATAATTGGTGCTAGCTTGCTTCAGCTATGGGTCAGAAAAGGTGCAGGGTTTTGTTGATGAACCCACTCTTGAAGCTATGGGGAAGTTGAAAAAGGCTGAGTTGATTGAAGCAGCTCAGATCTTGGGAATTGAGGTTGCTTCCTCTTGTAGGAAGGATGACATCAAGGATCTGTTTTTGAACTTTTTTGTTCAGACAGGTATTTGGTCAGCTGGGGAGGGAGATGCTGGTACTGCATCCCCTGCTGGATCTGATCCTGCTGAGTTAAGTGTTAAGACACTTGAGACTCAATTGAGGATGAAAGAGCTAGAATTGAAGACTAGGGAAGTGGAATTGCACATGAAAGCTATGGATTTGAAATCAAAGGAGTTGGACATTCAGAGTGTAACCTCTACTTCTCCAAAGTTTGATGCCTGTGGGTATGTTAGGCTTGTCCCAAAGTTTGATGAGGACAAAGTTGAGGAGTTTTTCCAACATTTTGAGAAGGTAGCCCTTAATTTAGGTTGGGAAAAGTCATTTTGGCCTACATTAGTTCAAATCGCATTGTTAGGTAGGGCTCAGGAGGTGTATGCCTCACTGTCTGTTGAGCAGAGTTGCAGTTATGATGAGCTGAAGAGTTCCATCTTGAAAGCTTATGAGCTTGTGCCAGAAGCTCACAGGCAGGCTTTCCGTCATAGAAGGAAGCAAGAGGGTGAGACTTTTGTTGAGTTTGTCCGCAATAAGGTCTTGCATTTTGATCCCTGGTTGTCATCCACAGGGGTGGATACTTTTGAAGCATTGAAAGCATTGGCTCTGCTTGAAGAACTAAAGCGGTGCATTTCTCCCGATTTGCGTCAGTATTTGGACGAAAGGGAGGTAGCAGATGTTAGAAAGGCAGCTGTTCTCTTGGATGAGTATGTCCTGACTCATAGGGGGGTTTAGAAGAGCAACCCAGCCTTGAAAGGCAATCACAGCAGTGGGAGGAAGAGTCCTAGCAATTCTAAGTCTAGTTCCAAGAGTGTAAATGATGATACCTCTAGCTCAGGTGTGAAAACTGCACAGAAGCAGAAACCTGTTGTTGGCCCTTGTTTTTACTGTAAACAAGATGGGCATAGGATGTCTGATTGTACTAAGCTCAGGAAGAAAAAGGAGAAAGATACTCGTAGGACAGTTCCTGATGCTCTTGCAAGTATTCAGAGGGAAAATGAGGCAGTTACTGCCCATTATGAACCTTTCATGTCAGAAGGTTTTGTGAGTTTGATAGGTAGTAGTAAGTAGTAAGTATTCTTCGTGATACTGGAGCTTCTCAAAGTCTTCTTTGTGCCGATGTGCTGCCCTTCTCTTCGGACTCGTCTGTGAACTCAGAGGTTTTTGTCAAGGGTGTAGGTGGAGTGGTGAAAGTGCCTCTTCACAGTGTTGATTTGACTTAAGATATTGTGTCTGGTGAGGTTGTGCTAGGAGTTTCACCTACCTTGCCTGTTGAAGGTGTGACATTACTGTTGGGTAATGATATTGCAGGTGATAAAGTCTTGCCTCATCCTGTGAAGAATTCAATTCCTGTTAGTGATCAGAAAACAGAGAAACTGGTCGAAGAGATGCTAGATGTGTTTCCATCATGTGTTCTGACCAGGTCAATGACTTCAAAGGTGGAGGAGAAAGAGAAAGAGTCAGAAAAGTCTTTGGAAAAGACTTTGAGTAGTTCAGACGATGTTTATCTGGAAGACAGCTTTTTCTGTCGGTTGGATGACGGTAATGTTTTCCCTTTGTTGGATGATGTCAAGTCACCTGGAAAGAGTACAGGTGATCAGGTGAATGAAGGTGACATCTGTCTGAATAAGGATTCCTTGATAGATGCTCAGGAGAAAGATCCTGAGATATGTCTTTTAAGAGATAGTGCTTTGTCTGAGGAAAAGGCTGTAGATGCAGGTGTTTGCTTCTACATGAAGGGAGGTGTATTGTTGAGGAAATGGAAGCCAAAAGATGCTTCATTTGAGGAAGACTGGAAAGAAGTTCATCAGGTTGTTGTGCCTAAGGTGTTTCGTAAGCAGATCTTGAGTGTTTCACATGAAATAGGTCCTGGTGGGCACTTGGGTGTGAACAAAACTGTGCAGAGAATCCTCAAACACTTCTTTTGGCCAGGGTTGAGACGTGATGTTTCTGATTTTTGTGGGGCATGTCATGTTTGCCAGATGGTCGGGAAACCGAATCAGAAAATCCTTCCAGCCCCTCTGAAGCCTATTCCAGCTTTTGACGAGCCGTTCTCGACAGTGATTGTTGATTGTGTTGGTTCACTGCCAAAAACCAAGGCTGGACATGAGTATTTGCTGACTATGATGTGTGCATCCACACGATTTCAAGAAGCTGTACCACTTCGTAGGATTACAGCGCAGAATGTCAGCAAGGCACTGGTGAAGTTCTTTACTTTGGTGGGTTTGCCAAAGGTAGTTAGGTCAGATCAGGGTTCAAACTTCACTTCAAAGGTTTTCAAGCAAGTGATGTCTCAGTTAGGTGTTGAATGTGTCAATTCAAGTGCCTACCATCCTGAGAGCCAAGGGGCTCTAGAACGATTCCATGAAACGCTAAAGAGCATGATGAGAACATATTGTCTACAGTGTGATAAGGAATGGGATGAAGACCTTCCCTTACTTCTGTTTGCTGTTCGTGAGTCGGTGCAAGAATCGTTGGGATTCAGTCCATTCGAGCTTGTGTTTGGACACTCAGTGCGCGGGCCACTAAAGATTCTGAAGGAAAAGATCCTAGGTGATGAAGAGTGTGGCTTGCTTGACTGTGTCTCGAAATTCAGAGAACGTCTACTGTGTAGTCGAGAGTTGGCCATGGAGCACTTGAAAGGAGCTCAGGCTGGAATGAAGACAGTCTTTGATCGAAAGGCTATAGAGAGGAACTTTGAGCCTGGTTCCAAAGTACTGGTATTGTTGCCTGTCCCAGGTAACTGCTTACAGGCACGCTTCTCAGGTCCTTATCTTGTGGATAAGAGGGTTGGTGATGTGAATTATATCATCCAGACTCCTGATAGGAAAAGGGAGAAACGACTGTGTCATGTCAATATGCTCAAGGAATATGTGGAACCTGATAGGAATAGTGTAGTTAAGCCTGTGGCTGGTGTTAGTATCAGTGGGAGTGAGGAGGATGTTGATGTTCAGGATGAAGTTGGCATGGAGTTGCCAGAATTGAAGTTGAGGAATTCTGAGGTACTCTCAAATCTAGATGACAAGTTGAGTCATCTTCCACAGAATGAGAAAAATTCACTGAGCAGTCTTATTCATGACTATCACCGTTTGTTTGGTGATGTTCCTGGTAGAACCAATCTTGTGGAGCATGATGTTGATGTTGAGGATTCGCCTCCTAGCAAGCAACATCCCTATAGAGTGAATCATTTGAAGAGGGATCTCTTAAGGAAGGAAGTTGAGTACACGATAGCTAATGATATCATTGAGCCTAGTAAGAGTCAGTGGAGTTTGCCCTGCATTTTGGTCCCTAAGTAGGACTTTCCGGTTCTGTACAGACTACAGAATGTTGAATTCCAAGACCAAGTCCGATTCATTCCCCATACCCCGTATCGATGACTGCATAGATCGCATAGGGAGTGCCAAGTATGTCAGTAAGTTTGATTTACTCAAAGGGTACTGGCAGGTACCTTTGTCAGCTAGAGCCAGAGAACTGTCAGCTTTCGTAACTCCTGATGGTTTCTATCAGTACAAAATATATGCCGTTCGGGATGAAGAACGCACCTGCCACGTTCCAGCGGATAATCAACTCAGTTACTTCTGACCTGGTGGGATGTGACGCTTATCTTGATGTCATTGTGGTATACAGTGACAACTGGGACGATCACGTTGAACAAATCAGAGCTCAGTTTGATCGTCTCTCTGATGCCAATCTGACAGTGAACTTGAAAAAGTCAGAGTTTGCCAAGGCACAGGTGTCGTTCCTGGGACACCTGGTAGGACTGGGAAGTGTACAACCCATAGGTGCAGAGGTGGAAGCCATCATGAACTTTCCGGTTCCGGAGGACAAGCGAGCATTGAGACGCTTCCTGGGGATGTCCGGCTTCAACCGGAAATTCTGCAGAAACTTTGCTGATGTTGCAGCCCCGCTGACTGGCCTGCTTGGGAAAGGTGTGCCTTACTCATGGACTCCTGCATGCCAAGTAGCACTCGAGAGACTGAGGACACTCCTTGCTAGTTCCCCTGTCCTTGCAGCACCTAATTTCAACAGGGCTTTCATCCTCGAAGTAGACGCCAGCGTTGCTGGAGCTGGAAGTGTGCTGATCCAGAAAGATGATGCTGGAGTAGAACGACCAGTCTGCTACATGTCAAAGAAGTTCAATAAGCATCAAGCTAGGTACTCTACAATAGAGAAGGAAACTCTTGCCCTTATCTTGTCGCTGCAACATTTCGACATCTACATCAGCGGCAATAAGTACCCAGTGATGATCAGACGGACCATAACCCCCTGACTTTCCTTGCACGAATGAAAAAAAAAATAACAGACTGATGAGATGGTCATTGTTGGTACAGGAATACAACCTAGACATCTGCCATGTGCGAGGAAGAGACAATATCATTGCTGACGCACTGTCTCGTGGTTAAAATACCACTTTTTATTTTTGTTAGTTGTGTTATTCAGTTGGATTTGGAAGAAACAGAACAATGTATTATGACAAGAAATCCAACGAAGGAGGGACAGTTATTATCATATGTGTAATTTTGGCCATGTATATTCAAACCCTAGTGCAGATCATTCCGGTTCACTTCTTTATCTTCACACTTTTATCAGTATGAGCTTTTGCTTCAAGCAATCTCTCCCTGGTTGAATGCATACAAATTACTTATATTCCTCCTTCTGAGAAAACAGTGTAGTATGAACAGTGTCTTTAAACATGCAACAAAATATTTGTTGGATTTTTATATACATGTATATACATGTATTTTGATTGTGTACTTGAACTGGTTTGCGAAGGGTGGAGGTGTGATGCGCCTGTGTGCGGCTGAACACCAGACTAAGAAAATAAAAGGGGTTCGCTATCGAAGACGGTTACTGACAAAGTTATGGCCTCCTGAATTGTGATCTTTTAGTTCTCGTTACGGTGGTTTCGTGGAGTGCTTCGATTGTGTTGGATAGTGAAACGTTTTATTATGTGTTGGAGACACTTTAGGACGTAATACTCTGCCTTGTCTAAGTCTTTAAATCCTCCTGATATTTCATTCATTTTATTAAATAAACAAATTTTTATTCATTTCATCTACAACTATCAAATACAGGGTAAAGAGGCATTTCTAAGAGGGACTGACAGGCCAGAGGCCCCTCCTTGTTTCATAAGGCCAAAGGTGCCGCTCGTGATTTTTTTTTCCTGAACCTTCGGGGCTATATCATGTGAATATTCATGGTTGCGGCTTGGGAATAAGACTGCACATGCGCGTGGACTTTGCCACAGCTTCTTTTCACAATGCGAATTGTAAATGTGTAAGTTACATGAGGCTTAAAGAACTTTGGATTTGTTTGTTTGTTTTATTTTCGTCTCCCCGCGTCTCTCTCTCTTTTCATATGATTAAACGTTGTGTATTAACTTGGAATATTTTAAAGATGTGATGATTGTGTTCATGAAGTGTATATATATATATATATATATATATATATATATATATATAAATGCAGAGCCCTGTGGAAGACCAGTAACTTTCTTTTATGTTTTTTCTATTTCATTTTTATTGTATATAAATTCTGTATTTCATGTAATTTTCGGTATTAAACTGAACAGGCTACTCTGGGTAAAAATTTGAAATAAATGAATAAATAAAGGTTCAGGGAAAAAAAATCGCGCGCCGCTCTGATCTGGTCAATTGACATCGGTGCTACCTCACATAAAAATGGCATCGTCGCACATTTAGTTGGCGCCTTCTCACTACAATGGCGCCTCAGTCGCTACCATAAGCGTGCAGCTTAATTCCACTGCTATTTTATCTTTAAATATATAATTTATCAATTAAAGCTATTCTCAAACATTAAAACAAAAATATAATTTTTTTGGCCACTTATCATCACTTCTAGATACCCAACCAAGCGCAATTCGAGTTTTATACTCGGAGGTTTCAAAGCATAAGAAAGGATATTCATAGTGTATTCATACTTGTAGCGCATTCTTCATTGCCTGCATGAACAGGTGGGAAATACAAATTGGAATAAAATGCATGCCGGGGCTTTTTACGCAGTGTTGATTCACTGGCCTCGAACGATTGAGTACAAGGTTCAATTAACAGTACTGATAAAGAAAAAATGTGCATAGATTGTGAGAACGTGAAATTTCAGAATCTCTAACAATGTTTTCCTCCATGAATTCCTATTAAATTTACGCCAGCGTGATAGAATTTATAGTGTGACCGAGCTGAAACATTTGATATTAATATGATAAGATTTGACACAAATTCGTTTGCCCAGTAGCAGCACGTTCAGTACACCCCCTTCATCTTATCACGTCGTAAAATAATATTGATTAAAATAATGAACGTGTCGTATTACGTGAATCTCGTTAAGAGATTAAAAAAAAACTCTTTACCGATCTGAGTTCACAGGTTATCTGAAAGTTCTTTGAGATTTCATTCCCCCTAAAAATTACACTTGGACTTTGTCATGCAATACTTTATTAAACACTATTTGTTGAAGGTGGACGGGAATTGTAGACCCCTCCCCAGGGCCATGGGAGAGTGAAGTTTGGCCCACAATTTCTATGTTGCGTATGCCTTAAAGCCATTCCTAAAAGAAATTCAGTGATTTTAGATAGTGATCCAATTCATATCATTGCATATACATTACGAGACGGTTAGATAGAACAAACCTAACAATTTTAAAAAGTATCCA
>CM057167.1:15657784-15689784 GCA_029962745.1 Echinometra lucunter
TTAAGGGTTATCAGGTTATCTGTCACATCAGTAAGCTCATCCATGATTGAATTGCATAGAGAATGGTGTGTATTGCAGTATTATGGTGATTTGGTCAACACATAAACAAGGAAAACATTACATGTTATATGGAAAACATATACACCATGCACACTGAGTCTGGCTTTCTCAATGTGCAATGCCATTTATGTCCTTCTTTCTGATTGGTCAAAATACCAATGGCTGGCAGACTTGGGCCAGTCAGATCAAACAAGAGAGAGAGTTAAATAAGCGCCTTTTGGTTGAAATCTGAAATGGAAATAGCGCCTTTTGGTTGAAAGCATAAATTTCATATCAATTTTTTGTTTTTTGTATTTTCTGAAATGATTTCATGAAAAATTATTGTGCTTTAGATACACATGACAGAGTTCTATTCAAATCATGAAGAACATGCAACTTGGTGAAAAATGGATTTAGCGCCTTTTGGTTGCAAGCTCTTCACATCTAGTCGTTGCGGAGTACCGTCAAAAATTCAGGGGGGGGGGGAGCATTATGGCCCCCGGGTATATTAAAGTTGCTAAGGCCTCCAGGTCTCCAGGGTTTCATTTTCCTTTAATATAGAATTTGAAGCTTAATGATATCTGTCAATGACCCACCCCCCCCTCCCACGAGTTAATTTTTAGCTGCTGGACTGATTTCTACTCGTATAACAAGATCAACCATCATAGTTAGCAATTAACAAGAGATAGACATATGGCATCATGTGATTGGCTCTTTGTAAGTAGTTAGTGGGAGTATCCCCATCGAAACAGAACATATCAAGGCAGAGTTTTATTAGTTCGCTCCCATAACGTCATTTCTGCTTATTAACTCAACACGATTAGAGACAGACATGAACTGGGGAATCGGGTAAGACGCAAGTTATTTTTCAAAACGAAAGTAAACTGTATGTAAAACAATGCCCTTGAGCAGTGGCATTATAACTTATTGAATTTAATATGTGGCTAATTTAATTAAGTAACTTCACTTTATTTTGTCCCTCCGTTCACTGGTAGTCATGGTTAATAGTGAAATGCTGTAATTCGAATCTCCCCTTAACCATTATCAATTTCAGATCTGGCTGGTTCGATAGCCTTTCTTCATTCACATCGTAGCATCCTTTCTCAATCAATATCTTTCATCAAAGGTAATGTACACACTGTGGACAAGTAGATTAAGAATGGTTATTATTACTTTCAAAGAAGTAGATTTGAATATGGAAAAAAAACTTTGACAACTATATGGTCTAACACAAAATGAATGAGTAAGGTCATCTATTTTTTTTAAAATCTAGGATTGCCTGAAAGATTTCGTGTTCGTGATGGAAGTCAGTTTGAATAAATCATTCGTAGACTCATGCAAGCGTATACTTTCCAAATCTAAAACTGATTTACTTTATTTAATTTTACTTTTGTAATGCTGAATCAGGCCTACTTTGTCCTAAACATTTTTTTTTCAACGTTGAAGGTCGGATTGAAAGAATAATTCATGAATTCGTTGTTTGATAAGAACACCACTTCAGTTCACTTCACTTTATTCACTGTTTTCAATCATCATTAACTTAAAGTTATCATTACTTGGCTATATAGGTAACACCTCGCTTACAGTAAGTAGGTCTTATCTAACCCTATAATTTGTATCATTATTATCATTATTATTATTGTTATTATTATTATTATTACTGGTTTGGCGTCACCTGTGCCTGGGAGGGGGAAAGCGATAAATACCATCACTAAAAATTTGCAGGCATTTGTAGTTGTTTTTATCGGGGAGAACTGGGACATCTGGGCCCCGTTGCACAAAACTTAATGGTTACTCTGTCATCAATGTTATACTTCCATGGGAACCTTAAATATGACTGGCTATTAAGCAGTGTCACCATAGTAGTTACCATTGATGTCAGAGCTTTAATGATAAGTTTCATCCAACGGTTAGTTCACCACAGTTCCTTTAAGAAAAATGAGCTTTCATTAGTCATAATAAACATACATGAAAATGTATTTAGGTCTACATAAAAATCACAAAAAAGTCATATCGGTCTTCTCTTTTCTTTTTTTTTTTTTTACAAATCGTTCATAATAATAACAAAATTAATGTATAAATATCATGAATGATTATTTTGCTGAAAAACGTCGGAATTCAAGTTAAAAGTGACAAAACGCTCATCATTTCATCCAATATTTAGTTAAATTGGCATGAATCCGTACCGGTGACTCTTGAGCAAGTTTTTGAAAAGTGATATTTTACATTAGACATTTCCAGGCAATCCCAGCACTTGTTTCAGACAACTAAAAAGGGGATTTTAGCATTTTTAAGAGTTTTGTCCCGTTTCTCGCCGACCGTCCCACTTTACTCCTATTACCATGATTACTGTCCCATTTCACCTCCATGGTGTCCCTCTTCATTCTGTTCAAGTACCTCATTTTAGATGATTATTTGCACAAAAAACTAAAAAATTAAAAAACTAACCCCCAAACCAGGGATCGTGTCAAATACCTTGTTTTTGTAGCCTACTGTTGATATTAGTAACCATATCATAATGGTGAGGCTACCACTGGATGAATAATTAAGAAATTACAAAGCAAAGAGTGCTATATCACGATTCTTGTCTCACTTCAGCCGCTCGACTCCCCCTTCATAAAAATAGTGTGTGTAAATCGTGTGTTCTTTATCTAGATCGGAGTTAACCATTCAAAGAATTTGTTGAAGGAAATGGGAATTTGGACAAATCAAAATGAAATCGATTGCCCATTCCTAAATCGGGTGCTCCTACAATAGTTAGAATCTTGGCGACTTGAAAAATTCCACGCAAAGACTACAAATTTGAAAGAGTACGGAATGTCAAACAGATCGAACAAATTGCGAAATTGAATGGGAAATCTTTTTTTTCACGATTTCAGGGCAAACTGGCAAAACGTTGGCTGTCTGACGAGTACGGATCAGAAGAAAACAGATTCTGTCAAATACCTCCTCACTTGTTATCAGTTTTGATGAACAGTAGATGCCGATGGTGATTAACTTCAAGAAGAGAAACATACCTGAACGTAAACCAATCCTATCATCTATTCGTTTTTCCAGTAAATATTAGGCCTAGCTATAAGAATTGTAAGAGTATATGAATCTTATATACTGTTTTTGCTTAATTTTTCTAACGTCTACACGGAGGATGATGTTTTTTAAGAGAGGAAAAGGGATAGCAAGTCATCTGATCTTTATTGTTGTTTTCACCCAATCAATCTAAGTGTGATTTGAGTTTTTCATTATTGAAGATTTTCGTACAACCCTGTAAACGGGAAATGTAACTAGGTTATGCTTTGATGACATTTCTTCATTGGTCTATACATATTTTCTTGCACATAATGGCAGCATCAGAACACAAAATCTCACGCAATTTACAGTGCCCTGTTTGTTTAGAGCTACTTAGTGATCCTAAGCAGTTATCCTGTGCACATACGTTCTGCAAGAAATGTCTCACTGATATTCTTCAAATATCCTCGCAAAATTGTTTGATATGTCCAATCTGTCATCGCAAGACAGATGTGAAGGATGGAAATATCATGAATCTAGAAACGAATGTTCCCCTCAAATCTCTTATTGATAATGTAAGAAATAGCAAGCAATTCTGTGAAATATGCGACACAGACTCACAAGCAGTACATTTCTGTTGTGAATGTGGTAAATATATGTGTAAAATATGCCTGCGGCATCATAACACTTGGAAACCTAATCTCAAACATAAAGTGGTGAGTGCAGAAGATATCAGAGAAGGTAGGGTTGTCTTAAAAAAGAAAGTTTTCTGTCAAGAACACAAATCGGATGGACAGGAACATGTCTGTACCGATGTGTGTATCACTTGTAAGAAATTGATCTGTCTGAGATGTATGATGGCCCATAAGAAGCAAAACCACACTGTTCAAGAGGCTCAGGAATTCGACGTTTTGATTAAGACAGAAACTGAATGTCTAGAAGCCCCAGCCAAGACAAAAACTACAACCATCAAGAATCACGTGACGTGTATCAAGGCTCAGAAAAAGCGTGTTGATGCTCACATTGACGGCAATAAAGCTGAAATCAAGAAGATTCACGAAGAATCAATAAAGAAATTAAATGAAAGGAGAGCAGCATTAGACAACCAGTTAGAATCTCAGAGAGTGAAATTATGTAACAGATTGGATAAGATGAAAGCTGCTGATGAGAGGTTGATTACGAGTATTGAGAGTGCGAGTGTGTTGGTGAGTAATAGTTTGAAGGCCCCATTAGAAGGTGATATCGTTTCTATTCGTGATTCACTGTGTGGTGAATTGAAGAATGTACTAAAAAGGGATGATCCAGAGAAGAAGCTTGCTACTGATGTAGCTGATCGTGCAGAGCAACTGATATTCACACCTAACCATCAAGGTGATCAGTTGAACATTGGTGAAGTCAGGTTCGTAAAATGTGAATTGGAATGTGATGTAGAACTCTCAAACAAAGACCGTATGAATGGCATGGCTGCTGCACCTGATGGTAGGATGGCAGTGGGATCTCGGTTCGGAGGAATCGACATCTTCTCTGCTGATGGTCAGCTGCAGCAGACAGTCCTTAAGGATGTTTGCATTCTTGATATAGGATTCCTCTCTGATGGTCGGTATGTCGCAATAAATGACAGTGATGGCGTCACACTGTATACACGGGAGTGTGAGAAGCAGGATGTGAGGTTCGAGATTCTCACTCTAGATGATGGTGGGATGCGTAACCTCACTGTAGACAGTAATGATCTGATCTATGTCAGCTACAGGAAAGCTAAGAAGATCCAAGTATTCTCACCAGCAGGTGGGAAGGAAATCAAGGAGATACCATGCGATGGGTATGAACCCCAGCAAATAACTAGTTATAATGACTTATTCATCACTCGAGGACGCTCTTCAGTGAGAATTATCGACAAAGAAGGCAATGTAAAACACAAGGTAAATAAATTTTCATTATACCGTATATGCCCGTACGCTACTGTGACTCAGAGTAATTCAATCCTGATCGCTTGGGTCGAGTATGATGATGGGTTGGTCAGTGTCGATGAGTACACCAATGACCTCAAACACATCCAGACTCTCATCTCTGAGCACAAGATTGAGAAGCCTGAAAGACACTGGTACTATCTACAGGTGTTCCGATCAGGGGAGATCGCTTTCTGCACCCCTGATAGACTCTATATATTCAACTAATCATCACGTCAGTCAATGAGTAATACCCGTAGTTGAATATCTAATACCAATCGAATTCATAAACTCTTCTGGTATAATGAGATGATTGGAACCATTCTCTTTCAAAGGTTATGACATAAAGACATACCATCACGAATCATGTCCTTTGTTCATTATGGTGTTCTGGGTTCCACTTGGTCATCAAATGAGTCACTTACTTCATGTCGGTCTAAATCTTAAAGTATTTTAAATGGGGCAGAAAAATGTACAGTTGAATGATAAGAGGAAAATTTTCAGTACTATATCGGTTGACCCTTTGGCAATTATATTAGGTCGTCTTGATTTTTTCCCATTGAATTTTCGGAAATGAAAATCATATTTCGTGGTGAATTGTAAAGTTGGGACTGTTTTCGCCATAGGAAAATATGCAAAATTATTTTTTGTTGTTGTTGAAACAGATTTTTGAAAGAGAGATGGAGAAAGAGAGAGAGAGAGAGAGAGAAAAGAGAAAAGAGAATGAGAGAGAGAGAGAGGCTGGGAGAGAGAGAGAGAGAGAGATCGATCTTAAACATGTTAAACTTTTGAAGAGGTGAGATATTAAGACTGTAATATCCATCAAAGTCCACCACACAGTGTGAAAGCAGAGATAATCTCCATACGCATGACAGGGACACATGATGTATCATGTAAATTCGATAACCAATCTTTGATGCGTTGTGTTCAACATTATAAAATGTATTTGTCCACCATGGCAACTACTACCTCTGTGTAAAGGAACTGTTTGAAGCTCCATATCAGACATTAATTTTAATGGATCGCATACAACCAATTGTCCATTAAGGTGCATACAAGTACTATATTGAGATGACTTCCATCTACCCATGTCCAGAACCCTTTTCACTCAAACACGTTTATTTTTACTGGCCCCAACTTTTTGAACTCTCTTCATAATGATATCCAGCTATCCCCCTCTCTTAATTCATTTAAGAGGAAATTAATTATCCTGCCCTCTCTGTAGCTCTCATATGGCCACTCCCATGCAACATACTTACTTTCATATCGTGCTCTCTCTCTCTCTCTCTCTTCCTCCCTTTCTCTCTTCCTCTTCTTTTCTTTTTCATTGTACACATTTTGTTCAGCAAGTTTTTTCTTGTTTTTTTTTTCACCTTTGTTGGCTTTCTTATTATGTCTTATACCAGATTTTATATGTATTTAGCTTGTTTATTCTTCGATGAATCTTTATACTTTTGCAACTGACATGCGAGTCGTAGCAAGTATTATATAAATTGTATGAGTTTACATTAATGTTTGTTTTGAAAAAAAAAACCGAAATGAAATAGAAGAAATGTCAATAGTAAATTTGCATTTAATATGTTGTCTTCCCCTTTTCCATACATAAATGTATATCTATATATTTCATAATAAATTTGAACACAAGTTATGCTCACCATATTATTGTTATTTGAGGGATCCACACTCTGTGAGCATTGCTTTTTTAGTGGATCCCTCCATTTCCATAAGAGCTTATTCTCTATATACATGTATTTCCTTGTAGATTTACTTTGTTTCATATTTCAAATTATGTTAACGTATCCTGTATTGTAAAAAAAAAAGGAATAGTCATGTATGTTTGATTCTTTTGAAAATTTGTTGTTATTTAGTTTTTTAAACTGGAAAATAAACTCTTGAACTCTTGAACCCTTGAAATCTTGAACTAATTCTTTCTAAGCTCATCGTTGAAAATAAGAAATATAAAAAGTTACTAAATATATGAAGACCCTTTTCATTTAATTGTGTCTTCCTGGAAGTTGTGGCTCCCTCCACATCATTGTAGATTGTTTTCCTATATTCTGTTAGATCTGCTTTATAATGATAAATTTCACAAAAAATTAATAAATTTCACTAAAATTCATTGATCATTAATGTGTATATGTATTTTGTAATGTACTCTTTTCAGTATACTTGCCTTCTATGCTCACATGTACATGATTTACATGTTGTAGAAATAGAAAAGGACTCGAGCTCGTACAGTCGCTGCAGCGACTTAGACTATCCGTAAACTTGGTCTAAGCTATATAGCTTTCTTTTCATTATCATATAAAGCCCTCATAAAATCTCACTATACGACTCGCTTCGACTCTAATCTTTACCAGTAAGTTTCTCTCCCTATGTACGCAAGAAATGTAATAACGAAATATCAGAATATGTACTACTAGTTGCCACTAGTTGTCACTACCAAAAGACTGCATGTACATGTATATCATTACCATTATGTTATACCTCCCTCTAATGACATGACTGGAAAAATATATGCATATTTGTATCTTCTTTCTTATCAGATGGCGCCAATATGATATGCTTTCTTATACGTTACCACGTACGTTTATATCTAGAAAGAGTAAAGGCACACTTAAGACTTCTTAGTTCAGAATTAGTTCAGAGTAAAAGGAGAGGGGGTATTTTGTACCTTTTGAAAAAGAAGAAAATCATGAAAGCATGTATAGGCCTAAATGTTTTGCTGATCAAATGTGAGTTTAACATGGTTTGCAAATTTCAAATCAACAGTTAGTCTGTATGAAATTAAGATCTTTCCAGTGAGATTGTAATGCATTGTAAGCTGTTGTTTTTCCATTGATATATACTATACTTTGCAGATTAATGTAACAAAATAAACTCTGATTATATTGGAAAGTATTTTTTGTGACGTCAGTCATTACTTGAGTACAGATCAGAGCAGGAAGATTAAAGTACTGTTTATTTGTACGTATATTAAACTGTCAATAATTTGCTGTTGGTTATGTTCAACATTGAATGTTCAGTCTTCAGTCTGTTTGAATGGTTTCTTGTATGAACGCCATTTCTCATTTGCGTCTACTTGCCGGCTAATCTGTATTTTTTTAACGTTCTATCCTGATATTTAAAAAAAAAGCTTATGTCTTATACATAAATGAAATTACTAAACGAAACGAGATGGTATGCTAATAATCGTTCAATGAGTTATATTTCTGTTTCTCGAGTTGTCATTAAATGTGATAATATAATTATGATCTCATTTAAAGAGCAGTTTATTATGTTAATGATACGGATTGTGATGCTAATGTTGTTGGGTTTTTTAAAACACGTACACACGTTGGGTTCACTAATGCATATATCATTTCCATTTATTTAATATACAATAAAAGAGCAATGTAGATAAAATGCCTTGCTCAAGGGCATAAGTGCCGTGCCGGGGATCGAACCGCGATCTTCGCACCTCCAGTCAAGCGCCTTTGACCACTTGACAACTGCACCTCCACTAAGTCTTGATGATGAAGATGATAGTGACGATTATGTTCATAATGATGATGATAAAGATGATGATGGTGGTGATAATGGAAAAGATGATTATGATAATGATGAGTACGATGATGACAATGATGACGATGATGAAGAAGATGATGAGAAGGGGAGGAGGAGGTCGAAGAGGAGGAGGAGAAGGAGACGGATTTCGTGCCATTACGTTTGCTTAACTTCTTTAACTGAAATCTTGTTGAGGTTGATGTTCATTTAACGAAAACTCTGGGTCATTGAACTTCGAGTACTCTATGATACTGACGGCCTGCATCTTATGAACCGAGACTGTCCAGTTTAAGGTGGGTAGGAGCTTAAACTAGGAGTTTTCAAAGATCAGCATAGCGTTTGCAATTTTAATTATTCAACCAAGGATTCGACAGACGATGCAACAGTCTCGAACCACACACTGCAGGACAAGAAAAGCAGTTCATTTACTCATGAAAGCTATGAGACATTCCCTTGCATCACCCTCTCACTCTCTTTCCTCTATTTAAGGGTGCAGACGGGTATTCCACAATGCAAACAAGTACAAATGGGTGCATCTTTGCACCTTTTTCAGGTATGGTGCAAGACTGCACCCCAAAAGTTGCTGTCATGCAGTGTTGCATTTAGGGTGTAGAAGTCAACTTTTTTTCTTAGTGTGCATGTGAATGAAATTGTGGCGTTCAAAACCTGAGTCCAATTCCCGGCGGATACATTTTTTCAACCTTTGCAAAAATTCCAAAAAGGACAGAACAGCTCCGGGGGAACTTTGATTTAAGCTATGCTTCTATCATTCTCTCAATTTTTGTCACATATATTTATTTCCGTGAGAGTTGCCACAGCTGTTGTATATGTTCTATTTCCTTAATATGCACATATATAAATAGGCTTTATTATCAGGTACTCTGAATCTTAACATCACTGATATTCATCGATATTCTGTTCATACAAATGGTTACCAAATAGCATACGGTATAGCCACAATCAGGGTGCAAAACCATTTGCACTTAGGGTCAAAATATGAAGTATGCAATCAAGTAATTTCATCAACCCCCATATTGTTCATCCATACCCTAGACTTAATACCTTGAAATGTTCTGAAGGAAACTATCTTGGTTAAGATTTTATGAGCAGAAACACAACAGGGGGTGGTAGGTGTTACGGACACTACACAAAGCTATACAAATATAATTTTCAAGTATAATTTACCTTAATACACAAATATTTTGCACTTATTTGGATAATTTCTTGGTCATTTATGAAAAATAAAGCAATTCGGACTTACTTCAGTCAATAAATTAGATGCAGTATATACATCAGTGGTAGCACAAGGTCAAATCTGATGAATGCCATTTCTTTCAAAACCTGTAAGTTTTTTAAAAAGCCAACCAAACCATGGTAAATTACACAAATGAAAAACTTTAGTCCCATCTGTATACATGTTTTAAAAATCAAATTGCTAGGAAGGCTTTTTCCATATTATTAGTTGTCAAAACAAGCTGTGTACAATTTCCTATAGACCAATTTCACCACCGGTTTATGTATTTGGCCCTCTATCGGCGACGCCATTGCTGCGGTGGGCAAGCGCGCTGACCGCGATTGACTCTGTTTACAAAATGAATGTAAGATATGAGATATGCCCTAATATTGTTCCATTTACTTTATTCTAGATCAATAAAATAAAGCATGGATACATGGGTGCATGAGGTAAGACAATGACCATATCTGACAGATGAAGGTATGATGTATTTTGTACTTTCGATAGTTTTTCAACTTAGTTTTGTCAGTATAAGTTCGATTGCAGCATAGAACCGTAGTAAACGGGAGCCCTCAATCGAACCCTGTTTACAAAGTCATGTTTTCACTCATTAAATTTTACGCAAAAGTACTTAATGATAATGTTTCTTGACTTCAAAGTCCTTTCTGTTATTTTTACCCACTGGCGACGGATTCCTTCGCATTACTCACGGAAACCTGTGTAGAGAGTACAGCTTCTCACACGAAGAGGCTTCATGTGTCAAAAGCGAGTGAATTTCGCACTCAGTTAGCTTCAAAATTTTTAAACTATCTCCAATTCTTGTGGCATTCGAGCACCGCACAGCAGCGACCTGAACTTCCCTGACAATTTCTCATTGCAAATATTAAAAGAAATCTGCATATATTGGTCAAAATAGACAAAAAATCGAACGAATGTACATAACGCGCTATTGACTTGTGTACTATAAAAGTTGGAGCGCCCACCGCAGTACGTCGAACTGTGTCGAACAGTCTGCTGCCCTCTTGCGTTGTGAAATTGGTCTATAGGGTGTTACGGACGCCAACAGAAAATATATAATATTCAAATCTCTTCATTGCAGTTTTATAGTTTCAGGTACAAAAAGCAAAAAACAACAAGTAAAATGTTAAAGAGTCGACATTATTGGCTATATAATGCTAATATTATACCCCATGTCCATGTAAAAACAGTCACTCATTCTATTTAGTACATATTATGTGGTATATGATGAAAGAATTAAGAATTTTATAACCACTGGCGCAAATCCGGGGGGGGGGGGGGATATATACCTCCACTTTTCGGAGGGGGTGAATACTTATCCCCCTACTTTTTGAAGAAGAAGAAGGGATATTGTAAAAGAGAAGTAAACATAACGGGAAAAAGAGGAATGCAAAAAGGAGAAACCCGGACAGGCTCGCTCGCTTTGCTCTCTCCGTTTTCAGAATGTTAACCAATGCCGGGTATATTACTATTTGGTTTGCATCTTGTCTCTCTACCCAAGTTTATGCTATTCTTCTAAATTGTTAGTTAGGCCTATTTACCTGCAAAAACAAAAAATAAGTTCCCCCTAAAACGTATCCCTGTATTTTTGAAATCTGAATACAGAATCATGTAGCTACACTTCTCAGCTACATTTGCTGGAAAATTCAGGGCAAACCATTCAGTCACGCTTCAGCGAACACGACAAATATGCAAAATTGTCATTTTTTGAAGTTCACAAGCCTCGTGCCATGACTTTGATGTAGTGATATCGGGACATACTTTAAGCTTTCGGCGTTTGAAGACATGCAACATAAATTTTATTCGTTACCAAACATGCCCAATGAGTTGTGCACCAAATTTCATGCTTGAGTGAGCAAGAGGTGAAATGGCAAAAGCTGCAGTTTTGACTTCTTTTGATCTAATGCGGAGGAATTCATGTTTTGGAAGGGTGTTTGCAACTTTTCCAATCAATGCCTATCAATTCACGGTTGAATGAACACATAACAAAAACAAAATATCACCATGTTGAAATTATCCAGTAATTATTGCCTTATTTTTGTGCACTAAAACTCTTGTTGATAACATTTTTAGCATGTCTACATGACCGGTTTACATGTATCAATCATCTCATGGCATTTTATTTGAAAGTTCACGCTTCAATGAGCACGTGGGACCGGAAAAGCTCTTCTTTCACCTATCGACCAAAATTCAATTGCTTAATGTGGTCAATCATCATAAGTCTTCTTGGGGAGTTCCTCTGATTTGATTTTCATCGAAATCCCAATCTTTTACGCTTAAGTGAGCAACAGAGACAAGAAAATTATGAAAATGAGGTGAAAGTTTAGGGCGTTGGCCTTACTCCGTGCCGCATCGGTTAGTTAATTTGGCGTAAAATCCTTTTATTTAATGACCTCAGGGAGATATGTGCCAAATTTCATGAAAAAAACTCGCAGTAGGTTGAACAATAATCATCGATGAAAATATGCCATATTTCTTTTCTTTATTCCCCCCCCCCCCCCCACTGACACTATGTACAGTTAGGGAGCAGAATTTTAACAAAAGTGAAAGTTGGCTTATTTCCATCGATGATGATTGTTCATTCTACTGGGAGTTATTTCATGAAAATTAGCACATATCTTCAGGAGATCATTAACTAACAGGATCTTGTACCAAATTAAGTATCCGATGCGGCACGGAGCAGGGACAAATGCCCTAAACCTTTTGCTCATTTGCATAATTTTCTTGTCTCTATTAATTGCAACAGTTGCAAACACCCGTCCAAAACATGAATTCCTCCGCATTAGATCTACAACAGTCAAACTACGAAAAAAGTGGTCAACCTAGAACTAATTGCAACAGAAACGATTCCACTTGCATATAGTCTGAAAAACCAAACAACAACATACTAAAAATTAACAAAAATTGAAGTAGTGGATCAATGCCTAATTTGCATAAATTAAAAATGGTCGCCATATCAGACTGCTGTAGAAATGGTGAGACACAGAGAACCTATTTTAGCCTATATCTCTAGATATGAGACACGTAGAGAGCTAATTTTGTTGTCTTTACCCATGTTTTCGGGGTCAAGAAACATGATTATGGAATTGTTACCAGCTTACAACTACTCCTTAACTCCTAATTTGCATAAATTTGCATAAAATCAGCCTTTAAAAAATTCAAAATGGCTGCCAAGTTGCATTTTAAAACTCTTCCTCAATTGATACTCATGGAAAGTTAATTTCATTGTCCTTATATCCGTGCGTATAGGGGTGAAGAAGATTTATCAGCACTACTGGCAAGTTTCAACTATCCACTGACTCTTAATTTGCATAAATTTGCATACAATTAATCCCTCTTCACTTCTAAATGGCCGCCATGTCAGACAACAGTAAACACGCAGAACCTATTTTAGCCCATATCTCTACATCCGAGACACGGAGAAAGCTAATTTTAGTGTCTTTACCGTATGTTCTGGGGTCAAGGAACATGACTATGGCATTTTTACCAGCTTACAACTTCTCCTTAACTCCTAATTTACATAAATTTGCATAAAATTAGCCTTTTTGAGATTCAAATTGGCTGCCAAGTTGCATTTTAAAAACTAAATCTCATCTGATACTCATGCAAATTAATTTCAGTGTCCTTATATCCATGGGTAGGGGATGAAAAAGATTTATCAGTATTACTAGCAAGTTACAACTATCCACAGACTCTTAATTTGCACAAATTTGCATACAATTAACCCCTTTTCATTACTAAATGGCCGCCATGTAAGACCTCAGTATACACGAATAACGTATTTTAGCCTATATCTCTAGATCTGAGACACACAGAGAGCTAAATTTAGTGTCTACACCTATGTTCCGGGGGTCTAAGAACATGATTATGGCATTATTACCACCTAATAACTACTCCTTAACTCCTTATTTGCATAAATGGGAATAAAATTAACCGTTTTCCAATTTAAAATGGCTGCCATGCTGCATGGTTAACATTCCGTCTCATCTGATGCTCACAGAAATTCAATATCAGTGTCCCTGTCCATGGTTAGAAGGGGATGAGGTAGATTTAGCATTACTAGCAAGTTATAACAATCCACTGACTTTTAATTTGCATAAATTTGCGTATAATTAACCTCTTTAGATTAAAAATGGCTGCTTTATGGCCTGTCCAAGACCGATATAATTTAGTTGGTGACACGTAATATGTTTATTTTGGTGTTATTCTTGGGTGAAAGAACTTGACTGTTAGATACAGCAACCTACTATAGGCCCTATCTGGTGTCCCAGAAAAAGTGGAGCGGTAGATTTTTGGTACTTTACCTTCAGAAAGTAGATAATATGTTACTTTAGTAGGTTAGGTATCTTCTTCCAAAGGGAATGATATCAAGAGCATTAAATTTGATGAAGTAATTTTGATTCTATGCCCGTTTCTTAAAATACAGTAAATTTAGAATTTCGAGTGTTTTTCGCGACAGTTGGCAATGGTTGAGAGCAGAGTTGTGGGGGAAATGGCCTTTCATATTGCATGTGTATTAGCATGTTTTGTTGCTGACATGCATCAGTGGACATCCCTCAATCATGAAAGGCCATCCCGACACAAAGCTACTCTCAGCAGTTGCCAAAAATGTGAAATGACCGTATTTTAAGAAATTGGCATAGAATATAAATTACTTTTCCAAATTCAATGATCTTGGTATCATTTTCTTCCTTGGACGATACTTATGTAAAAAAGTTATCTACCTTTTGAAGGTAAAGTACTGATAATCCACCGTTTGGATTTTTTTTATTGGGACACTGCGTATATACTGTACTTGTTAGCTAGAAAATTTACAAACTTAAATATTTCTTTGCGAATATTTTTATCATTAATAATAACAATAATGATAAAAGTGTTGGCTTCTTATATAGCGCCCAGGTCCGACATGTCTGACGGAGATGCTCATGGCGCTCCAAACATTATTACCCGGCCATAGCTTAGCGATTGGGTTCCTATGTGGTTAATGAACATTTTCAGCTTTGTTGCCTAACAACAACTTTGAGCAATTTTCATAATTTGCATAAACCTATATAAATACAGGTTATGCCGCCCAAAACAACTTAAATGTATGTACAGAATGTGTAAAATGATCCCTGTATGTTAATTGTGTAAGTGCGGCGATACAGCATTTTAATGTAACTTAATAATGCTGTTCATCTATAGTGAATTCAGCCTGTGATGAAACGTAACAAGGAAAATTCATGTATGATACTTCCATAAAATATGAGTTTTGTTGAGGCCTATGAATTTTAAATATATTTTTGAAATTATAAGGAAGTACCCTTCCACCATGCCCACGGTGTGAAGCTTTTTTCTTTCCTTTTCATTATAAAATTTTGTGATTTGGTGCATACTGTTATGTGATAATAAGACCAATTTCATATTTTCTATAATTTATCAATACTTAATCAATACTTCTGCAGAAAGTAAAATGTTTACAAACTTCACTCTTCTTCAGAAAATATTACTCATACATCTTCCAACTAAATCTATGACGCACTGGTCACTTTATGGTCTTCTTATCCACTACATCACTCCTTCCAAATAACTGACCCACTCCCCCAATACTGAGTAAAAGTTATGACGTACATTATGCCTTTGGTCAAGAGCTCAAGGTTGACCAACTCCCAATAGAGGGTTTACCCATTATAAAAGGGGTTCACTTCAGGACTCCAATCAGAGAGAGAGAGAGAGAGAGAGAGAGAACCAGAATACTTCAGACTACATTCAAGACAACATCAGAGTACACACCATCAGACTTACTCTAGATTTCTGTTCATATTTTTGATCTTCAACTGAATAAATGTTAACTTCATATTTTAACTGACTTTGAATCTTCGTGTCTTCAATGTACATGTTCTCTGTTGCTGGACGATTGAACTAAACACTAAAATCCGATCCCTACACGACAATACATTATATCCCGATTTGTACGTACTATAAGGAGACATATTATGATTTTGTACTCTAATAACTATTTTGTAGTAATTGCAATATGTTCCTCAGAAATATTGAATCCGGTATACACATGTTGCTAGCAAATTATATTCTACGATAATAGACAGTGCGCAGTACACTCACGTCAACAGTATACGCACAACAACCAATATGATCTTTTATTTTGGAGCTACAGTACACTGAGCGACATGATACGGAGCCCACCAGGGGCCCGTTGCATAAAACTTTTGCCAGATTTTTTTAATGGCAAAATGTGAGGAAACTACGGCAAAAAAAAAAATGCCAGAATTTTCGTTACATAAAAATTTGCCAGAGTTTTTTTTCTGGCAAAAAAAAAGTCTGGCAAAAGTTTTATGCAACAGGCCCCTGGTGACATGAGGAGAATAAATTCTCCATGGATTATTGTATTCCCTCAAAATAATCATTTCGTTGACTCAAAATGATCATTTCACTCCATCCCAACATTACTCCCTTCCCTAATAACTTTTGTGATCCCTCCAAATAACTATTACGTCCCCTCGCAATATTGTTGACAGCCGTTTTATTGGGTGAGTACGGATTTGTTGTATAAGTACCAATATTTATATACCAATAATGGCCTGTATTATCATCCCCCAATGATTCACTATTAAAAATGACATGGCCCTTTTTAATCCCCTGAAAAGGCGAAATAAAGAAAGAAAATGGGTAAACAGTTAAGAAAACTTAATGAAGAAAAAAGAAAACCCTGGGAGCACTCGCTCCTTTTGCTCGCTTTCATTTCACGTATCTCAACAAATGCCGGTTATGATACTATCCTAATGAAAGGAAATCGATACACATCTTGTCTTTCTAATGTTATACTAGGGAGGTGGAAGGGGAGACCTCCCTGGTTATACTATCCTTCTAATCATAAAATGCTTGTCAAATATTTGTACACACTTAGAAAGAAAGGTTGAGTGTTGCACCCTAAATGGAACACTTGCAGCACCTTTCATGAAAAAGGTGCAAAGATGCGTCATTTTGTACTTGTTTGCTACAGGAAATGCCCGTCTGCATTCTTAAAGGTACAAATTTGCACCTTTCCTGAAGGGTACAACTCTAGCCACTGCACCTTACAGGTACATTTTGCATCCTTACGTGTGCATGGTTGTACCCTTAAAGGTGCAAAGTGCGTTAGGTTGCATAGTTGTACCCATAAAGGAGCTCCCACTGTTCCATTTGAATTGTGCAAAATTGATTCCGTTTTTTCTTAGTGCAAGGAGTCGAAGGGCATGACCTAAAACAGAAAAAAATATTTTCAAGAGATTATCGCTTATACTTAATTGCCTCTTGATATCATACAAAATATGAGAAAGGAAGGCAAAAATACACTGCTAAAATAACGAGAATGAAGTAACAATACACCATAACCTGTTCTCATTATTTTAAAGATCAAATTTGTTCTCGCTCCGCTCGCTCTTAAAGTATAAATACATGATATGGTCGAACACCAGGCACTCCTGTTCCCTCAGCAAGATGTCCGGACATTACAGCAGTTTTGCAGAGGTGTGCAAGTATTCTCGAATTCTGTGGGAAGAGTGCGTCATAAAGTCATCTAAACACAACAAAAAAAGTAACTTCACCCCTAAACAAAATGCTGTAACTTTTCAACGAAGAGGTTTTGAGCAAAATGAATTGGCATGAATGTTCCTACACTAATTTACCAACTTCTGTGAGAAAATGAGATTGATCCGTCAAGTCATGCGTGAGTGAGCAGGCACTAAAGGAAAAATGTCACTTTTTAAAATTCACAAGCATCATATCATGACTTTGAGTCAAGGATATCGGAACACATTTCAAGTTTGCAGCGTTTGAAAGCATGCACCATGAATTTCATGTACTTCCCATCATACCAAATGACCTGAGGGCCAAATTTCATGCTTGAGTGAGCACAAGGTGAAAATTGCAAAAACTGCAGTTTTGACATCTTTCGCGCGGTAAATTTGATCTAATGCAAAGCAATTCGTGTTTTGGACTGGTGTTTGCAACTTTCGCAATTGATACCTATTAACTCACGGTTGAATGAACACGTAATAAAAACAAATTATCACCGTATTAAAATTTTCAAGTAATTATTGCTTTATTTTTGTGCACTAAAAATCATATTGATAACATTTTTAGCATGTTTATATGACCGGTGTACATGTATCAATGATCCCGTGGTTTTCATGGAAAGTTCACGCTTCAGTGAGCACGTGGGACTGGAAAAGTTCATTTTTCACTTATGGACCAAAACTCAATTGCTTAATTTGGGTAACCATCATAAGTCTTTATGGGGAGTTCATCTGATTTGATTTTCATCGAAATCCCGATCTCTTACGCTTCAATGAGCAAAAGAGACGAGAAAATTATGAAAATGAGAAGAAAATTTAGCACTTTGTCCCTGCTTCGTGCCGCACTGGATACTTAATTTGGCGTAAGATCCTGTTTGTTAGTGACCTCAGGAAGATATATGCCAACTTTCATGAAAACACTCACATTAGAATGAACAGTATTCATTAATGAAAATAGGCCACATTTCACGTTTTGTTTCCTCCCCCATTGACAATATGTACAGTAAGGGAGCAGAGTTTTAACAAAAGTGAAATCTGGCCTATTTTTATTGATGATTATTGTTCATTCTACAGTGAGTTTTTTCATGAAAGTTGGCATATATCTTCCTGAGGTCACTAACAAACAGGATCTTACGCCAAATTAAGTATCCAGTGCGGCACGAAGCAGGGACAAAGTGCTAAATTTCTTCTCATTTTCATAATTTTCTCGTCTCTTTTGCTCATTGAAGCGTAAGAGATCGGGATTTCGATGAAAATCAAATCAGATGAACTCCCCATAAAGACTTATGATGGTTACCCAAATTAAGCAATTGAGTTTTGGTCCATAAGTGAAAAATGAACTTTTCCAGTCCCACGTGCTCACTGAAGCGTGAACTTTCCATGAAAATGCCACGGGATCATTGATACACGTACACCGGTCATATAAACATGCCAAAAATGTTATCAATATGATTTTTAGTGCACAAAAAATTAATAAAGCAATAATTACTTGAAAATTTTAATACGGTGATAATTTGTTTTTATTACGTGTTCATTCAACCGTGAGTTAATAGGTATCAATTGCGAAAGTTGCAAACACCAGTCCAAAACACGAATTGCTTTGCAATAGATCAAATTTACCGCGCGAAAGATGTCAAAACTGCAGTTTTTGCAATTTTCACCTTATGCTCACTCAAGCGTGAAATTTGGCCCTCAGGTCATTTGGTATGATGGGAAGCACATGAAATTCATGGTGCATGCTTTCAAACGCTGCAAACTTGAAATGTGTTCCGATATCCTTGACTCAAAGTCATGATATGATGCTTGTGAATTTTAAAAAGTGACATTTTTCCTTTAGTGCCTGCTCACTCACGCATGACTTGACGGATCAATCTCATTTTCTCACAGAAGTTGGTAAATTAGTGTAGGAACATTCATGCCAATTCATTTTGCTCAAAACCTCTTCGTTGAAAAGTTACAGCATTTTGTTTAGGGGTGAAGTTACTTTTTTTGTTGTGTTTAGTTTATTTTGGTGGAAGATCGCTTCTATCGCTTTTAAAAAATAAAAAACTAATAGTTTCGGGTGTCAAACAATGACCCAAATAGCCTCATATTTGGCAATTAAGTGATCATATACTACACGTTTTCAGATATCTTTGACGCCCATGGAAGAGTATAAATTTTTCTTTGCTTGCTGCGCTCACTTGAATAATATTTAGACACACGATAGTATGGAGGGCAATTTGGACATGTACGCGAGTTGATCAAATATATAATTTACATACTTATAGACAGGCCTATAGTGAATTTTGAAGACAAAATTTATTTCCTCGCTTGCTTGGCTCGCTCGTCGTATTTCTAATCAGGGTTATATTGAACAGGAAAAAATAATTGGACCATTGAGGTGTTAGAATAGAGTTATATTTGGAAGGGAGGCGACCGATTATACCATTGAAGACAAAATGCTAGTTTTTCATCAAAACAGTGTTTTGCTTTTGTTTTTGTTTTGTTTTGTTTATTTTGTTTTGTTTTTGTTTGTTTGGGGGGGGGGGTTTAACTCGTTTCGCTAGTTCGTTTAAAGAGTATGGTTTAGACAGTAAAAAGTGCCGAAAAGTCAGAATTGGCAGTCAGGTTACCAAAGTTCTCATATGCCTATGTGAATTTGATGACAACCCTTTCCCAGATCCTTTCCCAGCATGATCGCTTCGCTTCCTCGCCGTGAATATTCCATTATTGGCAGTCAGAGAATATTCCATCATGCCCAACCACGAACACAAATCAACACTCCTGCGGTGTTAATGCAAGGAAACACAACATGGTGGCCATTTTGAATTGGCTTGAGAGTGAATTTTATATAAATGTATGCAAATTAGGAGTTAAGGAGTAGTTGTAAGCTGTTAATAATATAGGTTTTCCCGGTCAATTCCATACTTTTTCCATTCCAATTCATGAACGTGCATTCAATTTCACGCAACGCACGCCCCGCGAAGACATTCGGGCTTTCAAATTCCGAATCCGATCGATCAATTTCATTTATGGGCGCCCTTATTCTCTTTCCGTAAATCAAAATCACGCATGAGCGTTCAATTTCCAAATGCGAGCATTGTATTTCCTACTTGCGCATTCAAATTCAACTCGTAGTCACGATGACGCTGTTTGGGGCGTTCAATTTCATTTTCCGGCGATCAATTTCCTACTTCGTGCACTCAATTTAGTGGAGAAGATAGAAAGGGGGTTATGAGGGGGAGAGCGGGACGAGCGTTGGTTGTTTCTGATAAACGAGCACACTCCGATAAAGGATTAGCCAAAATAACTATTATGTTGGTGCATATTGTCCGACCAAAATTTTGGTGAAGATTGACCAATATGATGATGGTCATAATTACCCAATTATTTGTTGAAAATTAATGTACCCAAATTTTGGTTGATTTTAACTATTTTTTATGTTCAGACACAAATTCACCAACACATTGGTTATCTTGACTAATCCCTTTGTAGAATGTACACAATATACCCGCACATCCCTCACCCCTAACACACACACACACACAAGAAAAAAATCCCATTTTCGTAGGCCTCCAGTATGCTTATTCTTTTATTAAGGGTTCTATATCGTTCTGAATTTGTATCCACTTACAATGATATCCATAATTATTATGGATAATATGAATATACAAAGATAGGAAGAAAACTCCGATGAGAGTTATAGTGTTGAGCTTCAAATTTTCGACTTGTATTTAGATCATCTTCAGGAACTGAGGTAAAACAGAACAAGAACTGTTTCTGTATACACTGATATAAGAAGGCATCAAAATGTTCAGTTTTACCTACAATTTCTGAAGATGATCTAATCAAAGGTCGAAAATGTGAAACTCAACACTATCGTAACTATGACTCTCATTGAAGTTTTCTTCCAATCTTTGTATATTTACAATGATATCATGTCCTTTTATGCTCATGTATACTTCAATATTTTAACAGCATAACGACATAATTTCTAACTTACACTCCTTGTTGACACCACCCATAAAAAGACAAAATCACAACACTAACCACACAATGCGTCAATTAAAAACCAAATGACAAACAACATGATCTCAAAATCTCTCATGTGGAAGCCTAAATAAACAGCAATATGAAATGTTTATATAGGTTTTCCCGGTCAATTTCATGATTTTGTCATTCAAGTTCATATTCCGAGCATTCAATTTCCCGAATTTCACGCTCGCAGCTCTGAAGCGGCTTTCAAATTCAAATTGGGTCATTCAAATTCACTATCCGAGCAATCAATTGTTCATTTGGGTCATTCAAATTCAAAGTAGGAGCATGCTTTTTGATAAAAAGGCAATCAAATTCATTTCTAGCCGGCGACTGAATCTCCTTGGTCATTCATATTCGTGAAAAGGCAACCAAGTTCCAAATAAGTGCATTCAATTTAAAAGATTCATTGCATTTAGTTAGCTTGGGGTCAATGTGGGTGTTTTTTTCACTTAGCTTTGAATAAATTGGGCTTCTTTAGCAAGACATTTGCCATAATGTTATCATGCTTAAGTCCATTATTTTAGGTATATATGCCATAAATGCTTCCATTGAAACTGGTAACATGGAAATTATAAACATTTCATATTGCTGTTTATTTAGGCTTCCACATGAGAGTCACGGAATAAGTTCATCAGGATGGTGAATTAAATAATGTTAAGTACTCTATACACATCCAAGAATTTTGTTTACCTGTGACAGTTTCGACGACGGGCTGTCATCTTCTTCAGACGGCGACTAATTGGCGAATGATGATTTTGGCGCCAATTAGAAATCACCCAGGTGTGAAACTCGGGTGATAGCGCCAGATTAAGAGAACCCCCTCAATATGAACCGGGATGGGGGGGGGGGGGGGGCATACCAACTGTCTGACATCTATGATGGCGCTATCACCCGAGTTTCATTCCTGGGTGATTTCTAATTGGCGCCAAAATCATCATTCGCCAATTAGTCGCCGTCTGAAGAAGATGACAACCCGTCGTCGAAACTGTCACAGGTAAACAAAATTCTTGGATGTGTATAGAGAACTTAACATTTATTCCACATGAGAGATTTTGAGATCACGTTGTTTGTTGGTTTTTTAATTGACGCTAAGTGGTTAGTGTTGTGATTTTGTCTTTTTATGGGTGGCGTCATCAAGGAGTGTAAGTTAAATATTATGTCGTTACGCTGTTAAATTATTGAAGTATACATGAACATATCAGGACAGATATCATTCATTTGTAAATATACAAAGATAGGAAGAAAACTTCAATGAGAGTGATAGTCATGATAGTGTTGAGTTTCAAATTTTCGACCTTTGATTAGATCATCTTCAGAAACTGAGGTAAAACTGAACATTTTGATGCCTTCTTATCTAATTGTATCAGTGTATACAAAAACAGATCTTGTTCAGTTTTACCTCAGTTCCTGAAGACGATCTAAATACAGGTAGTAAATTTGAAACTCAACAACACTATAACTCTCATCGGAGTTTCCTTCCAATCTTTGTATATTCGTTGGGTATCATTGTAAGTGGATACAAATTCAGAAAAATATAGAACCCTTAAAAAAATAGAATAAGTATACTAGAAGCCTACGAAAATGGGATTTTTTTTTTCTTGTGTGTGTGTGTTAGGGGTGAGGGATGTGCGGGTAGATTGTGTCCATTCTAAAAAAGGGATTGGTCAAAATAGCCAATGTGTTGGTGAATTTGTGTCTAACCAAAAAATTAGTCAAAATCAACCAACATTTTGGTACATTAATTTTCAACAAATAATTGGGTAATTATGACCATCATATTGGTCAATCTTCACCAAAATTTTGGTCGGACAATATGCACCAACATAATAGTTATTTTGGCTAATCCTTTTTCGGAGTGTGCTCGTTTATCAGAAACAACCAACGCTCGTCCTGCTCTCCCCCTCATAACCCCCTTTCTATCTTCTCCACTAAATTGAGTGCACGAAGTAGGAAATTGATCGCCGGAAAATGAAACTGAACGCCCCAAACAGCGTCATCGTGACTACGAGTTGAATTTGAATGCGCAAGTAGGAAATACAATGCTCGCATTTGAAAATTGAACGCTCATGCGTGATTTTGATTTACGGAAAGAGAATAAGAGCGCCCATAAATGAAACTGATCGATCGAATTCGGAATTTGAAAGCCCGAATGTCTTCGTGGGGCGTGCGTTGCGTGAAATTGAATGCACGTTCATGAATTGGAATGGAAAAAATATGAAATTGACCGGGAAAACCTATAATTTCCATGTTACCAGTTTCAATGGAAGCATTTATGGCCTAAACCTAAAATAGTGGACTTAAGCATGATAAAATTATGCCAAATGTCTTGCCAAAGAAGCTCAATTTATTCCAAACTTAGTGAAAAACACCCACAATTACCCCAAGCTAACTAAATGCAATGAATCTTTTAAATTGAATGCACTTATTTGGAAATTGGTTGCCTTTTCACGAATATGAATGACCAAGGAGATTCGGTCGCCGGCTTGAAATGAATTTGATTGCATGCTCCTACTTTAAATTTGAATGACCCAAATGAACAATTGATTGCTCGGATAGTGAATCTGAATGACCCAATTTGAATTTGAAAGCTGCTTCAGAGCTGCGAGCGTGAAATGCGGGAAATTGAATGCTCGGAATATGAACTTGAATGACAAAATCATGAAATTGACAGGGAAAACCTATAATATAAGCATGTTCCATGGGTCCTTAAACATACATAAAGACACTGAAATTAGCTTTCTATGAGTCTCAGATCTATAGATGTAAATATGCTAAAATGGGATTTGCTTGTCTACTGTAGTCAACATGGTGGCGCATAATCCGTAAGGATTATTCTTTCCCCTCATTTTCCCCCTTGTTTCCTTTCTCTCTTTTGCGATTTCTTTGCGCCCCCTCAAAGTGCCGCCCGGGACGCTTGCCCCCTTGCACCCATAGATACGCCACTGATGGTATGCAAATTTATGCAAATTAAGAGTCAGTGGATAGTTGCTAGTAATGCTATGATAAATCTCTTTCATCCCCTACCCTTGGATAAGGGCACTGAAATTAATTACAAATAATAATTACAATTAAAATGCAACTTGGCAGCCATTTTGAATTAGAAAAGGGAAAATTTTATGCAAATTTATGCAAATTAAGAGTCAGTGGATAGTTGCTAGTAATGCTGTGATAAATCTCTGTCATCTCCTAACCTTAGATAAGGACACTGAAATGAACTTTCCATGAGTATCAACTGAGGTAGAATTTCAAAATTCAACTTGGCAGTCATTTTGAATTTCAAAAGGCCAATTTTATGCAAATTTATGCAAATTAATAGTTAAGGAGTAGTTGTCAGCTGGTAATAATGTCATAATAATGTTCCTTGACCCCGAAAACATAGGTAAAGACATAATAATAAGCTTCCTGTGTGTCCCAGATCCAGAGATATCGGTTAAAATAAGTTCTGCGTGTATAATGTGGTCTAATTATTATGGCGGCCATTTAAAAGTGAAAACAGGTTTAATGATATGAATATTTATGCACATTAAGGGCCAGTGGATAGTTATAACTTGCTAGTAATGATACTGTAACAATTTTTCCCTCATCCCCTAACCATGGAAAAGGACAATGAAATTAACATTACATGAGTATCATATGAGATCAAGTTTTAGAACATGCAAAATAGCAGCTATTTTGGTATGAAAAAGGCTAATTCTATGTAAATGTATGCAAATAAAGAGTTAAGGAGCAGCTGTAAGCTGGTAAGTATGCCACAGTCATGATCCTTGGCCCTAAAAACAAAAGGACACTACCTTTGGCTATCGTTGTGTCTCAGATCTAGAAATATTGGCAAAAATAGGTTCTGCATGACATTGTGTACTGTGGTCTGATATGGCGGCCGTTTAAATGAGAAAAGGATTTAATAACATGAAAATTTATGCAAATTAAGAGTCAGTGGAGAGTCATAACTTGCTAGTATTGCATTGATAAATCTTCTTCATCTTCTAACCATGGATAAGGGCACTAGAATAAATTTTCCATAATTTTTCAATTAAGATACAGGTTTAAACATGCAATGTGGCAGACATTTTGGATTGAAAAAGGCTAATCTTATGCAAATTCATGCATATTGTTATTTAAGGGATAATTCCCGCCAAAACATATGTATTTTATATCTGTCTTATATCTGAAAATATAGGCTAAAATAGTGTCTTTATAACAGCAATTTGGAATTGTTAAGGATTAGTAACAGGCAAATTTATGCAAATTAAGGTCAGTGGATAATTATAACTTGCTAGGAATGCTATAATAAATCTCCCTCATCCCCTTCTAAACATGGACAGGGACACTGCTATTGACTTTCTATGAGTATCAGATGAGACAAAGTTTCAAAAATGCGGCATGGCAGCCATTTCGAATTGAAAAAAAGGTTCATATTATGCATATTTATGCAAATTAGGAGATATGGAGTATTCATTCGGTGGTGATATTGCCAGAATCATGTTCCTTGACCCCCCAAACATAGGTAAAGACACTAAATTTAGCTCTCTCTATGTCTCAGATCTAGAGATATAGGCTAAAATAGGTTATGCGTGTATACTGTGGTCTTCCATGGCGGCCATTTAGAAGTAAAAGGGGGTAATTTTATGCAAATCAAGCGTCAGTGGATAGTTATAACTTGCTAGTAATGCTGATAAATCTTCTTCATCCCCTACGCACGTAAGGATACTGAAATTTACTTTCCATGGGTATCAATTGAGGAAGAGTTTGAAAATGCAACTTCCCAGCTACTTTGAATTAAAAAAAAAATTATCATTTATGCAGATTAGGAGTTAAGGAGTAGTTGTAAGCTGATAACAATGCTCAATCATGTTCCTTGACCCCCAGAACATAGATAAAGACACTAAAAGTAGCTTTCTACGTGTCTCCTATCTAGAGATATACTCTCTCTAAAATAAAAAAAAACAAGAGTGAACTCTGATATGGCCACCATTTAGAAGTGCAAAGGGCTTAATTGTAAGCAAATTTATGTAAATTAAGAGTCAGTGGATAGTTATAACTTGCTAGTAATATTACTATCTGCGTGTTTACTCTGATATGGTCGCCATTTAGAAGTGCCAAGGGGTTAATTGTATGCAAATTTATGTAAATCAAGAGTCAGTGGATAGTTATAACTTGCTCTTAATCCCATGATAAATATCTTTCATCACCTATCCTTAGGTAAGGATACTGAAATTCACTTTCCATGAGTATCAATTGAGGCAGAGTTTTAAAATGAATTTGGCAGCCATTTTGAATTTTTAAAGGATAATTTTATGCAAATTTATGCAAATTATGAGCTTAAAGCTTGTATTAATGGCATTATCACGTTCCTTGACCCCGAAAACATAGGTAAAGACACTAAAATTAGCCCTCTACATGTCTCAGATCTAGAGATATAGACTAAAATAGGTTCTGCGTGTTTACTGTGGTCTGACGTGACCGCCATTTAGAAGTGAAAAGAGGTTAATTCTATGCAAATTTATGTAGATTAAGAGTCAGTGGATAGTTATAACTTGCTAGTAATTGCTTATAAATCGTCTTCGTCCCCTAACCATGGATATAAGGTCACTGAAAATAACGTTCCATGAGCATCAGATGAAATTTAGTTTTCAGAAGGCAACTTGGGAGCCATTTTGAATTGAAAAAGGGGCTAATTTTATGCAAATTTATGCAAATTAGGAGCTAAGGAGTAGTTGTAAGCTGGTAATAATGCCATAATCATGTTCCTTGACCCCCCCCAAAGTAGGTAAAGACACCAAAATGAGCTTTCTATGTGTCTCAGATCTAGAGATATAGGCTAAAATAGGTTCTCAGTGTCTCACCATGTCTACTGTAGTCTGGTATGGCGGCCATTTTGAATTTATGCAAATTAGGCATTGATCCACCACTTCATTTTTTGTTAATTTGTAGTATGTTGTTTTTTTTGGCTATTCCAGATTATATGCAAGTGAAATCGTTTCTGTTGCAATTAGTTCTGGGTTTTTTCGTATTTTGACTGTCTAATCAAAGGAAGTCAAAACTGCAGCTTTTGCCATTTCACCTCTTGCTCACTCAAGCATGAAATTTAGTGCACAACTCATTTGGCATGTTTGGTAACGAATAAAATTTATGTTGCATGCCTTCAAACGCCGAAAACTTAAAGTATGTCCCGATATCACTACATCAAAGTCATGGCACGAGGCTTGTGAACTTAAAAAAAATGACAATTTTGCATATTTGTCGTGTTCGCTGAAGCGTGACTGAAGGGTTTGCCCTGAATTTTCCAGGAAATGTAGCTGAGAAGTGTAGCTACATGATTCTGTATTCAGATTTCATAAAAGGTTCCTGATCGAAAAAATACAGGGATATGTTTTAGGAGGAACTTATTTTTTGTTTTGTGTTTAACTCCGCTCGAATTCTTGCAGGTATAAAGGCCTAACTAACAATTTAAAGAATAGCATAAACTTGGATAGAGAGACAAGATGCAAATCTATTCTGATGACAATACTTTATCATGGAAAGAGTATGCTTCCTTGCTCACTTCGCTCTCTCGTGATTTTTATAAACAAGGTGGTTTGGACCAGCGAGGTATATTTCATTTGGTAGTGAGGTGGCCCAAAATTGTTTGTTTGTTTGTTGTTTTTATTTCCGTTCAAAGCAACATAACATAAAAATACATTTACATATTTGATATAAACGGCGGATAGCCCATTTCATTCATAATACAAGTGTTCTTCCATGGGGTCCAGGCCTAGAGTGTATGAGACTTCTTTTACAGCAAAAAGTCGTTATTTTTGGCTCACTCGCAAAAATGAACAAATATTACATGATCGGACGGTAGGGGGCGGGCGAAAGGGTGTATGTATTTTTATTGAGTGTGACCAAAAAATTCGGCAAAATATTTCGATCATCCCCCAAAACATCGAAACGGATTTCCGCCGGTGTTCATAACTGACTTTAACCTGTTACGGACACTACGGATAACTTTGTTACTGACATTTATCGGTATTAAATGTTCGCCATACGTTTTTATTCTGCCAACTTAGGTCTATGAACAGCATCTAGTCTATCCTGAAACAAGAACCTCTGAGAAATAATTCATTACAGTCAGACTGCAGATCGCATGTCTTTGAGCAAAACACACACACTTTATTTCCAGTGCCCAAATGTACACTCTATCCGGAACCAGCTTTATGTTGCTCTTATTACTGCTGTGCTCATTGAATTTTCTGCAATAATAAATTGTTGCTTCACCAAAACAGGTATATTTCAAGTATTTATTAGGAAAAAGTTATAACTGATGATATTGTAATACAAAATATTCTTCACAATATTTCAGGGGTTTGAAAGACACAGTATGTGAGCCGCCATGAAGACGCATATACAGTATATGTATGGAAGTACTGGAACCTCATATTTTTCATCCTTACTTTTAAAATATCCATAAATTTGTGACGGAGTCAGGATCAAGCAAATAGTCGCAGTTAAAAATATCTTTGGAACTGTAAGGACCCTCTGTCTAAGCCCTAGAATTGGCAGGTGAGGCATGCAATCTGTTGATGGACAATTGCGCAATACATATACACACATGTACAGGCAACAGCTACTTGTACATGTGTGTACTACTTGTACACACATGTACAAGTAGCTGTTGCCTGATTGTGAAATGTTGTGCCCGTGGTAACTAACTGGAGTTGCTGGCATTGACCATTTTAAAGACAATACGTGAAAATTAGTTACATATTGCTTGTTTTCTGACCCTGTCATCATGGTCATGGAGTGCATATTGATGTTATTTCAATTTTTGGAAAGTAAAGAAAATGTCACTTTCACTTGATGTCAAATTTACCCTGGCTCACAAAAAAATTGTGGAAATTTTGGGTCAGATGAGTGTTTTATAATCATTTCTTTTCCAATTTTTCCCCATGAAAGTAACACCACTTTTGAACCCAATAAAAACATGCCACAAATCTCTGAGGCTTCTTCTTTAACTCATGATTAGTTAATGTTAAGTAATCAATTCAATAATTTGCTAATGACATGTTCCTAATGGTTCCTAATGGTTCCTGCTTAATAATAGTTATAGTAAGGCAGAAATTTAAATAAAATACTGCAGTTTTAAGGGACTTGCGGAGTTACTGCATTATGATTACTATAGTAACTTTTTTTGGCCGGATACAAAAGGCGAAATTCCAATAAAACACAATTTCAAAATAACACTTCTAGGTGTCAGGTTATCAGCGAAAAATTTTACAGTAACACCAGCCTCATGTAACAACACATTCAGTCTTTTCCAGTGCATAAAAAGTAGTATTGATGCCATGATTAGCTTATTCATGTTATTTACAACTGTCTGTAGCTTGTTATGCATGTAGATAAATGACTGTACTGGTACTGCAGCACATCTCCCAACTTTTCATTTTTGGGCAGTGTTACAACAATTTATAATACAGGAAATTGATACTGGAACACTGTTCATTTAACCGTATGTTTTCTGCCAATTTTTTTTTTTTGTTGCTTATCAGAGAATTCTGAGGGTAAAAAAATGAGCCCCATAATACCCACCTATCCTAAGGGCAAAGGTTACACTTATTTTACAGATACATGTAAGTTTAGGACTGTTGGTAATATGAACGTCCCCTACCAAATATTGTGCTGTTTTGCTTTGTTGTATTTTACGCTTATTTTGTGCCTATTTTATGTTTCAAGACCTACCGGTAGTAATACTATCATAAAATTGTGGACACCAGGGCCCATATTCATTAAACCTTACCAAGCTACATAGGTCACAATACACGATTAGTTGACAACAAGGCGTTTGAAGGTTTTAGGAATAAGGGCCATGGTTTATAGCATCTGCGAAATCCTGGCAAAATAGGCGGAACATGGCTTGTGCAGCAGGGAATAGTGTCTCGTCTACGGGTTTGACCCTGTGCATTGTATGCTGGGTAACCAGGATGCAATGCAGGACATGCAGATAGAACAGATTATTGTGATATTGTGGATATAAACGGGGACGAAAGGGAGAATGCTGCAATATTACTGTCATATGACTATCTTTTTGTAGTAATATAAACGGTATCCATGGGAAATCACGCTTACGTAATATTGCGGTATTGGGTAAAACGAGACTCCCCCCCACATGTTTCTAAGCAAAATTTTCTGGTAAAACAGACTCATGAAAAAGCTGATAGCCCCCCCCCCCCTCTTGAAAATTCTGGCTATATTTACTTGTGTAGGTAGGTAGGAATTTAAGTGATTAAAATAATTTATTTTCTCATGCATCATAGATACTTCATGCCATAGGCAGCTTTTACATTGTTAAAATCTTTTAGAACAATGCTAACCAGAAAAGGAGGTACGGTTTGACTTGTAGGCCTTGATATTACTCCTGATGTAGTGTCAATTACACTGGCTCCTGCCTGTTTCTGCTCACGATATTGAAACTAAAACACAAATAAGCATTTATTTTATACTCTGTTACATCTAACTGATATCATTAGAAAAAATTGTGATTATTGAATTAATATTAAGTCAATTTTTGTTTCATTTTTATATTAATTCATGGAAACTAGCTTTTTTGTTGGCAAAAGATCTTCTAGGGAAAGGGGGGGGGGGTGTTTTATATTTATATGGAGACATGTCAAGAAGAACAACTGTAAAAAAATCAATAAAACGATAATTTAGAAGTATTTAGGTTTTTTTTACACATCACACACTTGTGTTACGGACACTACAAATGCCATTCATTAAATTGCTAAAAAAATCTTTATACTTAGCTGAATATTATCATACCTTAGCGAGTCCCCGGGGATAGTTACACAAAGCAAAGTATGAAAGAACTTTGAAAACATTTTCAAATAGTAGGAATTACTTCGTTACGGACACTACAAGAAATTCCAGACAAAATTTGTGACTGCAATGGGAGCATATATATTTTTGTCAAGTTTGTATGTATGTTTGATTTTTTGTTTCTAATGATAGGACAGCAAGTTACTAAGAAAATATAACCAATCTCCAATTAATATCATGCTATAAATATTTGAATTATAGGGGCAAAATCATGCACGTAGCCATTTAAAGATTAAAATCTATTAAAATCTATAAAAGCGAGAACTAGTCGACGCATGAATTCATTCATTCCATTTTCTATAAGAGTGGTTAATGAAACGCAGTAAGAGAAAAGTACTGGCAGAAAGAAACGAAAACAAGATTTGTAGAAAATGTGAAAACTTCGCCAAATATCTGTTATCAGTGATTTCCAGTAATTATAGACCAGGGACAGGAAATTATCATACTTAGTACTTCTACCATTACTTCTATAATTCTATACTATTTACCGCCTTTATACGGGAGAAGAAAAAGAAGAAGAAGAAGAAGAAGAAGAGGAGGAGGAGGAGGAGGAGGAGGAAAAGAAGAAAACCGTTGTTGACATGAATACAACTTATACCACATGCAACCATTATCGATACAATTTACGTCCATGTATAACCAATACTTTGAATTTTCAGTTATATGTTATATACTTGTATGATTGTAAAATTAATTTGAAGCAAGATTGTCATTGTAAATACAAACAATTATCCTTTTGGACATAATAAATGAAATGAAATGAATGAAATGAAATGAAATGAATGA
>CM057167.1:15690284-15825284 GCA_029962745.1 Echinometra lucunter
ATACAAAAATAAGAATATGAAATAAGGGAGTGGCATGTTACGAGAAGGAAAGAAATGAACGCAATAAAACACTCAGTTGTTTTCATCTTTCAATAATTTCAATTCTTTATTGTCACTTCGTACACAGAAATATCGAAAATCACACAACATCTTGCAAAGCATAGATTACAGTCGCTTGCAAGATGAAATAAAATACATCTTATTTCATAGGAAGCATGTTACAAGAAATCTCTCATCATAACACTGTTTCTTTTTTACAAAATATAATCATGGTGCGTTAATCATTGCACTGAAATTAACAAACCGCGACGCACAATACAATACTTTAAAATATGTAAAGTACATACAAAGAATCACATTATAAATAAGGACCGTACAATTTATGACTACATGGGGCTATTCACATACACTGTATCAATATGATTCAAAATTTATCAGTCGTTTTATGAAGTAGGATGAAATATAATGTCATTGTCAAAAATTAAAAGGCATTAAGTAGAATTTTGGCACATTTGCTAAACCAGAATACTTTGAATTCACATTTCAAAATTTAATGATATTCCTAACTCTGAACTTACCTACACTTGTATACCTTTTGATTTTCAATACCTTATTATCTCTGCATGCATATAATTATGATACTTTAGATCTGACCTTCAAGGGGGCATTACAACTGATACTGAATCTTATTCGGGGTCATCTCCACAAAGACACCTGTAAAACACAAACATTATCACAGAAGCCGCGAACAACAACCACACAGAAGTGAAGAAAAAGGTATAATACTTAAGGCAAAAATGGTATGTATTATAAATCATGTAGCAAATATACAATTTTTTTTGGAAATGGAATGTTATTAGTTGCACAGATCGTATGTATTGAAACAATTAATCTACTTCTTGTCCTCTCGGAGCGAGCAATGTTTTCAGCCTCAAAGATAAAGGCATATACGGTTTCCAAGTAAAAGACCTGAACTTGCAAGGAATAAAGTACATTCAAATGAAAGAAGATCGAGTGCTAAGACAAGTATAGAATAGAATTCATGACAAAAATAGGTATTATGTTTGAAAATTCATAGTTTTGATAATTTGTCACATATATTTCAGTCACTGCTGAAAATATAGGACTGTTGGATTAAAACAGCTCCTGAACTTAAATAAATTAAGATTTCAAAGGTTCATCTTAGTTACAACGTGGAAAGTAAAAAGTAAATGATTATTTCATTTTTAAAAATGTATGGTAATTTCATGCAAATAACTACTTTATTGTACCATGCTAAATGACTCAACTTTCGTATTCTTCATGAAAGTATTTAAACAATAAAAACTCTTCTTAACATACATATTTGTAACCCAGATTCAAGTCTCTAGTATTGGTATCTGATGCATTAGCAAAAAAAAAATAATAATAAACCCTTAAGCACTTTTAGACTGTCTGAAAAATACAATGCAGTAAAACTTAACTCCGGGTGTACAATTAAAAAATAAATCAGCGACCTATCGCTATGTTTTTGCAAGATGTTCAAATTTAATGAATTCAAGCCATTATCAATACCCTGCATAACACGGCAATGTAACATCACACTTCAACGTTAAAATCCCAGTGTGAAAGCGGTGTTCGATATTGAGGAAAAAACAATGTTGCAAATGACTTCATAAAACAAGCATAAACTGTATTCCTAAAGCAATTATTTGCTTCCTTCTAACAAAGTAATGCCCACTGTGTACAGACAGCATAAGTGCTTACCCATTCGTGACAGGAATTATTTAAAGCCTAAGTTGATCAGCTTTTATTTTTCAAATTGGCAACACCAACATTTTTATTTTATTGCTACATTTTATTTATAAAACATCATGTATCAGAAATGAATATAAATTGAAGAAATTATGATGATAAGTCAAAAAGTTGCCAATTTGTAGGGGAAAACAGTGATTTTAAACTTTCTATCACATTGCCAATTTAAGGATTTTAATGTTTATTTTCCTTTAAAAAATTTTCAGCATCGAACAATGAATATTGATGCAACCAAAATGGGCACAGTTTGTGTAGAATTTTTTGCTCTTTCTGCTCATGTATTGGTACGATTTTTAGGGCTTTGCATTAAAAGATATTAGGCCAAACCACAAAATGTGGACCTCTGTCATGAATGGGTTAAGGGTTAAAAATTGAAGCATGGAATGTGTTATACAATTTCTGGTATCTATAATAATGCGGACCTACCAATCAGGGAAACTAGTCACACTGGGAAAGAAATATTATGATTTGCCAGCCTGCTACAACCCTCATAAATTTCTCCTTGTGATGACAAAACACTAAACGAAATAAATATACATTATCAACTACAATCTACATACAATCAAAGTTTGATTTAAAAAAACACAAAAAGGGGCTGACTGTAGGTACCTGCAGATACATGTATGCAACTATTTGCTGATTGTCCAAGTTAAGAATTCATTGGTCTTCAATATGTCCTAGTAGCAAGATATATCTGTTGTTTCTGAAAATAGAAGGTATGGTGTAACCGATTCTGACCAAGATACAAGTAACATGCTGTCTTCGCTGTGCATACAATATCCATTTAGCTGTTTCGTACAGAACAGACAACTCTCTTTGGTAAAGAAGGAATGAATAAATTTGGAATAAACCCAATTTCTGATCGAAACTAGTGTTATGCCAATGATGCAGTGAAGAAATGAACAAAAACAAATCTTCAGTAGACTGTATTTGTTGTAGGACACCCCCCCCCCTTCCTTTCTTCATTCCACAATATGAAAATTGAGATTTAGATTGGGACTTAACAGAAGATTGACTTTGATTCTTGGGTCTGTCTGTCTGGGGTATCCCTTAGGATATATAAAGCAAAATCATCCCTATTGCATCCCACTCTCTCTACGAAACAGAACAGGTTCAGTTTGGGATTTCTTCACGAATTCAAGGTCCGTCTTAGGCTAGGTGTGCTACAGTGGAGCGGGTGTGGCAAGTAATTAAGTGCTATCTCTTGACGTAGCTGTATCTTGAGGAGGAAGAGGTCTGCTCACGCCCTGTAAGGTGGAAGGAAATAGGGTGGAGAACGAGATGAGATCATTCAGGCATGTACATCAGGGGAAAAAATACCTGGGGGCAACAGGCAAATGCGCCATCAGTGGAGTTCAAATAGCTCCCTAAAATCCTTAAAACCCAATTCTTTGGGGTGACCAATTCCTTCAGAGGCACCCTCTCCAGATAAAGCATAACCAAAAAAGCCCAGCCTGATTAGGGTTAAATCGACTAAAATATCAAAGATCTCAGTGGTTTGTTTCTTTGTTTTTCACAGCATTGATTCTTATGTTTAACACTAACCAGGGGCCCGTAACACAAAGGTTTGCGATCGATCGCAAATTTAAAACAACCATTCTGATTGGTCCAGGGTCACTTTTTTGAACGAGATGTGCATTAAACAATGGTCTTGATTGGCTGTTACAACTTTGCGATGGATTGCAAATCTTTGTGTTACGGGGCCCAAATAATTGGTCACTACACATTGGGTATAGGTCACTTTCCCAATGAACTCCACATTCTGGGTCTCTTCATGGCCTCATTGCATAAAACTTACCATTGATGGTAACTGTGCCATCAATGGCAACTTTCATGGGAACCTTGAATTTGACTGTCTGTTGAGCTGTCTGTTGAGCTATTCCGCGCATGCGTCGTATTCCGCGCATGCGTCGACTGAGCGGACGTGTTTCTTTTTACCAGGATATCGACCCTCAGATTTTGCTAAAATATCCCTTTTTATCTCGCGCATCCTCGCTTTTTAATCTAATATGTCGTTTTTATAATGCTTTTTAACTGCGGTAGCGCAATTTTAGTGCGATTTTAACATTAACTTTTAGATATATTTGATGATGATTTTATCTCCAACTTGTGAATTTGTGATATTGTGGATTTGTACAACATACTCAACTACCGAAGCGGCTTTCTACGCAATCTACTGCAACAACGGGTTATCACCTTTTTAGCGTCTTCGTTTGATGTATTTTTTATAACTGGTGAACATCAATAAGTTCAGGATGGATGTACGTATGACAGTCTACACGCTGGTTATTCTGGTCACTTTTGGAACAAAATTAGCGAAATTCCAGCAGGAGGAAGATTTTCCCCCCATTTTGAATTTTCCCGCCATTTTGAAGCTGAGTAAAGTCTACGTGGCGTCTACATCCGCCAGCGTATGCAGTGCTCCGGTGAGTCTGTTCCATGCTTCTATCTTTACTTCACAAACTTCAAAAGGTTTTGGATTCTTTAGAAAAACTCACTTAGGATATTACAGTAGTAAACCAGTATCGAGATTCATGCAGTCTATGCTGATTATCTTAATCTCGGGAGATGTACAATTCATCATACAAATCATCAACAAGATTGGAATGAATATAAATCATTCCGTCGTGCTACAGATCGCAGCATTCGTAAATCTCGATCAACTTTCCTGCATAACGTAGGTGAGAGTCTAGAATCTGGTGATACCAAACCTTTTTGGCGTTTTATCAAAAACTCTCGACAAAATTTCTCAGGGGTAGCCGCATTGAACACAAGGGAGGGAATAGCGATGTCTGCAAGAGAAAAGGCAAATGCATTAAATGATCAGTTCCAATCAGTCTTCACTAAGGAGGACTGTGAAAACATGCCTTCTGTACTGCAAGGATCGACAGTTATGTCACCCATAAACGTGACTGTTCAGGGAGTAGAGAAACTTCTGCGAGGACTTAATGCAAGAAAGGCGTCTGGTCCAGATGGATTAACACCGAAAATTCTTAAAGAATGTTCCAGCAGTATTGCACCAATTCTAAGAACCATTTATTAGAAATCAATATCTACTGGTGAACTCCCAAGCGACTGGTTACGAGCAAATGTTACCCCTTTGTATAAGAAAGGAAATCGCTCAGAACCAGCCAACTATCGTCCAGTGTCGTTGACTTCAATTCCGTGTAAGATTTTGGAACATATCATCTATCATAGTATAATGTCCCACTTAGAGAAAATTGGATACCTCAATGACAGACAGCATGGTTTCCGCAGGGGCCATTCATGCGAGACCCAGCTAGCATTAACTGCCAATGACCTTGCCAGGATTTTAAATGACAAAGGTCAAGTCGACATTATCATTATGGATTTTTGCAAGGCATTTGACATGGTCCCGCACGAGAGACTTCTTCTTAAACTTCACCATGCAGGGATCCACGGTTCTCTTCATACATGGATTAGAAACTTCCTTACAAAAAGATCTCAACAAGTTGTTCTTGATGGTACATCCTCATCTTCCATACAAGTTACGTCAGGAGTACCGCAGGGCACGGTATTGGGCCCGTTACTCTTCCTCATGTATATAAATGACATATCTGATGGAATAACGTCAGAAGTCCGATTGTTTGCTGACGACTGTATCATGTACAGGCAAATCAAAAACAGCCAAGATAGTTTGGATCTACAGAGGGACATTGATCGTCTGATCGCTTGGGAACAACGGTGGCAAATGAAATTCAACAAAACCAAATGCTATGCAATGCATATCACCCATAAAAAGAAGATTATAGAAGCACACTATCAAATGGGGGATTCCGTTCTGGAAGTTGTACGGAGATACACATACTTGGGAATAGAACTTGATAGTAAACTTAGTTGGGCAAATCACATCCAAAATGTTACTTGTAAAGCAAATCGAATGCTTGGATTACTTCGGAGAAACTTGTACAGCTGCTCTCCTAAAGTAAAAGCAGTTTCATATAAAACTCTGGTCAGACCACGATTTGAGTACTGTGCTTCAGTATGGGACCCGCATCAGAAGGAATACATAAAACAACTTGAAGGAGTCCAACGACGTGCTGCAAGATTCGTCTTGAACCGTCATGACTATCAGAACAGTGTTTCTGAAATGACTTCCCATCTGAAGTGGAAACCATTAGAGCATAGAAGAGCAGCCCAAAGATTAACTTTTATGTATAAATCGATCCACAATCTAATAGCCGTAGACACTGACCAGTACCGGACAAGAGCATCTGGAGAAGAAATATCTACAAGAATACGTTCAACAGTTTCATTTAAGAAGTTGACTGCTACTAAGGATTGCTACAAATATTCCTTGTATCCCCGGACATTTTCCGAATGGAACTGTCTTCCAACTAATATCAGAAGTGCCCCCACTCTAGGAACTTTCAAAGAAAAACTGCAAAAGCCTAATATGGGCGAAATAATTAGTAAAGCCCATTTTCAAAATTAAGCACACTGCTCAGTCGACTGCGTCTGCATGTTACATCCCATCTGAGGAGTTTATGCAGTATTTCACCAGAACCAGAACCAGAACCAATGTTACCATGGTAGTTACCATTGATGGCAGAGTTACCATTGCAAAAAACGAAACAAGGTGCTTATGTACTGCTACTGGTAAGAAGTGCAAGCTTGGAAGTGAGCTGAAGCATGTGGTGTTTTTCTTTTACTCATCTTCCTTTCTAAGTTTTGATTACAGATATGTATATAAATAGTTCAAAATATACTTGATAATATATGTAAATTGAAAGAGATAAAGAAAGAGAGAGAGATAGAAATATTGAAGTGAATTCTCTATTTATAATGTCATTGGCAACAATAGTCAAATATGACTGATTGCCGATACCATACAACGAAAGAAGAAGAAGAAGATGGTAAGTTTTATGCAACAGGGTCCATGACAGCAGAGACTGCATCTCCTCACGTGCAGGGAAAGTGTCAATAGTTTTATTTACCAATTGTTGTTTTCCTTCCTGCTAACGTTCCTAGTCTCTCTTGTAATGCCTCAATCTTCCTAATGTAGGATGAGCCATCCGATTCGTTGAGGGCAGCATCCACCGCTGCTCCTACGCCTGTACTGTGAGCGCTACCGGGTGTGGCACTGAGATGCGCTCCAGCACCAAGTCTAGTGATGCAAGAAAAGAGATTTGAATTATGATTATTTGTGTGACTTGGCGTTGGTGGGGCATCGATAATAATATGTTAATAATAAGAGTTCTTGCTGGATATTCTGAATTCTGACATCATCTCTACAAGAATTTCACAGGGAAAATGCACATTTGGACATGAATTTCAAGGGCCAAATCTCAAAATCTCTGCAAATGCTATGCAAAAGGCATTGCATGTAGATAACAAACAGACAAATTTTTAGGTAGTCTCGGACCAAACAGGTCAAAGCAAGAAACTTCTAAAAGATGGGATGGATGTATGTTTTGTTTATCATCATTATCATTATCATGTTCTATCATACCTTGAGTATTTAGCACTTTTAGCATAAGCTGGAACACCTTAGTCATGTAGGGGCAACTATGTGACTTGCACAATGCCAATTTATCTTCAGAAGATTAAAAGTCATGTTAAACCATTTCTGTTCAATTCTTAATCATTTCTACATGTGCCATGAGCCCTCCACAGAATGGATTCGGTGCTATATAAGATGCATTTATTATTATTCTTATTATTATTCTTATCATTATTATTTTTTTTATTATCATCCTTATTATTATTATCATGATGTCAGCTGACATACTTTTCTCACAAATGATACACTTGAAAAAAACAAGTCAACTTGTGATAGTTACTGGAAATCTATACACCACTTTACAATAATGAATTAGCTCGATACCATTACATACCTGTGTGAGAGAGGAGACGTGACTGGTCTTGCTGACCTCCCTGGTAGGTAACCCCCCGTTACACCCCCATGGGCCATGCCATTGATCAAGCCATACGCCCCCCTGTCCCTGACGGGTGGGGAATCCCCTGAATACTCCCCTATCCTAGGTGATACCCTGAGAGGGGAGGTATACCGCCCAGCCCCAGTCGGGTGGGTCTGGGTGGAGGGTGATGGGTTGGTGCTGGTGGAGGGAGGAGTAGCGGAGGAGGGTCCGGCTGGGGGGTGGGTGGTCCTGTCGGGTTGGGAAGCACTGGGAGGGGAGGGGCCTGACCCCATGAGTTCTCGAGAACCTGACCGCGTCGCATGTCTCCATTTCCGTACCAGGAACTTTAATCTGCATGAAAACGAAAAGAAATTCATGAGGAAGACTTTTTATAATGGTTCTTCTTTTTAGTATTCCGTGACATCTACCGGTACTTCTACTTCAAAATCCATGAATCTATTTTGACTTTCAAGAGGACAAGCAAACTTGTCTTCATCCATTATGTATTAGAATTATCAAAAACAATGGTGGTATTACTTGTAAGAACCAATAAGGACAAGTTAAACTGGTATGAAATAAGCAAAAGGGATAAGGAACTCCTGTCTCATAGAATTACCTTGAGATTGCAATGACAACCCTAGCGGCACTCCTAAACCTCGTGAAAGCCTTGCTGTGTTTAGACGGATGATCCCTGAGGTCCTCGGGTGAGGGGTAAGCCCCCATCTTGGCAATCAAGGAGAGGGTAGCCTGTTCGCAGTCCTGGAAGCCACCAAGCAGCAGGAGGAGGTACTTCTTCTGGTAGACCAGTGCCTTGCGGAAACTCTCGGCTCTGAGGTACTTCCCATAGAGACGCTGGATCTATTTTTTCAAAGAAAACGCATGAAAATAAAGGTCCTCAGCTCTTGATTGACATCAGAATACAACATTTCATTCTGATAATCAGTTTACAAAACATACACCCCCCCCCCCCCCCCCCCGGTACTCATCCTTTCTGTCCAGAAATTCCTTGAAAGTTTAAAGAAAGTACTTTGAGCTGCAAAACACAAGGCATTAGATTCATTTTAAAAATGTATAGAGACTCCATTGTAACATTGATTATATCAGAAGAAAGTTTCATGACACATGAGCAATGGTCAATGAAACTAATTATCCAAGGTGCTAGATGTGGAAGCACAAATCTTAAATAAACTTTTTCCTTGAATAGGATTTTAAAGCAGTTTTTTTCCAACTGGTGCTTAACTGCATTCATATACTCCATTTCCCAGCATTCAGCAACCAATGTAACCACTGAACCTACTCCATACCTTCTGCTGTTGTTGCTGCTCTGTGGTTTCCCCGTTGACCTGCTCCCTCCGCAGGGTACCCCGTTCCAGGTCCAGCTTGAGCTGCACGATCTGCCTCTCTGCCTCCTGCAGGGAGGTCTGGGTGGCCAGGCACTCCTGCGCCCAGGTAGCCCTCTCCTTGGCCAGGAGAGCTTCCACGTCCTTGTCTGTTGATGCTCCTCTAGGTGACTGAGGGATGACAAAGATAATATACAAATATTGACAGCTTTGAGGGGCATGGTTGAAACTATAGCCTAGTCCCATAACGAAATAGAGGGGCACAGTACAGTCACAAGATCAACGAGGAGCTATGGTTTTAACCGTGACCCGAAAAATAAGCAGTCAATATTTGTATTATATACCTCATTCTGAGTGCTTATTCCAAAAAAAGAGATACTTTGACAAAATATTCTTGTCGAAATGTTTTTATTTAATGGAAACCAATCTAAGAGTCGTGTGCGTTCTAACCCTTCAAATTGCACGTATCCATTGTTAATGTCATACGCATTTACTGCGTCAAATCTTTTTAAGAGCAAGTGGAGCTATGACCTGTCAATATTTTTCGCTATACCGCCCGGCAGTCAGTAGTAAATTTCATGCCTGCGAATTTGACCAATCAGAGGCCTAGAATCTAGACATGCTGTATATCAGAAAGACTATAACAGATAGGTTGAGAAAGGGCGGTCCCTCAAGTGCTTTGGCGACAATTGCTGCAGGCGTTATTTCATGAAAGATACACGGTTAGGGTCAGGGTTGCCATTTTAATTTAGGTCAGGTTTAGGCTTAGGGTAAGGGTTATGCATAGCGTTTGGTCAAGGGTTAATGTTTAGTATTCGGTTAGTGTATAAAATTGACATGGAGCAGTTGTTGCTGGAGCATGTCTTGTGGATTACTAAATCAAACTACAAGAAAGGATAAGTGGAAGAAAGAAGAACTCGGCGATAGCTACATACCCGTTGTCTCTGAACCTCCCTCTGGCGGTACTGCCAGATCTCTTCCTCCAGCTTGGACAGCGCGCCCCTGAGTTCCGATTTTTCTGTGCTGAGTTGAGACACGTAGCTGCTCATCTCAGCATTCTGTGCCAAGAGTCTCTCGTTGATTCTTGACGCTGTCGATGTCACTAATGGTGGCTGGGTCTAGGCAAATTGGAATTGGATAATGGCGTTCACTATGTGAATATTCACTACACATGTTCATAAACATTCAATAAAAGCTTATCAGTAATTGAAACTAGATGAATCCTCGACCGCACGCAGTCGAAATTTATGCTTCTGCAATTGCCGGGTCAGAAATATGTGGCACATTCATGGTGATTTTTTTTTTTTTTTTTTTTCATGTATACAATGACATCTTTGACCTTGACCTTTGACCTTGTGACCCCCAAATATAATGACACCATCATGAGACCTTCCATATGCATACATGAGCCGTCACAGAATTGTTAAGTTATCGCAAGAACAAGCGATTTTCATGTATATAATGACCTCTGTGACCTTTTACCTTTGACCTTGAGACCAAAATCTAATCAGATCATTGCCCCTCCCATATGCATACATGAACCAAATTTGAAGTTGATCCGTCAAATTGTTTTTGAGTTATCGCGAGAACGAACCATTTCTATATACATAATGACCTCTATGACCTTTGACCTTTCACCCCAAAATCTAATAAGATCATTATCCCTCCCATATGCATACATCAGCCAAGTTTGAAGTTGATCCGTGAAATGGTTGAGTTATCGTGAGAACGCACCAATTTTATTTACATAATGACCTCTATGACCTTTGACCTTGAGACCCCAAAATCTATTCAGATCATTGTCCCTCCCATATGCATACACGAGCCAAGTTTGAAGTTGATCCGTCAAACGGTTCTTAAGTTATCGCGAGAACAAAAACGGGACGGACGGACAACCCGAAAACATAATGCCTCCGGCAACCACCTACGGTGGGCGGAGGCATAAAAAAAATGAGTACGCACTACACAGGATAAAGGTGCATATGCTCCTGAGCCCCTTCCATACCACATGAAAACGTCTGCTAACAATAATCACAATTTTAACTGTTAGGAGTGGTACTTTACATATTAACTACAATTCAGAATGCTGCTGTAAAACAACCACCTGCTGATGTTAGCTCTGTGAATGTACATGTACATATTGAACAACATTCATTGAAATGAATTGAACTTTTCATGAGTTATTAGTGTTCACTTCACACTTTACTGTACTCACCTCCGATAGTAAAGTGAGGGCAGCATGGACTTGACGTAACTCGGTGATGAGTTCAACGAGAGCTCCATCCACCGATCTTAGCTCTTGAACTGTGGAAGACGGAATGCTGTCGACTGCAAGCGTTGCTCTGTGGAAAGCAGGTTTCAACGAAAATTTGTTTCATTTGATATTACACATGAATGAAGGGTGGAATGTAATTCAGGAATGACTTCAACCTGAGCAATCTATTACTTTACAGATTGCTTTCATACTATGGAAGACGAGATGCTACCTACGCAAATTGTCACTCTGTGAAAGAGAATAAAAACGTAAGCATACCGAGATTTACTACCTGAAGTACACGTAGGTGGCGAATTCCGTTTGAGGATCATAAGATATACTGAGCTGTCAAAACACATCTCTCGGTATTTTACTAAAAACTTTCTTCCTACCACTACAAGATGCATATTCTGGAGATCAATGATTACACATGCAGCAAATGAAAGAGCTCTTCCTGCAACTCAGGCGTACTTGGAAAGGAAACAAACTTGCAGAAAATACTTCGTTCGGGAACCTATCCTTACAGAACAGTTCCGTGACATTTGCTCCGGCGACGACTGCTCCCATGGAAAATCTGCAGGTTAAGCCAAACATAAAACCTAACCCCATACCTAACACTAACCTTAATCCTTATCCTCACATTATTCTGAACCAAATGCCCTATCACAACCCCATCCCTAACCCTATGCCTTCGAAGAAATTAAGACAGGAGCAGTTGTTGCAGAAGCAAATTCAGTGTCATCTACAGGACAGTGCAGAATTGTATTGCTACTAGTATGAGTACCAAAGCCTCCAAAGGAATTATTGTTGTTTATTAGCAGCTGCTAGATGATAAATGATTGTCCCTCAGAGCAGGCTCTATCACGAAGTTGAGAACATATGACCTTTGACCCCTTACCTTTCAATCTTCGAGAGTTCTTCCTGTTGCTTGACAGCCATGAGTTGTAACCTCTGTCTCACAGACTCCAGCTGACCCTTGTAAAGGTCAAGGCTGGCCCGTTCTGTCTTGCTCACTCCTCCCTCCTTCCTACGATATGGACTCCCTGATTCGTTGTGTAGTTCCTATTCGATAGGACAAAATAAAAATGGACTCTGGTAATTGTCAAGTGTCGATAGAGCTCTTCTACAATAAATATTTTCATATGCAACACTTACCGTACTGATATTTCTAAAGACGTAAATGGATATACTTTTTGGTAGAATAAAAATAGGACGTCACAAAGAAATAAGAAGGCAGCAAGTAAGGAGCTTCATTACTTCTTGTAATTTTCGTATATTTTTTTGTATATGTACTTTCATCTAAGGTGCTTAAAAGTAGTAGTCAATGAAACCTGATTGTAAAATTCATTAACATAAACAAATAGTACACATGGTTGCAGAAAAAAAAATAATACCATGTAATTTTTCTTCTGACTTGAGTCAATGGCAGATTATGGTGGGGAAAACTTTAATAAACTAAAAAGAAAAAAGAAAAGAATCACCAGTACAGAAGATCACATGCTAGACCTGCCTGAAGTAGTGAAGAAATAACAACAACAAAAAAATTAACTTGCTTCATTTGCAGTTCAAGTTTGGGGCAAAATCAGAAGTTCTTTCAAGATATTCAGCAAATGTTATACAAAAGTCACTATTTCTCACCTTTTCTATAGCTCTATGTAGATCATCATCAGCCTGAGTTTCGTGAAGTCTCTTGTTTTCTCTCTCCAATCTCTTGACACTTCTTTGAGTCTCTATCAGTTCGTCTTCAAGGGAGTCTATCTTTTGCTTGTCCAGTTGTCTCTCTAGTTCTCGGTCCCTCTGTGTCATCAAAGATTGATATCAATAAATCGTCATTAAGTCAAACTTAAATTTGCCTTACATTAGCGCAATTTACATGATGGGGTGGAAGGCAAGGGAATTAAAAATATGGGGATCCTGCAATATCTCTTCATCGAAACTTGTAAGAATATTGAGACCATAGATTTTCAGTGGCTCGTTTGCCCCAGTCCCTTTTGTGTCAATATCTAGCTAATGGTTTGCATCGTGAATTACCCATCCACTTTCATTTGTTCTGCCCATTATGGATATTTAGGGTTAACTTTAACAGGGATTAAAATAACCGAATAATTGATTCTGGATCTATACGTATTTACTCATGTTACAAGGATGGTCTTCCTGTGTCTACGGCTCCTCAATTTTACACATTAAGTAGTAAAATCATGAGGAATACTTAACGTGCATTTCATCATTCCGCAGCACAATGTCTTAGCAAGTGACTGCACATACCTGTCTTTGCTTCTCGGCTTCCCTCTCCTTCTCTCTCTCCTTCTGCCTCTGTTTCTCGGCCTCCCTCTCCGTCTCCCTGCTGGTCTCCTGGTCCAGCTGAAGCCCCTTCTGATTGGTCAAGGCTGCCTGAAGCCGGTCCCTGTCGGCCTGGGCTTTGGATGCCGTCTCCTGCGCCATGGCAAGCTTTGCAGTCAGGTCTCGACATTGAGCCTGTGAGAGATTGTCAAAAATTATATTTCTGCGAATACATTCATTTCAATATATAGATCCCACGTTGGGAGGACATGTAGGGCTTGTTAACATTCTAACATCCTGCTATCCTAAGGGCTTATTCAGATATCCAGCAGCAAACCTTGCATATTTTGAGTGTTCACATGGCGCGGCAAACCTGCCTCTTATGATAATGAACGCGTCAATGCTCAAATAAAAGATTGTTTCAAAAGTTCCGCCCAAAAACCTGTGACGTCATATTTTATGCTAACTTTATAAAAATTTCATTGGTCCACACCCTTCTGCCGCCAGGAGGCAAAAAAAAAAGAAATAATTTTTTGCCTCACCTTTGCTTCTGATTTTGTTTTTGTTTTTTGTTTTGTTTTTATCACTGCCTCATATACCATGCACTTAATTGTAGAAAAAAAATATGAGGGTTTACATGGGGGTTTGCCACTTCATGTGAGAACAAACCTTTAAAGTTTCTTAAAAGTTTCTTAAAAGTTTGACCATGAACACATGCAAACTCCAAAAACTCATGCTGACACCAGGTAAAACTGATATTTTCTCCCAATAAACCAGGAAGTAGTATGAAATAACAGTAGAAACTCACATCAAGGTTATCGAGACTCTCCTTCAGCTTGCGGTTCATGGTCTTCTCCCTCTCCACCACGTCCGAACCCTGTGACCTCTGAGAGTGCAGCGCCCCCTCTAGTCGACCTATCTGGCTCTCCAGCTGCTGGATGGTGGAGTGGAGCTCGCTGGCTTTCCGCCGCTCTCCCTCCAGGAGATTCTGAAGGTCCGAGACGGTGGATTTGTCCCTGAGGGAGTCGTCAGTGAAAGACCGCCTCTCTTGTTCCAGGGTTTCATGGAGTTGAGCGTTGAGTGTTCTTTCCCTCTGTGAAAGTAAAGACGGAAATCAATGTAGTGATGCTGTAGCAGCAATCATTTCTGTTTGAACTTCCTTGAAATGCTAGAGTGTCTCAATGGCAGCCATGCTAAAGCCGGGGTAATAACAGTGGAGTGTCAATTTTGACAGACATGAGCATTGTACAAGAATCCACAATTATTAACATTATTTGAAAAATAAAAAAAACTCACTTGTTCTTTTACCAGATATTTCAACATCAAATTCAGCTGACAACTGTATCTTTAGACTAATATCAATATGAATAATTTGTACAAATTCAATGTAAGTCCGAGAACAAGAGTAAAGATGTACAGCAAAGGACATTCTGTCAACAATCTTTAAAAAAACACAACTCTGCTAATAAATCCTACATAAAACTAAAGGCAATAATACCATATCATTTATTGCTCTAATGTACGAGCTTGAGTAAGGTGTTCCTCACACAACTTCTACTCATGTGAATAAATATAACCTGCATGACAACTGTTCAATACCAAGTCTCATACTTATTTTTCATTTATCAGGGTTACCTTCTAGTTAGAAATTTCCACTACTTCACTGCATATAAACACTATCTTACCTGTAATGCAGTTTGTGCCTCCTGGCATCTTGTCTTCTCCACATCTAGCGCCCTCTTGAGGTCAAACATCTTCATCTGATCCGAGCTGGCCGTGTTGGCGCTCTGGTTTCTCTCCATCTCCAGCTCTCTGCTCAGGCTCTCAGCACGCTCCTTGGCGGCATCCAGGGATTTGCTGATCTCGATGGCTTTCACACGCTCAGTTTCTAGCTCTTTCCGAAGTTCCTGTGAATAGGAAAAATTAATATAAATGTAGTACAAATATAAATCTCAATTACAGTAACAGATGCTACAGAAGCTTACAGTTTTGTCCTTAAACATATATGTCATTGCTCAGATTAAAATGAGAACCATCAATGATAGCATACTCTATAAAAAAAGGTCTGTGACCATGAAATATCTAATCCTCTATAGCCTTCTCATGGCTTTTGGTCCAACATCATTATATTTTTACACAAAATTATTTGTAAAGTACAAGAAGCAATTATTTTCATGTTTTCCTCTTTCATCTTATTTTCTTTAATACAGTAAGTTAGGTTAGTCTATTAGCTCAATCCAAGTGTTTCAATTTGACACGTGTACATCCCTCCTACGATCTCCTGAGTTGACAGTTCACTCCCCACATAATATTTCTGCCACATGTATTTACATGGGCTTCTTCTTTTTAGACTAAATCCAAATGTTTTTGCTTTACAATTGTACATATGGTGATACCTCCATCAATTTTTGATTCCTTCTGAATTTCTGAGCCTTGTCAAGTTGTAACTACAGACTGAAGACTAACTGTAATGTGGAGGTGTTGGGGTCCAGTGGATAAGTCTCCAAGCTGTTAACCACACGGTACTGGGTTCAAATCCCTGCCAATGCACCAACATCCTTTGGCAAGATATTAATCTACATTTGCTACACTCGACCCAGGGGGGTGTTTCATAAAGCTGTTCGTAAAGTTACAAATGACTTTATGAACAACTTGAATATGAAGTGCCAAGTGGGATGCTTAAAGTTTTTCCTGACATTTTAACAAAGGGTGACAGCATTACCCATAATCTCAATTGAATTGTGGCAAAACATTTACTTTGCAATAAAAATATTCTTAAACAAAAGTAATGTTAATCTATGTCCGCATATTTCACCTTAAGCTGATGCCATTTATAATGACTGAGAATTCCATTTGGCTTGCCATATTCAAGTCGCTCGTAAAGTCATTTGTAACTTTACAAACAGCTCTATGAAATGCCCCCTAGGTGTATTAAGTAGGTGCCTGGTAGGATTTACTCCTTGAATGCACTGGGCACTAAGGCTCCTGAAGCTAAGTAATAATATCTAAAGTCATGGAAGCGCTTGGAGACATTAAATCATAATATATCATATGATATGCGCCATACAAGAACGCGATATTACTATTATCATCATAATAAATACAATTGTTTTCTAATTGTCACTTGTACTAACCTTCATCAATTTCTGATCCCTCTCTCTGGCCTGAGCTGAACGGTCACTCTCCAGAGTCAGGGCCTCGTGAAGTTTGGCAATGTTATGCTTCTCAGAGTCCAGTCCTTCCAGCAGGGTTGCAGATCTCACTTTCTCAGCCTCAAAGGCAGCTCTTTAGAGGTAAAGGAAACATCAGTAAATCTTATAATTGTCATTACGACTTGGATGGGTTATCTTAAAAGGTTAAGGAAAAATTTGAAAAGTTGATAATCTTTCTTACAATTCGGATGGGTTATCTTTATGGGTAAAGGAAACATTAGCAAATTGGGTAATCTTCCTTATATTTTGGATGGATTATCTTTAAAGATAAAGGAAAAATTGTCAATTTGGTACTCTTCCTTATGATTTGGATGGGTTATCTTTAGAGGTAAAGGAAAAACAGTATAATTGGTAATCTTTCTTACGAATTGGATGGTTCATGTTAAAAGTAAAGGAAAAACATTAGTAAATACGGTAATCTTCTTTACTATCTGGATGGGTTATCTTTGGATAAGAAAAGAAAGAACCAGTATATTGGGTAATCTTTCTTACGAACTGGATGGGTTATCTTAAAAGGAAAGGAAAAACATCAGTAGATATGGTAATTTTCCTTACGATTTGGAGGGATTATCTTTAAAGGTAAAGGAAAATTAGTATATCTGGTACTCTTCCTTATGATTTTGATGGGTTACGGTAAACACAGAGGTTGATATTCTCAAACTGTAGCTCATTTAAACCTGGTTTTACTTGATATACTGACTCATGGAGTGCGATGGATTGCAAAATTTTAGGCTCTTAGTTCTATCAAAATTGTTGCAATTCTGGAATTTAAAAAATAAGCAAAACTTATTTGTCATGAAATAAAGTAGAATCACTATATCTTGATGACATGATTTAAATCATTTATCTACATGCAGTTACAGAATTATGGAGATTTGTGCACAATGAGGAGGTAGTCACTATGAACATGACGGACGAAGAAAGCGGACAAAATAAACAACCTCTCATTCTACCCTTCACAATGGTTCTGGTAGTCAAAAGAACATCCCTTCACAGCTATTATGTTTAATCATGTAGTTCCAGGTGAATATGCATGGAACACATGTTCCACACATTTTAAACAATAGCAGTGAAGGGATGTTCTTTTGACTACCAGAACCATTGTGAAGGGTAGAATGAGAGGTTGTTTATTTTGTCCGCTTTCTTTGTCCGTCATGTTCATAGTGACTATAACCTAACCCATCTAGTTAGGTCTAAGCTTAACCTAAGTGCAATTTTACTTTTATTTCATACACCAGGAAGAATTACTCAAATAATCCTTTCAGATGACCCTCCTTTCATTTCTGATTATTTTCTCCATTTGATGTACTACTTGAGACAGGAATTTTCAGAAGCCTTATTTGATCAGCTTTTCTTCTTCAAATTGGCAACACTGTGACAAATGGGTCAAAGGATATTTTGTCAGCAAATTCTGCATAAGGCCTAAATCATATTGCTCTTATCAGCTGCATAAGTAAATTATTAAAAGCAGAAGAAACAGTAATGTTACATAAGCCTCAGCTACACATCAGTGTCATAATGTACAATGTATGGTTACGCTCATTTGCATATAAGCTTTCTATGGCGAAATATGACCTATACAAGTACCAGTGAGATAAAGGAAGAAAAGATTTTATGAGGTAAAGAAAAATATATCACAAATGCAGAATCACAAATAAAATAACAGAAATTTACATAAACAAATAAACCATCCAAAAACCATCCAATATAAACAAATCATAAGGCAAATAAAATATAAACAAGTTCAAATGAGATATCTGTACAAGAAGATCTTTCAAAAGAACCAAAGACACTACTGTCAGAGGGCATGCAAAAAGTAAAACAAGCCTATCAAAAAGAAGGAAATTAAACAAAAAGTATGCAGGTAAATTTTTCTCCTGGTGTTACAGCCCAAATATTGAAAGAAGGGTTACACGAAGTTCTAGCTTGCATTAGCAAATCTGGGGGGTTGCTAATGAAATTTTGTAGGCTTTTGTCTACTTGTTAAAGTCTTGTGCCCTGCATGTAATGGTGAAACATATCCAAAAAGAAGAAACTCAAATACGTTGAGCATAAAGTAAGAGGGGATGAAAGTATAATCTACACAAATTCATGAAAGTTATAATTCATCCAGTCTTACTTCAATGAAGTCAAAGTTTAAATCCAAAACTGAAACTTACTGTGATAATTTTCTGCTACGTTTTGATGGGATATACCCATCATCGTCAGGCGGTAAAGTGAGACTGAGCCAGTAAAGTGAGACGGGTGTATCCCACCAAAACGTAGCGGGAAATTATCAAAGTAAGTTTCTGTTTTGGATTTATAATTTTGACTTCATATAATCTAAACATACTTGTAGAGCTCCATACACAGAGGGAAGGGAAAATGGATACATACAGCCCCCCCCCCTATCAATATGGACCCCAAAATTAACAGAAGCCGAGTGCATACAGACTCACAGGAAAAGCTCTTCTTTATCACGATTCAACAAAAAATAAGAAAATATATATATATGCATGAACCAAATCAAAATAATACAAATCAAAATAATACAAATTCATGTAATTTACACAAGATGCAATCCAACTAATATGAAACAAATCATAAGAATTGTAGCATGCAGTTGTCCGTTGTTGACTGATTGACTGTGATTAAGATAAGGCATTTCTAAATCTGGCTAGTGCTTGATTTCTTATGATTACTGGTAAAATACAAAAAAAAAAATTCTGTGTAATGAACAAAAGATACATTATGCAAGAAATTGACGACACTGTAAATTTGATACAGTTCATATCATCTCCTATTACAATGCAAGTCCTACATGTACATGTACATATAGTTTTTTTTTCTTTTCTTTTAAATAAAAGAAACAACCCTAATTCCCTTCTCCCAACCCCTCCCCAAAAAGAAATAATAATAAAAAAATAAATAACCTATAAATGTGCAAAACTTTTACTAAATGCTTTTTTGAAATGGGTAATAGTTTTATTCTTTTTTCATCCTAACCATGAAAGTACATGTAGTTTCCATGTCAGTTGGGATTGCACTGTATGATAAATGAGTGACATAGAGCAAGAAAGCAAGCTTCTTTGTGCTTAAAATGTTGTGGTACGCTTGTCTTTGATACCTCACACAGGGATTTACACATTTGTACATACACGTATGTGCATTCTGGGTGCAAGTTCTAAATTGTCTCATCTAATGCAAATGAGTAATTTAAAAAAAGTTCAATATAGCTTCTGAATAGCAAATTGTTTTTAAATATTATGGACTGACAGATGCAAATTCTTCTCACTTTACAGTGAACAGTTTGGAATGACTGCCTTTATGACCCTCATTTACAATGCAGATGCTTAAAGAACAAAAAAATTAGAAATCTTTGCAAAAAATAAAAATTCAAACAGTACAAATGGACTCATGTTTAATTTTCTATTCAAACTACATTGTACATTCCATTTTTTTCCCCTGGAAGGCTATTACATGTCTGTGTTGCGAGGTGTACAACTGTGTATTGTTTATTAGCTAGTCTAGAATTTGTTGTTAATATTGTACGTGCATACACTGTATATCATGCAAACGGGAAGATACAGTACAAGTTGTCCAAGACAATGTACATACATGATATCCATTCCATATGGTATCAAAGGACTGCACTTTATAAACTAGCAGTGGGGTGGGTTAGTTGTTTTGGGTTAGTACGATTAAATTCATTCTGATGAATAAATACAGATGCACTGTCAGTAAGGGGGAAAAACTTGGTTACTATGTAAGGGGTGTGGTTTGTTACAGGTTGCCAGGTAAAACTTACAAAGCACTTTCGGCCACACTCCTGTGTGCAGACGAAACCAAGGTAGCCCAAGAGATGAGAGAGTTGTAGACAGATAGGGTTAAAAGGTCAGAGGTTAAAAAGGGGAAATTAATCAAGTGAATTTCACCATCCGTCGATACAATGTTTGCGTATAGTGTGCATGATAAAAGTACAAATCCAAATCGCATTTCCTGTGCACATAGTAGGATCTACATGTACTGCATTTAGTTATTGTCAAGAACATCCAAATCCGTTAGAGCATAAAATTAGAAAAATAACAATCAGTGCTTCCCCCCCCCCCCCAATCTATTTTTCAGGTTTCACTTGGGAAACTGCTTTCAGAATGATTTAAATGGCAAGACCTTGAAACTGCAAACTGAAGGACAAAAGAAACTGGGAAATTTTTTAAGGACCAAAATTAACATTTAGACAAGTAAAATCATAATTATATGGAATGAAACATGTACTTGTGAACAAATGGGTAATAAATTATATATATATTCTGGACACACTATCAAAACAGATATGAACACTGAGGTTATTCAGCAGTGTGCATCAATTGTGCATAAAATAGAAAGTAATATATGAAAATGAATCAGTTTCAGAGACATAATCAAGTGTGGGTCAAAGGCCAACATAGAGAGTTCAGTCAAGATTTATATTGCGGGCACCTAAACAATAAATTTCAGTTCTTCCAAAGTTGTGTTTGATATGAGAAGATATTACATGTACCATGGATTGCTTTTACTTTGACTGTACAATAACACCCCAAAATTTTGTTTTGTAATGTTCTTATCCATGTGTTTATTTGCTGTGCTGTTAATAAAATTTTACACTAATACAGTTCCTACCTCATTTACAAAAAAATAACAACAATACAGCACAGAAAATAGAGAAAGTGAGAACATTTTTTTTTTTTAACAAAGAGAATAGATACAAAAAGTACAAATGGACAATACAGCTGTAAAAGACATGGACATACAGTACAAAAATGCAACATTTAATAGTGTGATGAATTAAAAGGAGGCAGTGAGGCAGACAAATTTAAATGCATTAAAGAACAGGATAAAAATATAGCTCTCCCACAGATTAATGCAGTATCAAAATATTTTAGCACAAATACACCAAGATACATATAGAGCATACTGAGTTTAGAGCTGAAAATCTGATAGCAAGGAAGTGAGCTTTGTACAGATTTGGGAAGAATTTGCGAAAGGGTGAAGATATCCAGAGAGGTATTCACATCAATGCAGAGGTAATATGAATAGATAATTTCTTTGGGGGTTGGATGAAATATATTATCCACATTCATGATTTTAAATGTCTGTACAGTCATACAAGGAAATATTTAATAGCAAAGTATTCTCTACACTTGTCATTTGGCTTGGTGTGGAAAAAAAAAAATGAATCAAAAACTTTTTTTTTAAAAACCCTTACGAAACAACTAGTTCTTACAGAATTCACAATGTGCTAATGAATTGACTATATGATAAAAAAAATTACAACCCTCAATTTAAGTACCAGACACTACTCACTGGACAAAAAAGCCTTTCTCAAAAAGACAAAGGCCACAGAAGCCATAAGAGGAATTCCTTCTTGCTGTCATATAAAATGTTATGGCTCTATGACTCACCAAGTGTCCCGTCCCTGAATTCATGGCATTTAAAGCCTGCAAAACATATATCTGACAGGTTTGAAAAGAAGATTTAGGTTTATCATGGGGTACGTTAGGGTATGTGAAAAATACGGTGATTATGCTGCTTTGAAGGGAGGGTTTGGATTAAGAGATGAGCGGATACTGACCCTACATCTGTCATGCGTCTCTCAAAGTCATCTCTCTCTGCGTGAAGTCTGTCGACAAGAGCTTGAAGCTCTGCGATTTCATCTCGCAGATCTGACACCAGCTTCTTCTCGTTGCTGAGCGAGGTACCCAGTTGAGAGATCTTCTGACGCTCCACCGTGAGTGAGGTCCGGAGGTCGTCAGCGAGGATCCTCTCCTGCCTGAACTTGTGCTCCATGGTTTCCACTAGGTAAGAATAACATTGTAACAATAAGCTATGCAGGTTTAAAGATAAACAGGAGTTCTGGACATGGATCATAATGTGAAAAGAACTGTTCCAAACTAACTGGGAGAGTTAGATTAGTTGTATATAAACACAGGTGTCTAGTGTGAGATTTGGAGATTATCGAACTGATAAGAAATTCACTTACTTTCCCTAACAGGTACTTGCACGGCACAAAGAAACGAGTATATGGGACCATAAACATATCTGGCATGAATGTTACCTCCAAACATTTCAGCTTTTTCTTGTCATATTTCCAATATGAGGGCATTTGAAGAGTAATCCTTTCTGGGGGACATTTTTACTATGACATTCTTCCTAACTGACATAGAAAGAATGAAAAAGCTCACAAATTATTTGTCACCTTTCCCAGAATTCAAGCTTGTCTTTAACTCACATTGTCTTTTGAGTTGTTTCTCTCTGTTGGAACTCTGTTCTTCAAGTGCACTCAATTGCTGCGTTGACCTTTGCCTTATCTCCTGAAGTTCAATGCGGGAAGTGTTGTGATTGACCCTAAGGTCGTGAACCTCGGCCAGGAGAGAGGCACGATCCGCTCCATAGATCTGCTCCATGGCCGCTTTGTGATGAGTCTCCTGCGAGTGTGAAAGACAGGAAATTTGAAATTATGCTAGTGGTTTTGGAAATGGTTCTGCTACTCATAACCCCATCATTGTTTTTGCTGTCTTTTGTTTTCAGAAGTGAATTAATCAGATCTATCAGATCTAATTATCTATGACTGAAACTTACCAATCACTGATGTCACAATCTAAATAGGTTTCAAGACATATCTTCCAGAGACAGTTGCTATGGATTAAGTACATTTCTAACTGTGAACTTGGACACTAGTGTACATATTGGGGGGTGGCAGTTGTTCCCCCCCCCCTTAAAATTCAAATGTGGTTTACTTAAAATTAGATGCAAGTAATTTACAAATGTTCCTGAAATGACATGATATTCTGGGGGTTTTCCTCACTTTTTTTTGTAACTTATACTTTTTCTGCCCCCCTCCCAAATTTTTCATTTTTTTTTTGTTCATTACGCAACTGACCTTGGACAAGTCAATAGCCCTAACCCTACAGCTACTAAGTAACTCAAAGCCAGATGCAACTCTCATCCTCAGTCTTCCATGAAATAAAGCCCCAAGCAAACACCTGGAATACTAACATCTGGGCCCCATTTCATAAAAAGTTGTTATGATAGCAACTCTTGCTGGAATGGCAACTTTCATTATAAAAGCCAATCAAGAAGCAGAATTCTCACTGTTGCCATGGTACATTAGTTACCATTCTGGCAGGAGTTGCTACATGTATCATAGCAACTTTTTATAAAACAGGGCCCCATTTCATAAATCTTGTTATTAGTAACAACTGGCACATTCGTATGACGAATTTGCTCTCAGCCAATCTGATGCAAGGATTTCGGTAGCTTATAAAGTTACTGCAACTTGTTATTGATAACAGGTTTTATGAAGTGGGGCCCAGGTCATCTCTGACAACAGGGATAGGGTCCATACCCTTCTTCCTCACCTGTTCCCTAATCCTTCTTTCTAGGATCTGGACTTGTGAAAGGTCCTGGTCTCCGCTGGCTACCACATGTGTTCTTAGCTCTGCTAGGAGAGACTCCCTCTCTTGGTCGAAGACGGCCTGGATGGCCCTCAGAAGATCTCCCCTCCAGTCTAGCTCATCATTCTGTTATTATAGAAAATGGAAAAGGGATCTACAACTTACAAAATCTGTCAAATAATATCTGACACAGTTGCATCTACTGAGAGTAAGACTACTCAGAACAAAAGGCTGAAATTCAAATATTATTAAATATGGTTTATCTCCTGTACCTCAATAAAATCAGATTTTTTGTATATCTGAAATATGTGAAAACATGTTGTATTTGTTGAGAAACTGATGGTGCTTTTTAGCATGAATATCACTTCCTTTTCTTTTAAACACATTTCCAGATGAAATGCATCCCAACACATCAAAGGAGGCTCAACATCTTTGATTCATTTCATCTGAAGCCAGAGGAAGATATTGTAACAAGTCTGAACTTGAACCTGAATCGCTATAGAGCAGGAAATGCTACCAACACTCTCCTGTATCTCTACATGATTTTATGCAACCTATCAAACTTATATGTCCTACTTTGGCAAAAGGATGCAAGTAACAATGAGTACAAGTGCCACAAATGAAGAAAATATGTTTTTGAACCAGGCCCTACAGCTTGGAAGATTGTGATTACAAATAAAGTTGTTTGCTGTAACTTGCTTCCTTTCACCAATGTTTTCCAGGCAATTCTGTGCAGTTGCTCCCTTTTGCCAGCAAAATATTTCAGAAATGGGTCAAATCTGAGACTAATTTAAGACTAGTGTTAGTTCTTTGAAGCATGCCTCAATATGTCAAATCAGTAAAAAAAAAAAAAAAAAAAAAAAAAATCATAATTAGAAAAAAAGCAGTAGTTTCCATGAAAATGTCTCTTGCTTCCTCTTGCCAAAGAGGAAGAGTGATTGAACATGCTTCTGACTGTCGGCATACAATTCCTACAAACTGTTAACATGGTACCGTGGACAGTAATTCCATAACCTACCCTCAGACCAGCAGTAGTCTGTGTGATCAAGTCTTTCAGTGCCTGTATAGCATCCAGAAGAGCTTGCTTCTCATTCTCCCAGGCATTCTGAAGCGAGGCGATGTCTGTGCCCCTGCGAACGGCGGGGCGCGGTGAGGTAGCTTGGCGTAGGTAGCGGAGGTCCGAGAGGGATAACACCTGCAGGCCCTCGCTGTGTAGTCTGGCAAGTACACTCTGTAGAAGGAGCATAAAGTGAATTCGGTCGCAAGATGACAAACACATTGAATCAAATAACTTACGTGTACATGAATAGCTCACTTTACGCTCCTGCATGGATACAAATATTACTACAGGATCCCTTTCTCATATCATTTTCAAGCCTCTGATGTTGTAACACTGTGTCATATGCCTTGAATTACAAAATATTGTGAATTCTATTGTAATAGAGGTCTACACAAACTACAAGTTCCACATTTTTTTGTAAAATATCAAATGAACAGTGCCTACTTGTGTACATGTACTTGTACCACTCTTCAAAATTTGCATCTTTGTCTTTAAAAAGACTAGTCCAAGAATAAATTCAGTTTGCCTACTTCTTTCCTACATGCTTAGTGCTAAATGTAATTATACATCAACAGTCAGAATACTGAATGCATACCAGTACATACAAGTTGTAGCTACATGTATGCTGAACAAGCCTCTACAAGCTTTAGCCTATTGAAGTGGAACTAATACAGTAAAGCTGTACATACATGTACAATTGTAAAAGCCTATAAAATATTGACTAAACTGCAAGGTTACGATGTTACTGTCTTCCAATGCTACATGTACATGTACATACAGCTAAATCTGTCTTGGGTTTCCTAGTTTAATTGTCATTGTGCGTACAAACGCGTCTGGAACGCAAAAATACAAAAATGCAAAAATTAAAATGTCTATTTTGACATAGTGGAATGGAATTTCAGCAAAGACCATGCCACAAGAAGATTGTATATCAATTTACAAGGTCTACATGCTACCTGTGAAATTATCAATCAATGTTTGAAAAATATGATTTTTTAAACAATTTTCCGTTTTGCGTTCTATACGTGTTCTTTCGCACAACGACATAAAACTAAGACGCCTTAGTGGCACACCTCTCTACCTCAGCCACCTCCCTAGAGTGGCCAGTAAAATTAGTTTCCATGAAGACAAATTGTGTTTAAGAACCTGTCTATAGCAGCCACCTGTCAAGAAGGCCACATTTTTTGTTTCCCTTGGGTGGCCACTATAGACAAGTTTCACAGTAATTAACACTGTGACTACTGAAGACAATGAATAGAATAACCTGTTGCCTCCTGAATTATCTATCTCATCTAAAGCCATAGTACAGTTAACCATTAAATTCCAATGGGAAATGGATTAAAAGAGTAAACATCAAAAGTGACAAATCTCATCAAGTTCTAAGGTACAACCAATAGTTACTGACCTACAGACAAAATACAATAAACTTATTAGAGAGAAGCTTGAGTTCTGGGAAAGGTGAAAAATAATTTGTGAGCTCTCTCATTACAAGACACCAGTGTTTCTATACATGTACAACTAATCTAACTCTCCCAGTTGCTTTGGAGCAGTTTCTTTCACATTGCGATCACATGACCAGAACTCCAGCTTATCTTTAACAGACCGACTACTGAAATGTCTCGTTCTCTAAGCTTCGTCCAGGAATCATCCACTGGCCACAGGCAACACGTTCAAGAAGTTAGCATCAATCTTGACGTACCTGTAACCTAGGTGGAATCTCCCCATTGGTCATATCAAGGTCTGATGTATCTCCATTGGTCATGGACCCCTCCCCTGGGGGCTGCTCCCTGCCTACCCCACCCTGGCGACGCCTGAGGTGACCAAGTAAATTGGAGTCCAGTCTGGCGGTGTTCTCGACCTCTTTATGCAACAGGTCACCGACATCTATCATGAAAGACAAAAGAATTGACAACATGTAATCTTGAAGATATCTGGTCACATGCCCACATTCTCAAGGACACTGTATTGATGTTATACTGATTTGTCCATTGATTCCTGCAGGAGAAAATACTACATGTACACGTAGACTATGGAGTTGTTACCTTTACAACACTTATATGGATAGGAACACAATAATTAGTGTCTTGTATTATAGACTAGACGGACATATTTCTTCACTTTCCACTAATAACACCAAGCTACCAGGAGTGGACAAAAGATGAGGAAAATATGGGAATCTTTCCATACCGACATACATATATTTTGTCAAGGGACATTACTGCCGGGCAAGGGCTCCAAGTCCTGACCTTGCCATCACAAGCATTTGAAATATCTGACGAAGACAAGCACCTTCAGGAAAAGCAGGGAAAGGATCTTACCTCCGAGTGAGCTGACATTGATAGGTGTGGCAGCAGCGATCCTGTCCATCTGTCTGCGATGGTCCTCCTCAATCTTGGCCTTCTCTTCCGCATGGGCCGTTAAAAGATCTTGGTTGGTCTTGAGTACGGCCTCCTGGACCTGTATTGAATTGACCCATTTATATGATCAGCTTTTCTTCATCAAATTGGCAACACCAATATTTTTCTTCTATTGCTACATTTTCTCACAAATGTTATGTATTTGTAATGAATGTAAATTGACGGAAGTTTGTAGAGAAGTTAGAAAATTGCCAATTTGCTTGGATAAACAGCGATGGTGAACATTTCATCACGTTGCCAATTTAAAGATTTTAGTGCTTATTTTCCTTTCAAATATTTCCAGCATCAAACACCAAAAACTGATACAGCCTAAATGGGCACATTTACAATATTGTAAGCGCTTTGTCAGCTTTTGCTGTTAAAGGAAATTAAAAGAAACAGACCGTGCAATTATTATTATAATTATTATTACTATTATTATTATTAATGAATTTTTACACAGCAAAATTTTGACTAAAGATGCTGTTTCATTTACTTATTGTATAGTATACCTTCTAATGATGTCAGCTGCACTACAGAGGGAACAACTTCTGTTTCTGGAGGAATGGACAAGCTCTTTTTTTTTCCAAGCATATAGTTAGCTATTGATTTTCTTGAGAGGGAATTTGCGGGCCAGCAAAGAATGGGTTAACTACTGTAGTAATGGCATAAGACTAACACGGAGGACAGGGGGCGATAAGCCATTATCAGAAGAATTCTCAAAAAATGATTGGCAGATTTTGACCGACTACAGTAACATGAAAAGAAATACCTGTCGGCCATGACGCTCCTCTAGGAGTTGTATCTGATGAGCATGTTCCTTTTTGAGCTGTTCTATGCGTAACTCTGCCTCCTTGTTCATGGTGTGCTGGATGTCAGCTACGTGCTGCTGGTGCTGTCGAGTGAGTTCCTCACGGATCTCATTCAGTTTCTGTAAAGGATGGATAAGAGCGTGACTTATTTGCATATTTATATGTAATTCCTAATCAATATCTACAGTGTGTGAGATAACCAGGGTCATGTGACTGATTTAAGTCCATCACAAATCGAATGGTATGCTGTAGACTCCAACTCTGCACATAAGTGACAGGTAACTGTGATTTGTGAATGATTGGAGGAATTCTGTAATTAATTTCGATCAACCACATCATTCTCTTTTCTCTGATGTCGTAAGTCTATGAGAAACAAAACGCACATTTGTGAGTAAATACAGTATATCAATGTTTACCACTTTTAACAATGAAATGTTCAAGACGTGATAATACTGAAAAGGCAACTGTTATATGGGAACAATTCTGCCCTACCTGAACAAAAGGAAGCAAGTGACAAAAGTGACATTTCCGGCAAAATGTATCTGTCATTTACACTGATGTCAATGCAAGACTATGATGTCTTGCTTTATCTCTTAGCACGACAAGTGTTCATGCATAACGTTTGGCCTGGAAGAAGAGCATACTAAGCAGAACATGAAAATATTAATAACTCAAATTTTGTTGATATGTCACTAGCTTCCTTTTGTCAAGTAGGGCAGAATAATTGAAACAGGCACTCTCACTATGAACATGGCGGACAAAGAAAGCGGACAAAATAAACAACCTCTCATTCTACCCTTCACAATGGTTGTGGTAGTCAAAAGAACATCCCTTCACAGCTATTATGTTTAATCATGTAGTTCCAGGTGAATATGCATGTGACACCTGTTCCACATATTTTAGACAATAGCAGTGAAGGGATGTTCTTTTGACTACCAGAACCATTGTGAAGGGTAGAATGAAGGGTTGTTTATTTTGTCTGCTTTCTTTGTCCGTCATGTTCATAGTGTCTCTTATCCTGTTGAGCACACTTTGGTTTTGGTATAACACGCAATTTCCAGACCCCAGCCCAAGTTATCTCTGGCAAAGTATTCAATTAAATAGTTAAGTAGTTAAATAGTCAAATAGTTGAATAGTTGAATAATTAATCAGTTAAATAGCTAAACAGTTAAATAGTTAGATAGTTAAATAGTTAAATAGTTAAACAAGTTAATACACTGTAGTTAAACAGTTTAACAGTTCTAACCTGTGTTAGAGTCTTGCCAGGTGAGAGTCCCTTCAGACCTGCCAACCTCCTCTGGTAGTCTGCCTCCATCTCTGACGCTCTACTCCTCTCCTGGTTAAGCTCCTCCTCCAATCTCTTGACCACCTCCTCCAGGGCGGAGCTTGCAGGGATGGGCGCAGCCTCTGCCTGCTCTTGCTGGCTCTGGAAGGCGGCCTCCTCGAGGCGGTCCATCTCTACCTTCAAGTTCATGATCTCGAGCTCCTTCTCCTGGTTGACAGGAATCACATCAAAATTACAAGTGTAAACAAAATGACACTGTGTCACCACAAAGGGAATAAACATTTAATATCTATATGGCTCCAAATCCATCCGAGGTAATATTGCATAAACAAGGCATAGTTTTATTATCGCTATCACTATCATTACCTCAAATTTTGTTTTTGATTTTAGCAATCATCTGCAGGTGGTTACATACATGTACAAATGGAAGTGATAATTTTTTCTGCTTGTGATTTGTACTTGATTATTTTTTCACTAAATCTAGGTTATTTTTCACTTTTATAGTGAAAATGAATTATAACCTGTACAGAAAGACCACCTTGCCACAAAGACAACATTTGATCTCCTATGAAAAATATTTTTCATTGAAATGTGTTAGAAAGAATCGTGTACTTTAAGACCACCTGTATATAAAGGTCACTCTTTTGTTCCCCCCTCCTTTCTTACATGTAAGTGGTCTTTATACACAGGTTACACTGCAAAAGAAAAAAAAAAAAGAGGAAATCCTACTTGTATTGTTTTTCGAAGATCCTCATTGTCAAGTTGAGAGGCTCCCTCGCCCTGGGATAGGGCCTGCTCTTGAGTCCTGACTAGCTGTGCCTCTAACTCGGTAACCTCCCTTTCCCGTATCCCCATGATCTGTCTCAGGGAGGCTACTTCTTGCTCCAATTGTTTCTAAGGAGTAGAATTCAGAGGGATTCTTAAGATTAGTACAGAACCACATGTTTGGTATTGAATGATGAGATTACTAAGTGGTTTTATCTTTATACCTTAATACTGTTGGTCCATCCACACACACAGACTTGGTATTGTGCATGTCCAAACATGTACAGTATCACATTTCCTGTCCTTTGCATAGGTGCTAGGGATAGCTCTTGCTCTTGCATGCTCTCTCTCTCTCTCTCTCTCTCATTCTCTGTGAGATTGCGTGTGTGTGTGTTGTGTGTTGTGTGTGTGTTTCTCTCCCCCTACCCTCACTGTTTTTCTGCCTTTGTATTTCTCACATACCCTCTTTCCATAATTAATTCCTCTGTATCAACTAAATGTACCTTCACCTCAAATCAAATCCTTGCCTTCTTCATCGTGTAATTTTGTACAGTTGTTGTTTGTTTTTGGTCCCGTAACATGTTCAGTACCTTTTGTGTATACTTTATGCTCATATGTTCAAGGATGTTTTGAACTGCAAGGTTGAACATCACTTCGCTCTCTCCCCTCCCCCCCCCCCCCCCCCATCGCTCGCTCTCTCTCTCTCTCTCACCATCCCTCGTTGTAAATCATCTATTATCTATCATCTACACAGTAGTTATCTGTTTTCCTCTCTTAACATGCACCTCTCTTGTCTCTATTTCACCTCTCTCTCTCTCTCTCTCTCCCTTTCTTTCTCCTTTTTTTCTCTCTCTTTCTTTCTTTCTCTCTCAACAAAGCTGTTTCCATCACTTACCCTCTGTTGTTCCTCATTCTGTGTGTGCTGTTTCATTCTGTCAATGACTTCTTGTACTGCAGGGTTAGAAAGCACATTGCTCTCATCTCTCTCACTGATCTGCTGTCTAAGCATGGAGATTTCTTGATCCTTTGCCGCCACTTGGCTCTCCAACTCCAAACGGAGCTGATTCTGCAGACAGAGGACATGGTAAATTGTAGGAATTACATGTCAAGCAATTGATGCTGATGACTATGATGATGATGAATTATATTAAGTGAAGCATGGGAAAAGAATATTACAGAAACACTGAAGTTCAGGATTTAACAAGAAATGAAACAATCAAGAAATATACACTAAAGGAACAGCAGGAAATCAGGATCTCTTAAAATTTGGGTGTTATTGTATTAACTGCAATATCTTCATGACATCAGTCCTTAAAAAAAAGCTTCCATGCTATATATAGTACGTATTTTTAAAAAATGAATGTCTGCAATATTTAACAAATTTTCCAGGTCATTTATGTGGAAGTACACGCAATGGCCGGCCACTGGCCGTAACAATAATCAAGCATGACCAAAAAACAGTCCTTCAATTTCTTTGCATCTTACAGGTCTACATACCAGCTCCTCTGCTTTCAATTCGGCATCAGGAGAACGAGGAGCCGCTTCCGCCGACCTCCTCTCCACCCGTATCACCTCTTCCACCACCATCTCTCTCTCCTGGTAATGACTCGACCTCTTTTCCTCCTCCTGGTCCAGTCTGGTCTGCAGGTCCTGGATCTGGTGCACTAGCTGGTCTATCTCCAGGTTCTTCTCCTCTAAGAGTTCCTGGGCTAGCCTGGGTAGCGACGATCGGTCCTGGTCCGCAGCAGCAGGAGGAGGAGGAGCCTGGAGCTCGTCCTAGATAATTAAGGTGAAATTGAAAATGGGGATACAAGATAGTATCTGGTGTCACCAGGAACTTGGAGGGGAAAAGCTAATTTAATCACTGTGATCCTCGGGCCTCTCCTCTCAATATAACTTTATGGGATGAGCAGGTGTACCAATACACCGGGGGTTCCCCCTACTCTTCTTCGAACAGTGCAGTGGGTACTTAACGTGCAAAGGTGGTGACTCTCCTCTACATGGGGCCTCCATTAAACATTTGTACGTGCTGAAAGATAAAATAAGTTCAAAATGAGGTGAAATTTACCTTTAATCTCTCATTCTCTGCTTTGACCTGATTAATTTCCTCCTCCATATCCTCTCTCCCTGATCCTTGCTCCCTGGAGGCTACCTCTAGTTGGAGCTGAAGCTGTGCGATCTCCTCGTCCTTGTTGGTGAGATCCTCGCGGAACTGCTCCAGCTGCTCCACCAAGTCTGCGATCTACATGTCAATGTCAAAGCAGAAATGAGTTACAACCACTCATAACATAATATTGGAAACTTGTGCTTTTAAGGTGCAGAATATTGGGATAGTTTTCTTTTCTAAAAATAGGTGAAGGTAATAGAACAGAATCTATAGTTTATAGGGGAAGTGAAAATTAATAAAAGCACAATATGTGAGGTCCTCACAGAACTGTTGTGACTACTCAGTTGAGTCTGCGATCTACATGTCAACATCACAGCAGGAAAGAGTAATAATCACTTATGACATGATATTGAAAACTTGTGCTTTCAAGGTGCAGAATATTGAGGATTTTTATTTCTAAAAATAGGTGAATGTATTAAAGGAGAATTTCTAGTTTATAGGTGTAATGGAAAGTAATAAAAGCATGATATCTGATGTCCTCACGGAACTGCTCCAACTGCTAAATTAAGTCTGTGATCTTGAGTATCGTAGAAAAAAAGAGTAACAATTACTCATAACAATATTGATAGTGCTTTCAAGGTGTAGAATATTGTTTTGCTTTGTTTTGTTTTCATTTTTAAAATGGTTAAATGTTTTAAAGGAGAACCTACAGTTTCTAGGCGTACTGGAAATCAACCACCAAAAAACACTTTATCACACAATCTTTTGTTTGTCTTCCTAAAATAATACACTGATAAAATGATTGTTTCCATAACTCCTTATTGAGGCAAAGCATCTATTTTTTTTCTTCCTCTTTTTCATACATTGTATAACATTCTTTACTCATTTTTTTCTCAAATTGTATTTGCTTTCTGTCATTTTTTTGTGTCTGTTTAATCGCAAATGCATTTATGCCTAAGTTTATATAGTCATGTTTTATTTAGTACTACAAGATCTTCTACATTTTAACCAGGGATCAGAGGTAACACAAGCTCTGCTTCTTCACTGGTCTCTGCTTTCATTTTCATTCTTTTATTCAGTTCTTTTTCTTGGAATTGTTTCTATCTTATCTTCATTTACTCTTTTTGTTTCATTTCCTTTGTCATATTACATTTGAATTATGACTGTGTAATTGATATTTTGAAAAATGAAAATGAAATAAAATCTTTGAATCTGAATCTGAATCTGAATTTGATATCTCTCAACTTTCCAAAGTAATCTACATTCTAAGTATCTTCATGCCACGTAATATGTGAATGACAATCAAAGTTGGGAAATTGTAATGTTTCCTTCAGCAAATGCAATAGTTGGCAGTTCATTAAAGAGCTTCTAGTTTGACATAGTAAATTGCCATTAACAATATTTCCAATATTTACAGAAACTTGTTTTATATAACTTGTTTTTTTATAAATTCATTATTCTAATGATGCTTCTTCTCCTCTATCTATCTCTCCCCCGACATGTCAAAAGTAACTATGAACGCAATATGAAGGACAGAAAACTATTCCATTAACAAAATTTCCAACTATTAACTTGGTTTTTTTTTTTTTGTTTTTTTTCTTCAAATTTCATTATCTTAATGATTCTTCTTCTCCCCTCTCTCCCTCCCTAGGTAGCCCTTAAGTTTCTAAAAAGTTCTGAAAGAAACCCCAACAGGAAGCAAACTATACACGTCCACTACCTTGTTCCAGCTATAAGTATACATTATCTACAATATTCAGAACATTCAGTGAAGCAGGGAAAGCGAAAGATAAGTCACCATACGGTACCTCTTTGTCTTTCCTATCCAAAGCCTCTTTGTCCTGTTCCCACTGCTGGGCTAAGGACATCGGACCCTCGTTGGTATCATCCAATGACTTGGCCGACCCAGACGAGGGCACCACATGACTATCCAGACCATGCTTGTGAGCGTCTAGCTTGGACTGGAGTGCAGAGATCTGCAGGAGTTGGTCGTAGCACTGCTTCTGGAGTGCCTCCTTCTCGTGCCTCATCTCTTCCTGGAGATGGTCGGCTCCACGCAGCTCAGCCTCAAGCTCAGAGACACGGGCAGGAAGCTTCTTCTGGTCATCAAGCTGGCGCTCCAACTCCTTGATCTGAGAAGGGTACAATAGGGTGTTTTATGAGTACTTACAAAGGGATGATGACCTAGGTCAAAAAGAGATTCATTTCATATAGATCCATATGTAATTATAGAACAATTCAGGACCTCAATCAGTTAGAATTGAAAAGGATAAGACATTTTAAAGCTTCATATCAATTAAACACATCAATCAAAGGCATATTGTGAATGATTGCAATGACTTTAAATATTCATACAGAACTTTCCTCTATTTTTCTATCAATCCAACCAGCATTTATGCTAAACACCATCAATTTGTTTCTACCTCAACATGTCTTCTTTTTTTTTTCTTTTTTATTAATCTGACTATTGATGCTCTCCTTACCTTGCTTGTCCCCTCCTCTCTATTTTTTTCTCGTTTCTTTTATTTTCATGACTTTTTAAAAAATCACTCATGACTTGAATTAAAAATATGATATTGCTCTCTATACTGTATACATGTATGTGTGTGCGTTTGTATGTTTGTGAACCACCAACTAGTGAGGAGAATTCTTTAATAGGAACCCGTTTCCGTCTGGACATCCTCAGGCACAAGTTGTTGGTATAAATCAATAATATTCATAAGTAAATAAATTGATAAATACATATTTACATACATAAATAAATGAAATAAATTAATTAATAAACTGAATACATAAATAAATAAATACATAAATAAATAAATAAACAAATAAATATATTTTCATAAATATATACATAAAATAAATAAATAAATTGAAAAAATGAATAAATAAACAAAATAAAATAAACACAAACTGGCAATTAATGAACAAGATTCCTACCTGTCTAGCCAGTTCTGTCACTGTGTCTTGCTTCCAAGATACCTCCTTCTCCAGCTGCTGTATGCGAGACACTGAATCAGCTGCAGCACCCTGGGACAAACTGATCTCATCCTTCAAGTCTTGATTCTAAAACAAACACAATAGAAATAAAAAAAATAATGTATTCAGTTGAATGCAGAGATGCTAAGGGCAAAAACCAGCAATACGTGAGATTTTGGGCAGGGAACCGTGAGATAGCCAGGCATTGTGTATAATATATATGGGGATAGGCTGTGATGTAGGCGTGTGAAAGATTTTTGGGGATGGGCAAGAGCCCCCAATGCGGGAGTCTCAGGCCTAATGCGTCAGACGTGACATGTCTGTGAATGAGATGCAAAAAAAGATGTATTCAGTTGAATAATATGTAAATAGATAATGTATTCAGCTGAATAAGTTGCAAAGAATAATGTATTCATTCGAACAAGATATGAAAAATAATGTATTCAGTTGAATAAGGTACACAAAATAAGGTATTCAGTTGAATGAGATACAGAAAATAAGGTACACAGTTGAATAAGATGCAAAAAATATTGCAAATACATTCCAGCAATGTTCAGGAATGTCAAGAATTCCTAACAAAAGTGAGTGACTTCCTGCTTTAGATAGTGATTCCACAACACACAAAATTAAATAGCATGCAAACTTGCAAAGTAAGAGGGTTTTTTTTTTTTTTTATCAACTCATCAATAAATTGTATATCCCATAAAAACATATACAGGGTGAACATCAGACATCTCCAAAACACCAATTCAGCTCAGAGGAAACCAACCACAAGGCACTCCTCAAAGGAATTTGTGTATGACCATATACATGTAAGGGAAAATAAGAGGTGCTACCAGCAGTCTCTGTACCCAAGGACAATCCCCCAGTGGGAATAACCTCCCAGATAATGTAAAGGAGGCTCCTACAGTCCAAAAATTCAAAGATCTCATTGAAAATATTAAGTTCGAGTAAGGTACGACTCCGACTTGCTGCCTAAATGTACGGGACAGCCACACCAGGCGTTTGTACATCAACGATATCAAGATCAAGATCAAGATGTTCACCCTGGCAAGCAAAATTATTCTACAGCGTGATACACTCACAATAAAAGAAGTTTCACTTACCATACATTTAATCCAGTTATTTCATATAATAGTCCAAGGTTTTATGTGACTAAAGTACATGTACATGTATCTATAGTTATCCCTTTATAAAAGAGCAAGTAATCAACAGAGCATTGCTTTCAGCCTTTCACATTCCAGCTAATGACAATGACAAAATCAATATGCATTATATATCAACAGATACCTGTATGTGAGGAAGCTAATTTTCACAAAAAATCAACAAGCAGCGCATGCTTGAGAGCACAACATAATCACTGGGAGTGCAAAGTTCACAGACAATGACTAGTCTGCAGGCACAGACCCTAATTGACACTTTTCAAAATTACATTTGGGTCTTGAGAGAAGCCTAGGCTACATGTCTAGTGGCTGTGTCAATATATTATGGAGCAGCTATAGTACATGATTCCCACTGACTTGCTTTAGTCCTCTACTCAGACCTCTATCATATATTTCAGGTTTGTGCCTGCAAACTAGACTATGACTACATGTGTACCTGACAAAACATGGCTAACTGTTAGCTTTGATTTACAAGCCTCGGCATGTATGCAATTCTTCAATCACTGTGAGCAAAGTACACCTCCATTAACAAAGATCAAACAAAAGGTCTACTCTGGTAGGGTGGGAAGGCTTGATGAATGAATAAGTTGACGCTCCTGTTGTGGTTCAAAGTCCCTTTGTTTAGCATAGACAATACAAGGGATTCAATCAAGGTAGCTTACTACAGGAAGCTTAGGTGGAGGAGTGGCACAGGAGTGCAGTTCTTGTTCTGTGATGGTACCATTAACTGTACTTTGACAGAAGGAAGCAAGTGACATATCAACTAAATTTGAGTTTATTACTGATATTTTCATATTTTACTTTTGTAGTGTGCTTTTCTTCCAGGTCAAATTTTATACATGTACATGCACACTCATCATGTTAAAGTGATTACACAATGGTAAAAGCTTTTTTGATATATGATCGAGAATAGAATTCTAAGAAGAATAACATTAAAAATTTGATGATTTTCAATCGAAATCAATGCATTTTGGCTAATTTTCTCATAAAAAGTCAAGAGTTGACCAAAAAATTTGAGTTTGAGGTATGACGTCAAAGTGGGTACCCAGCTTCGCGCATTGCAGTTATGCTGCGCGCTAGACTGTACAATATGTATTATACCTTGCGCGCATTTTACTAGAATTGCGCGACATGGTACCCACTTTGACGTCATTTTGACGTAAAAGTGGGTACCCAGTTGAAACTGGGTCACAGCTGTGGGGTCAAAAATATCCTGAAATCTTACCACATTTGGGGGTTTCCTTGGCAACACGACTTTTAAAAAAACTTTAGGCAGATGATTTTCTGCTAATGAAATCGTGCTCTTTTAAATGAAATAATATTGTTTCAGCATTGGGTACCCCCTTTAAGAGATATGTCAGGCAAGAGGCATCATGGTATTGCAGTGACATCAGTGTAATTGACAGATACATTTTGTTCTTTTGCAGGAAATGTCACTTTTATCACTTGCTTCCTTTTGCCAAAGTAGAGCAGTTACTACAAATGATGGTACTACCAACTCCCAAATACTTACAATACTGCTAATATAAACACTGCACAATCAATAGCCCAAGCCTCCATGAACAGATGAATGAAGTCAAAGGATCAATTTTTTTTTTCCCATTTACATACAGTACCTGCCAACCCTGCCAGTCACGAAATAGGGACGAATGATTATGGAGAAGCTGTCAAAAATAGGGACATTCCAGAATTTCCTATACATTATTATAACAAGATTTTCACAAAAAAAGGGACATAGGGTCATAAAGGGTGAAAAGTGCACTTTCCTTTCCCTATAATAGGGACTGTCCCTATTAAAAAGGAAAAGTTGGCAGGTACACGTATGCATTTATAGTAAAAGCTAAGAGCAGTTCTTAGGGAAAGTAAGCAGGTACACGTATGTATTTATAGTAAAAGCTAAGAGCAGTTGTTTTAAGGATGAAGCACAAAACAATTGAGCAGTTTGTCTAGCCATTTATATTTAGCAAATCAGGGTTGTATGTGTATGAGATTTGGAGGTGCATATAATTCAATTCATAAAGGAGCTGTGTATGACAAGTTTCATACACTGCTACACAAAGCGCAAGCTGCAATGCATGAGTTGATACATTTTTTGTTTTTCTATTTTTGACGGGAATGATTTCGAAACCAACAGTTATGAGAGTGAAATGCATAGATCCTGCAAGCTATGCTTAACCCTACTTATATTTCAGTTTGATCTCATCACTATGCATAATTACATGAAATACGAAAACTTGTGTTTGTTTATTGGACACTGTATGCACAGCTTAGACTTTATGAAGCAGTGATGACAAGTACATTACATCAGGGGAAAAAAATAAGTGTGAACGTTATGGCCAGGCTTCACAAAAGAGGTTCCAACCACGGGGGGGTTGAAACCCTCCTAGGTTTTTAAAGTTTTTTTAAAGAATCCGATCCAATTATCTGTTTTCTTTAAGTGCGCACTTGGCCAATATGCGCCAATTTACGTTTATTTTAGTATGCTTTACGGAGGTTTAAACCACTGCATGGTATAAATCTCTTTTGTGAATTCCGACCTATATTCATGTATTCATGTAAGTGACATTGCAAACTTTACATGCAAGCATGAAGTCTTTGAAATGAGCATCACAAAAATATATATTCAACAACCGTCACAAGAATTCTCAGAACTTACTTCTTTCTTTAGTTGTTCCAAATCCTGTCCTGGTTTCTCTTTCAACCTGAGCTCTTCTTCCAGGCGTGCAATCTCCCTCTGGAACTCTTCCCTCTCCTGCTCTCTGTCCACTGATTGTTGCTGTTCATGTGAGGGAGGGAGTATCATTAATTAGACAGCCATTTGTATATCAACAATTTGGACCTGGGCCGGTATTCAATTCACTACATAGACTGAATAAGCAACTAGCATTTTACTTGGCTAAGTAAAATGCCTTAACTTGTATTCCGATCACTTCTAAGTATTTTGCTTTAGCAAGTCAACTGTAATGCAAAATACTTGCTGATAACCATCATGACGTCATAAAGTCTTTCCCAAATAATGCGCAATTAAGGCGTCGCATTCTATGCACGGTTATAAATTCACCTGCGTGCAGCATCATGACTGCACGTATGAAAACTACATGCTGGCCAATGAAGACTTCTATATTAATTTCCAATCTGCTAGGTGGCTGTCTTAGACTTAGGGTAAAATACTTAGCCTAAAGAATCAAATGAATACCACAGTTGGTTAAATACTTTATTTAAGCCGCAAACCAAGTAAAATACTTTAAATTCTGATTTAAGTATTGAACAGAATACCGGCCCAGGTGTCTACAGCTGAGAAGTATACATTTCATTCCTTGTCTATGAAAGATATGAGTCGTTTTCACATAATTTGGCACGTTATATCTTACTCGCATTTTTTCATGACCAAACAGAGTTGAGTGAAAAAAGTCACCTGCACAAGACATACATGTAAATGTAAATGTGTAAAAAAAAATGATTTGCTGCACAGAATTATTCTACAATTATTCTACAATACCCTTGACTTTGATATCTACATTATTTGTTATTTTCATTTACTGATTACACATATATTACAGAATGGTATTAAGAAACACATGAATTATCCATATAGACATATTCAAGACTGCTGTTTCAGTTCAGCAATTACTAAATTTCTAATGATACAACAGCAGTGAAATAAACACTTAACTATCATAATAGTATGCTGTAGTTAGCAAGACCAACAGGAGTAGTAGGAAAGTGAGCATTGTCATGAACTATCAAACATAAAAAAATCATGCCTACCTTTATGTCTATATTGACAGCAAAGTATGGCATTTTAAAAAAATCATTAAGTAATGCTATAATTACGTTTAGAAATATTAGTCAAGCAGAACGGGTAATTCAAATGAGAGAGAAATAAGCATGATGATTTGTACTACTTTTGAAAGCAAATGCATAAGAAATGAACATACAAGTATTTCAAACATGCTTCCGCAAGTTCGTCAGATTTAAGCAATAAAATAAATTTATTCAAACTGAATATGAAAATAAGGTGATTATCAATCTGAATTAAATTCCTTGGAATTAATATTCCACCCCAAATGTACTACACACATGAATATAATGCATGAAAATATTCACTTGCACATCGATTCAGGACATATAAAACGGGACAAGGAACACCTAACAAGTTTAGAGGTTAAGCAAGGTACATGTATAATATGAACAATGATGCTGAAAATTTTGGCAAAGGCTTTTTTTTTTTTTTTCAAAATGACTCATCTGTTTTGAAAGATGGGAATGGCCACGAGCATAAACAAGAAGTTTTGCTTTCGATAAGATGCAACATTAGGATGCCTGCATGTGAGGGGATGTGAATGTGAAAAGTGATTGTAAGAATGATGGCCTTCGATATAAGAGGAGCATATGTGTATGCATGACAGCTTGTTAACCGTGGGCAATGAAAGATTTTGATTTTAACCAACTCTCCTATATGGGATGCAAGTGCTGGTTCGAGCGTGAGTACAAAACATATGTGGTTTTCTTTCAAATGAGTTATGTGCTCCCTTTGAGTGCTCCCTTTGAGTCTATTTCTTCGACAGGGCCAGAGACTTGTACAAAAGCAAGGCATGCATACACGTGTGGCTGAAAATTTGAAATATTGAGATCTTGGGTCTCTTGCATAAAATCTGCAATTAAACATACCACCATAATCCAACTTTCAATCAAAAATTTATACTCAGGAGTTGTATTTTGTTTCTGAGGTTGTATGAATTACAACCACTTCTGCAAGAAACAAGATGAAAAATAGATATTCATGTATCAGAGCAACTATATCAATGAATTTACTGCATTATATGGTGATATTTTGCACCTTATGATCATTTTTTGCTTCGATTTGAAATTTTGGGGTGGTCGGGGTAGGGAGGGGGTAGGGAGGGGGTAAGAAGAGCCTGTGAAGCATGCATTTTGACAGACAGCCGCACACCGACTAACACACCTCTAGGAACTGTTTGTGAGAAGTTTGCATCTTCTTGGCTGCATCCACCTGTCTCTCAAGGTCCTCCGCCCGAAGCCGCGCCTCTTCCTCCGACCTCCTGGCTCCGGCAATCTGCTCCTCGGTGCTCGTCTCCAGGGCCTGAACCTGCTGCTCCAGGTAGCTCTTGGTCTTGGCGGCCTGACGCTCCAGGTCCTGGTGCTCAGCTGTCAGGGCCTGGATCTGTTGCCTCAGTTGTGTGTTCTCCTCGATCAAGCCTTGGATGAGAAAGTAAAAATGAGACACATGAAGGCCTAGGCTTACTGACTCTTTATAAGAACCAACTTGCTATCATATCAAGACTGTGAATACTGACCAGTGACAGGCTAAGAAGTAAACACCAAAACTGGAACATAACAGAAGGTAGTAACAATATCACTTGCCACAATCCACAATGTTGAACAAAAGTCAACTTTGAACAAAACAAGACCATTTTCAAAATTATGAAAATATTACTTTTTATACTTGTGATGTGGTGGTATTGTATGGTAAAACAGATGGGTCAAGAATAAGACTCCAATACATGGAGATTCAGTTTTATACAGTTTGATAAGACGAAAGGGTCAGGAAACCCATCTATGGATGGACGGACAACAATGGCCAAATGTCAAAGAATTTTTCACTTTTCAATAAAATCCCACCTAGATCTTCTAGGCCGAGTCGCTCTGCAAGCACCGCCCTCTGTTGTTCAAACTGTTCCTGCGCATCCTGGAGAGCCTGGTTGGCATTGGTCATCTGGTCCATCTGGACAACCATGTCATGATGACGCTCCTGAGCTCGCTGAAGGGCCTCCTCCACCTCCTGTTTTTCCGCTGCAATGCCATGTAACAGACCTGGACAGGAAAGTAACGAAAGCGTATAAATGACTTGTTCCGTTTGTTCGTTCGTTGTGCCTTTGACATGAAGTCCTGAACAGAGCAAACCACGAAAGAGAATCTATGAAGGCAGTTCAAAAGAGAAAGATTGGGTATGCTGGCCATGAGATAAGAGTATGATTACAGAAGATGTTACTTGAAGGATTAACAGAGGGCAAACACGAAAGAGGTAGACAGTGAATCACTTGCTTGGATGATATCAAGAAATGGACAGGACTTCAGAGGTGAGAGCAAGCGTTCATGACAGAATTCGAAGGAGATGCATAGCCGCCAACCACACCCTCAGGGACGGCACTAGATCATAAACACTATCAAATCAAAATCAATTTCATACCTTCTGATTTATGAAGCTCCACAGCAAGTCTCTCCTTCTCTCTAATCTCAGCCTGAAGCCTCCTGAGGAGATCATCCCTGTCTCCACCGCTCCCTGCTCCCGCGCTCCTGGAGAGGGAGTCCTCCTCCCTGCTGGATGCAGAGCTGGCGTAGCCCTCCGCCTGGACCGGACGGCGCTGATCGGACTGGGTGCTGGAGTCGGAGAATTGGTCTAAGAGCCGTTCTACTGCAGAATGCAACCTGGTTGTGGCACCTGTTGAAAATATTTTACGATAATGATAATGATTGCGATCTGTGTAGGAAAGTATATAGGTACATGTATAAGTATGTACATGTAGGTATCTCAAGGTTCAGAGAAAATGCTCAGATCAGACTGGGTCATAGAGCCTAAGAAGTATTCCTGGAGCTGTACTATTGCATAGTGGAGTCTGGTTGAAGCATCAATAAATACGTTGCAATTTCCATCAACCATTTTTAACTTTTATAAAACCTCAAAGCTGGGCTGAAATCTAGTACTAAAATCAGTTGGTTTTTATTTTTTGTTTGTTTTGTCGTTTCTTTTTACAGACAAATAAGTAACCTAACTCCTGATGTATGCAACAAATTATTCTTAAAAATTTTCATTTGTAATGTCATTTTACTCTATGCATGCATAAAGAAACAGCCAAAATGATTTTGTATAACATGTCAATGAAAGGATACATGTTTCACTTTTAGCACCACTAGAGATCTCCAATATCCATCTTTACTGCAAACCAATGCATAACAGCAAAACAGGGGTTCCTTAATATATATTAAAACCTTCCGTATATAGCTAATCTCAGATCACAATCATTTGTTGAAAGAAGGATAAGTTGTTGCAATATCTAATCTGCATTCTTTCCTCAATTTCATTGTGGCCTCCAGCTCGGATATAGCCTTCACTCTCAATTGACCATTAAAATCTTGCTTTGTTATGATGGATATAACTAAAGCCCCAAATCCCATGGGCTGTGTGATATTTCTGATTACATTCAGAAAGTGCACAAAACAAAGAAACTACAATAAGGCAAAAAAAAATATATATATATATATATTATTTTTTGATTAATCATGAAGAAATAAACACTGTAGAATTGGCTTTTACAAATGCTATCTCCAAACAATAAAACAAAGGACAGCATGGCAAATATTATTCTGTAATATTTTTTCTTTCTTTCTGTACCTAAAGAGAGAGGAACACAGAGAGGGGGAGGGAAGGGAAGTGAGGAGAGAGGAGGGGGGAGAGAGAAAATGAGAGGTCTAAAGGAAGAGACAGAGACGGCCATAGAAGAGAAATGGTAAGAAAAGTGGTGACAGCTGGAGAATGAATGGGTGCAAAAAAAAACACACACACAATAGCCAAAGAATACTGGTACAAGAGAATTTATAGAAATTCAAGAAGGAGAAAAAGAGAAAAAGACAGATGGAGTGTGTAACAAGTGGTACAACACCCTACTCAAGGACTCTGTAAACTGTGTACTCCCAGGCTGGTTAGTCCCACACCAGGAAGCATACGTACCCCAGGACTCTAAACAGGAAGCCACGCTACCCTAGATCGCCCCCTAGCCAATCATATGACTCACACTTGCTCCCTCTCTCTCTCTAGTTGCCCCCGTATTATGGAAAGAATTTGTTAGGATATATTTTACCAGGGTGTTTGAATGAATGGGTGGTTCTACACGTAGACACATCGAGGCAAACCTTGGTGATACTCAATATCCTTTGTTTTTGTTTGAATTTCATACTGCATGCAACTATTTACATGCACTTTCTAAAATCTTAATCTATAAAAGTCTATTTAATTGGTTTCAATTGCATTTGGCACAGCTACATGTACTTCCGTAATAAAGATCTTTTGAAATTTCTGTCTGAAAAACAAAATGCCGACTCCACAAAACAGTTTTGTCTTGATATGAAAAGCTCTAAAAGCTCTAACATCGGGGGAGCATTTCATCAACATTTGTTGTCTGACAAGTTGTCAGACCTGCCATCTTTCCTTGATTTTGATTGGCTGAGAAGCATCGTTACTATGGCAACTGTCAGATAAAACAGACTTTGTCGGATAAAACATCCGACAAGTCCTTTCATGAAACGCTCCCCAGGTCTGCCCTTTTTAGTTTGACTTCATGGGAGCACTCTTTTGCAAAAATCTGGATGCACACTGTACGACCCTTGAACAGTCTAAACGTATGCTGCAAACTTGAAATAATTCCAATACACGTACATGTATGCAACTTTGACTGGGCCATGTATAAATGTAATGATTCATTCTAGAAAGATTACAAAACGGGCAATACAGATCAAGCCACACTTAGTGTCTAGACAGCTCATTTCATTGATGGAATCTTACAGAGAAAGACTCTCTAATCCAATCTGCAGAGTTTAAAGCTAAACTGATGATTTCCCCGACAGGGTGTTTAGTGAGGATGGATCTGGGAACAAGAAATCTAGCGCTGGTTATCGCACGCTGACAGCCAGAACTGACACTCCTTAGGAAATTGCAAATCCAAACTTTGACACAATCCATTATCGATCTCTCTGCCCAATAGTGTTTGATGATATACAGGTCAAAGCAGAATGGGAATTTCATTTGTTTGGTTGGTAACTTGTTCATCCTCCATTAGTTGAAATATATATATACTCTCATGTATTGTAATAAATGTATTCTCTAGATAATCTTTATATAAATCTTTAAATAAATCTTTATATACTATATGCTACTGGATAATTAGTATGTGAATGTAAATTACTACTTTAAAAGAAAGGAATGTAGAAGATTAATAAATAATGGAGCTAAATATACAAGCACAGTAAGTTCATTCACCTCAGTTACTCACCAAACAATTGGATAATAATTTTACAGTTGACTAATAACCAGTATTGAAATTTGAGTTAATTCCTGTTGTTGTACTGTATGCAATATTCACTCAAAAGGTATAAAGATAATGAAAGAATGAATGTGTTCAGCAGCCATACAAAACTACCTGCTATAAATCAAGAGTGGTTTGCAAGGTCTTTGAAATGGTTAACAGTGCACCATTCACTCAAATTTGTATCACTTAAGTTCGAGACAAATATCAATACCTGAAACTATATCATGGAAAGAAGGGGACAGAAATAGTGGAAATAAACCTTTTTAATTTTCAAATAAACATCTCAACCATTTTGGGAGGAACTAAAATATAAATGTTAAAGGGATCCGGTAACTTTGCGGGGGCTTGATTCAATGAATTGTTGAATTTTAATGTCTGTGTTGTATAAAGATGTTCAGAAGGATAAAATAAACAGCCAAGAATATAAAGATTTTGATACAAAAGATGTTTTTTATCAAGATATCTATCACTGAATACTACCATTGGCAAAACTGTCCTGGGTATGCTTTTCTATAGGGCAAAAAAGGGTCAGGCACTTCCGGTCACTTGTATATTTTCACTTTTTTTGTGAAGACATGATGATGCTTTTGAATTGCATTTTTCAGGGCTTCATATTACATAATATTACATTTTTTAAAGTTACTCAATGGCTTTAAAGGAAAATTCAACACTGACATCAGTGTGCTTCCAGTGAATGAAGAAGAACAAGAAGAGTAAACAGTGAAAGTTTGAACAAAATCGGACACTCTGTTCAAGAGTTATGAACTTTGAAAGTTTAAGTAAATCATTATTAAGGAGATCCTTGAGTTGGCAACTTTGCCAGCATTTCTGATGTCATCGTGGACAACTCTCCATTCATTTTGTACACAGAATTTCACATTTTCTCCATTTTCAAGAAAACAGAAATTCGTTTGATTTTATTATTGTTTTGAGTATGACATGGCCACATCAATTCTGCAAGCATTTTGGGAAGAATTATGTTGATTCCTGACTTGAAATTTCATATAAATCAATTTTTGTGAAAATTTATGCACAAAATGAATGGAGAGTTGTCCACGATGACATCATAGATGCTGGTAAAGTTGCCAACTCAAGGATCCCTAAAATAGTGATTTACCTAAACTTTCAAAATTCATAACTCTTGAACAGATTGTCCGATTTTGCTCAAACTTTCACTGTTTACTCTTCTTGTTCTTCTTCATTCACTGGAAGCACACTGATGTCAATGTTGAATTTTCCTTTAATGTTAATGCTGATAAGAGAATTTAGAAGCAGTGCATGATAGATTATCAAAATTGACAGAAGCTTTAACAAGGAAATTCTGCACCCATCAGGCCCCTAATAAGCATTAGACTGCTTCAGACAAAGTGTCAAATATCTGCTAAAAAAGGAAAGAAAGTAGGTTCATGTTTCAAATCATCCCTGGGTAATTCCTCATGGAACATGTGTTTTTCACAGATGAAATCTCACGCATTGCTACATGTATATGGGTTTGATACAATGTGGCTCCTTTGTAAGGCCAAGCAGCTTAAGGGTGCACAACTACAAAATGCTGATATTAGATGACAGTTATTCACCCCCAAAAGCAAAATACATGTATATACCATTATCATCAATTATCTCTTCTTCTCTTCTTTTTATTTCTTGTTTTCAGATCCTCATTAATAACTTTTTAATAACTATTAATAACATTTTTTTTCACAGGTTCAAAACTTCATGAAATTTCAGATAAGAAATTCATTGTTTCTGAGGAGTCATTTCTTTTTTTTCTTTGTTGAAAATTCCCCCTGACTTGTAAGAAAATTTACCACTGCCCCCTTTTCAGTTGCAAAATGTATATACCAAATAGTCTACTGTGTTCATGTTTATGTACGTACGTGTTCAATAGAGTGAGGTGAACGGGGAAATTGAGAAGAGCAGAGTTAAGTACTGTACAAGTGCTACTGCACAAGTGTTCCTGACACTATCTCATTTCACAAGAATAATGCATATTATAATTCTACGCAACCTTCCAGCCATGCATTTTTTGTGCAGCACTGTGCATTTTGGATGCATCACTTTACCTCTAGCGCGTAAAAACTGAGAGGCGCGCCATGAAATACGCGTTCTTTCTATAAATCTATCACAAGGATTTGCGCTTACTTAGGGACGCATCACACTGGCTACGCTTGTGATGTCATAAGAGAAAGCAGACATGCCTCCTTGTCTGTGCGATCTGAGGAAATTTGGAGTGGTTTTAACAAATTTTCCACTACAAAGTTATACTGCCGAACCGTTTTATAAAAAAAATAATGCACAGATTTAAATTCGTGATCTTAGTGGCGATGCAGGCATCTCGGGTATTTACAATATTATGCAAAAGGAGTCGCACATTGTAAATACCCTCGAGTGCGCTGCATCGCCACTAACACACTCACATCTGTGCATTATTTGTATAACATCTCGCGGTAAACCCAGGTGGCGTTTTTTACTCATAAATGAATGATTATGGGGAGGAAAAAATTTTTTTTAAACAAGAGGCAAAAATTGTCTTTTTGTCTCCTGGCAGCAAAAAGTTGTGGACCAATCTAATTCTTGTAAAGTTAACGCCAAATATGACATCACGCATTGGTCTGCATAACTTTTGGCAAAATTCCCTTTTTATCTGAGCTTGAAGTATTATTGATGCATTGATGGGCATGGTAAACATGGTAAACTGCGAACACCATGTGAACACCATGTGAACACCATGTGAACACCATGTGAACACCATGTGAACACCATGTGAACACCATGTGAACACTAATGTGAACACTAAAAACTGCAGGGGTTTTCTGCGGAGGTTTGCCACTAGATATCTGAATGAACCCGAAAGGCTCGTTCAGATATGACGCAACAAACCCCAGCAACATTTTTCGCGTTCAGATATGGCACACGCACAGCAAAACCACAGCACTTATGTTAATGAAAGTACATTAACGCGTCAACGCTAAAAGTAAAAGAGATTTTCGTCAAAAGTTGCAAGGACAAACTCATGACATCATATTTTGCACTAATTTTTTTTAAGAATTTGATTTGTCCACAGCTTTTTGCCTCTTGCCTCAGCCTTTTTTTTTTCTTTCCTTTTTTGCCGCTTCATATCCTACTGACGTGCACACTAAAAATGTTGTGGGGGTTTGTTGCATCTCATCTGAATAAGCCTTAACAGGAATAATGGAAAGAATCCAGGCATATTTCCTACCTGTGACCATCTCCTCCCCTTCAGAGTCTAGATCTGGACCTACAAAGATGCTCTCGTTGATGTGCTGAGAGAGTTCCAAACCCTCATCACTGAACAGGGAGGCAACGCTGGTATCATGGAGAGCATCACCATCGGAGCTGGAGTCTCCTGCTCGAAGGAAAGCACAAAGGAAAAATAGAAAGTTGGGAAAGATAAATTTTCCATGGGTTTGGAGGGAATCACCCTTAAAATTTTCTAAAGAGATATATGGCAAATATTTTTGGTCCATGGGATTGATGAACACAGCAGAATCACCAATTATGTAATACTGTCTAATGTCCAATTTTCACCTCCCCCCCTCCAACAAAAAAATATGCGAGTATATTTCCAATGGTCGGTCTCCAGAGTGATAAACTGAATTACAATGTACCCCCAGAGTTAAAAATCATTATGCCGTTGTTTAAAAAATAATATGATATCCTTTCGATGTTGCCCAATCAGCAATGTAATGTTTGAATTCATTTATATTGAAGATGATAATTATGACTTAATGTAAGTTATAAGCGTGTAGGATTAAAACAAATCAAAAGGGGTCGAAACTAAAGATTTGCCTCATGAAAGTTAGTCTATTACCAACCCTTCTCCCTAAAACAACAACAAAATGATGATAACTCAATGCAGAAAGTGCTTCATAGAATATAGACCTGGTCTATCACGGTTACCTCCCACGGCACCCCTCAGAAGATCTATCCTTGGTGACGAGGGTCTCCCATCGCCCCTCCTGTCCATCTCTTGCTGCTGCTGGCGGGAGGGGGTTGGTCGAGACCCCCCTCCAAGGCGCCTGTTGATAGCATTCTCTGTGGCCATGGTGGTGTGTACGACCTGGGTGAGTACTCGGAGCAGGTGGTTGTTGGTCTGTTGTAAACCGTCCCTGTTAAAGAAAAACAAAATCAGATGCATATCAGTCATGCACTACAAATATTTCTTTTTGTAAACTCAACATATGTTGTGTCAAATACAACTCCCCAAGATGTATCTTGAGCTACAAAAGAGACAAGCTGCACCTTGACACACAATGGGGAAAATCTGAAATTTTGTGTACAGAACATACAAAACCTGTCATTTTGAAGCAATGTTGCCAATGTGAGGATTAACATAGAGAGTAAATGAAATTTTTCGAATTTTCATAAATTTCTCATTATGTAATCAATTTTGATTAAACTATCTATTAAATTTTTCATTAGCTCTTTTCATTAAAACTGACTTGTCTCCAGGGTTTCTTTTTCCTTCAATCTTCATACTTGTGCATTTTCATGTAGAAAACACTGCGTCCCTCAGATGCGATGTTCCAGAGGTCTTGTATGGAGGAAAATCACCACCTTTGCACATTAAGAATCCATTGCACTATTCGAAGAAGAGTAGGGGAAAGCCCAATGCAGTGGAAGACATGGACATCCCAATCAGTGATACAGGGAGGAGAGACCCCAGGGTCACAGTGATTAAAGTTTGCTTTTCCCTAGATTTCCCAGTTTTTCGTTTTCTAAAATGCGAATTCCGTGTTCTTCGGTGTTCTAAACTTCAAATTCTGTGTTTTTCGGTGACATGTATGAAACATATGATAAAGCAATTAAAATAGTGGAAATCTTAGAAAAACACAAGTTTCTTTAATATATTCACATATATGCGGATCAAGCTTGGCGAACACATGCTAAATAGTGCGAACAGGTTTGATCGGCAGATTTTCCACTGATGCACGATTTTGCTTTATTGGATTTTGCTTTGATTTTCATAATTTTCACTCAATTCTTCCTAATTCAGATTTTTTTAAACCTGAAAATCGCATTTTCCGTGAAATTCTGTGAATTCCGTGTTCTTCTCGAATTCCGTGAAATTTTTGCGTTTTCCGTATCGCAGAAAACTGGGGACTCTACTTTTCCCCTACCAGATGAAGGTGACACCAAATATGTATAATAATTACAATAATAATTTTAAAAATAATAATATAATACACATAATAATAAATAAATATACCATACAGGCCTATAGACATCTGTTTCATATTTAACAAACACAAGTCACAGTGAATGGGAAGTCCAAAGCTTTTCTATCTCAAACTTAGACACGAATTGTCATGCACTCTATCTCTCCTTAAAAAATCTTTCGTTATTTTAAGAATGATCAGAATAGGAATGTTATTGATACATCATGAGTCAAGGATGGATGATGGCATAACATGAGTACTGTAAAACAAAAATACTTTCAAAACTTTCACAAATTTTGCAAGTGTTTCAAATTGGCATAAGTTTAAGGTCTTGAAATAAAGGAATCATGATTGACACGCAACTGAATTTCAGCATTTCCCAATGTATTTTGCTGGAAACATGGCAATTGTTTCCAGTTCACAGAATTTTAAACTTGCAGAAATTTCTGAATTTGAAGGTACAACTGATGGAATAAATGTGATAATGATCCTTACCTCTCTGTTCCAAGGCGATCTAGGTCAGATCGGAGCATGGCCAATAGAGTGCTCCCTTCTTCATTCTCTCTTTCGGACTGACCAATCGAAGATTCTCGTTGAGCTATCGTCTCCAGTAGGGCAGCATTCTTCTCTTTCAGCTAATGATCAAAGAAAATTGTAAACATTGTTTTCAACATTCCTTATATCGAACATTGAAGGTAAAGTAAAGATCTTAATTGCACACACTGCATTTTGCAAAACAGCTTTGCCATACATGTAAATGTTAGGAAGATTCATGGAAGCGATCCTTGGAATATATTTTCCTTTTTAAAATATTTTTTTGAATATTATTTCGAAATTATTTTTTTTATATAACCATTTTTCATATTTGCTGTATGATCTGCGTATAAATGGGGGGGGGGGGAGGGGAAGGGGTTATGAAGATTGTGCAGCCACTCTCAGACTTACATATAGGACTTATATTAAATGTAGGAAAATGTATTGTTTTATGTCACTGCCAGTACTCAACAATACTCAACGATCCCATTCAAAATTAGAAGTGTATGACTGGGCAAGCAACAGGACACCAAACAATATGAGGTAGTGAAGAGACAAGATGAGAGACAGAAGGAAAAAGAACAGAAGATGTTGGCTGGAGACAAATATGACAATCTAATTTGGGAGGAAATTAGCCCAATTGATGGCAGGGAAGGAATGTATTGTGTAACACTGATGTGAGTAAGATGGCTGGGAGGAAAACCAGAGGGCCATTCATTCATTTCAGAGTAAAATTTTAGAGTACCATATGCATTATGAATCACATAACTCCTCTTCTGCAGACCTCATAGATGAAAACCTCACACTGAATTAGAAAGCAAATCAGTGATGCCGATCAATTCTGATATTCAAATGAGGGAATTGACTTTAATTGACATTTTGAAGAATTTTGTGATATTTCTGATTTTCAAAATTTGTAAAGATTTACATGTAAGTAAAAGATAATGTAGTGTATCAACTTAGTTAAATAATGCAAATATTCTAATGTGCAACTATACGGTATTGCATTTATGAAAAGAAATTTATGGATATCACCAAAAAAAGATCTGAAAAAGCTAAAAGACCAATATTCCTTTAGTATACTTAGATCTTTCATACACCTGCATACATACATGTACGTGTATGCATGGTTCTCGCCAGTACATAACACCCATGGTTCCAAAACCATGCGTGGCAACAAGGGTAAAAAAGTATTGGTGTATTATATTCCTAACAATAATGATAAATGCAACAGATTGTTTTGCTTTCTGGCAATGTATTTTTACTATAATGCCATTAGTAGACAACTCCTGCTTATCAAGAAGTATTTTTCATCCTTTTGCTATAGTTTATACTGTCGCCACTCCTAACCTTAGGTGTTATTCCGTAAAACTACCGAAAATTCCACGCTTTGCGCAGAGAGGGAACCATGTGTGGATTTTTTTCTAGTGAGAACCCAGCGTGTATGCAACATCACTTTGCATACACCTGTCGTTGCTTTCACATTTAGTGAATATTGAGATAAAAACAAAGACAAAAGCAATGGCCCTGAGTGAATTTCATACAGGTGATATTAGAAATGATATAACCTAGATAATGTGCATGTTTACAATATATTTCATAATATTTATATGGGGTTGCCATATTTTCAAGCAAATTGCTTATAATGGTAATCCTTCTTCCGCAAGCAAATGATTTTATGTCTAATGAATTACAATAATAAGGCAATTTATAATTTCTTGTATTTTGGAAAATGATTGTTACGATTTACGAACACTTGTTTATTTATGATTTATTGTCAAAAAAAGTACTTTTTTGTATATATATATATATATATGTTACCAAAAGGTTGTACTATTATGAATGCAGAAGAAAAATAAATCAAATCAAATCAAAATCAAATATAGTTGTCTTTGTAGTAACAAGGTAAGAAAATGACTACTGATTTGTTAAATTATCTACTCCAGTCATCTCCAAGTGTAAAAGCCTTTCATGATATTCACATCTCATTCTTCAAACTCATTCCACTTAATCTCATTTTACTCCTGTACATCATCAGAGTCTTTGCCACAGAAAATCTAGCTTTTGCCCTACATTTGTCATAGGCCTTATTTGTAATCATTATTCATTAATATTTTGTGTGAATCATTCATATACATGTAGATTGTAATAGTATTATTGATAATCTCTCATAACTGAAACAAAAAGATTCTGTATAAACTTCTTTCCAAACAGATTAACATGTCATTGAAGGATTACATATTCTTTATCCATCATGTTGGTAGACAATGCATCACATTTAAACAATAACACTAGTATGTTTTCATTTTAAAAAAAATCAAAATCACATCTCTATAAGCAAAAGAAATATTTCAAATGGAGGGCACAGTTTGAACTAAAAAGGCAAGCTGCAGCTGCCTTTTCACTTCCATGCATCCATCCGATCAATTTAGCCATTTGTCCATCAATAGGGTACACAGGAGAAGTCAACAAGAAATTGATTGTCTTCGACTCAATCTGTACAAAAAAATGCAATAATGGCTGCTCTTCTCTGAAATGAAAATTTACAATCTGGAAGCTGTGGTAACTGTGTACACAGGTAGTGCAATATGGAGACATACATACACAGTTTACAATTGGTACACCAATACATGGATTACCATTGACCAATGGAAAGTACTGTTTATATTAACCCATTCGTGACAGGAATTATTTAAAGCCTAATTTGATCAGCTTTTATTCTTCAAATTGGCAACACCAACATTTTTCTTTTATTGCTACATTTTTCTTATAAAACATCATGTATCTGAAATAAATATAAATTGACAGAATGTATGATGAGAAGTCATAAAGTTGCCAATTTGCAGGGAAAAACAGTAATTTTAACATTTTCATCGCATTGCCAGTTTAAGGATTTTAATGCTTATTTTCCTTTTAAAAAATTTCAGCATCAAACAACAAATATTGATGCAACAAAAATGGGCACAGTAAGTGTAGAATTTTTTGCTCTTTCTGCTCATGTATTTGTTATGATTTTTAGGAATTTGCATCAAAAGTTAATAAACCAAACCACATGATGTGGACCCTCTGTCACGAATGGGTTAAAGAGGCAACCTGAACTAGAGTATCTGAAGTCATTACATAATGAATAATTTTCATATTCATAAAGTGTAATGGATTAAAATATAAAACTGGTTATACATACATATTTTTGCAACATTTACAGATTCTCCTTGCATCATCCAATAATTTACGTTAATACATGTAGCATGTACAGGTGTATCTGAACATTGTGAAGATTTAAAAACGAAATTAGAAATACCTACTAGGGGGGTTACTAGTGCCATGTTTTGAGTCTTATCTGTAGGCCTACATGTATACAATGTGCAAGAAGAAACTGAAACTGATTTAGAATTTCTCAGCTATTATTTTGCTATTCAGATCACCCATGCCTGAAAGCCCTTGATATCTACAATGTACATGTACCAGTATACTAAATACATGTAGGCTTTTCAGTAAATCTTACCTAGGAAGTAGGATTTTTCAACACAGAAAGGCTGGTATACAATATTCCAATTAATCCTTTAACTGCATGGTCCGGGGAAAAATGGCAATACTTCCACTAAAACACTTCAGTCAGATACTAGTTCTTAATATCCTTTTAGAATTGGATGCATCCTAGACATCTATGCACACACAAACATGGATGCCTCCTCCTCCTTCTTCCAAAAATGCTGAAAATGAAAGGAATGTCCAACAGCTACTGGTTAGCATACATCCAAGCACTAAATTCCTTGTAAATAATCCATTCTGGTCATGCACAAAGACAGCGTGTTTTCCTGTAAGATCCAGGCTTCATGTACATATAGAAACAGAGTACTGTATAACTTCTCTACTTCAGTCGTCAACACACAGGCAATGTTTATCAATTCACAATGACTCTTCCTTCCTTAACATGTCCAGGAGGAGCATTACAAATTTGACGACATGAAGCTGCTAGTCAATCGTCGTGAATAATCCAAATCATCCACGCTCTACTGGAGAGGTTGGTTAATGCATCCTACACGTATAGAAAAAGAATGTCCCGATGTCTCCCCCTTTCGGCAAACTGGGAATTACTTTCACACACCTGTTATGATTGCAACAGCACACGCACATGAGCTTGAGCTATGGGTGCACACGATGTACAGCAAACATTCGTGTGTGGTGTGTATGGATGGACGGATGGGGGGAGAGTGAGAACTGCACGCTGCCAACCAACTCCTGACAGTTAAATTCCCTATTTCCTGCACTACACACAAGGTACAGTGTAGCCCACGGCCCCCTGACAGAGGTCCGTTTAATAAACAGGAAACGAGACACACAGGCCACTCGTTAGACGTGCGCATCAGCCGCGCTTCACTATCGCGAGTGCCGTTACAGGCAACGAGCTTGCGGTAAATTGTTTGTGACGTGAGCATAAGGAGGCTGCTTCAAAGCTGTTTTGACTTGAAATTGGCAAGAGCTACTACACAAACTATGCAGCTCAAAGGGCTGCAGAAGTGGAGCTGTCCACATATGGTTTACAATACACATATGTATTATGCATGCCTGTTGGTTATAATATCAGCACTGAAAACCAAATTTGGAGAATATAACTTAATCTTCTAACCTTGAACACACTCAAAGTCATAACCTGATGACCCAAAAGATCAGAAGAAAGCTCAAATTTCACAAAGACAGCAATTTGAGATGGATCGACCATCTTTTTACTTCTAGGCGTCCCTCCCCCATCCCCTCTCTCCATCTGCCTTTCTTCTTCTTTCTTTCTCTCTGTCAGTCTGTCTCTCCTGCTCTCCCTCTCCCCCTTTCTTGCTCCATCCCTCATTTTCTCTTTCTTTATGTAGATCGTATCTCTTTTCATGTCTCTTCTACATCTTTCAATTAACCCCTTCCCCATTCTCTCCTGTGCACAATGTTTCACTCCTCCCTCCCTCTCTCTCATCATTTCTCTTTCCGTCTCTCTCCTCTTCTGTATTTGAGTCTTTCGGATCCAACCTTGGTTTTTTAACCCATTGAGATACAGTGTCACCTTTAAGGAGACACTTTTGCAGTATATGTTGGTCCAGAATGTTGGGCGGTACATATCATACATGAGCAAAAAGGGAAAAACGCACTGACAAATTTGAGCCCATTCCCATTGCTGTATGGTGTGGCGTTCTCAAATTAGAGCAGTTTAAGTGTAACTAATCATTAAACTCTTTAAATTGGCAATGCAGTGATTAATATATAATCACTATTTCTGTGTTCAAATTGGCAATTTCTTATTCAATTTTACAATTACATTTCATTTTGGTTTATGTTATATCCATATTTATTTTTTTCAAGCTATGTAAACGTGGAAAAAAATAATTTGTATTGCCAATTTGAGGATTGAAGATGATTAATTTACACCTCAAGAAAGCTCTATACTGCTATTGGTTAATTGATTTTTCTCTAATGATAATTACAGGCAGTAACCAAAACATATAGACACTGATTCAAATTACATGCTTTAAAGCAACACTATACTTCCCACTTACATGCACACGTACATCATCATCTTGACATTCACATCTTTATACTTTACACTTCAAACCAGTACACAAAAATACAGCTGGTGCCCTTCATACTTCTGCTCATGAATAGCATACCAGCCTTTCAAAGAAAGAATCAACAGCTATGAAAAGTATTCATGCGCTATTTGGAATATTCAAGTATGAATGGATCGAGAGTTCATCTTAACACAACTTGTCTGGCCTGGCCTGGCCTGGCCTGGTTGTGAGATGATGGCTTGTACACTAGCGTGCCTCTCATAATTACTCATAACAGCTGGTCCATTCATTCATTCATTCCCACTCACTGCTCACATCACAGCCAGGAAATGGTGTCCCATGGTGACGCGTCAGTACCACAATGACACGGTTTTACCATCGTGACGGGGAAAAGTATGAATGGATCAATGTCCAGCATCACATCCTTCCTTTAACCCATTAGGCTCCACTTAAAATTTCAGCATAACATCAATGACACGGTTTTACCATCATAATGATGAAAAGTATGAATGGATCAATGTCCAGCATCACATCCTTCCTTTAACCCATTAAGCTCCACTTAATTTCAGTATAAACACGCACTTTCCATAGACCCCATACCAAGTTATTTGGGGTTAAGTGTTCATAAATCAATTACACATTACATATGATGAGATTTATGTGATTTCATTTGTTTTTGTTATCCCTACACTCCCTGTATGTTTCTCTCCAACCCTGTTTACATACATGTACCCTCTCTCCTCTTCTTTCTCTCTCTCTCATTTTCCCTCTTTCTCACTCTTTCTTTTTCTCTCCCTCTCTCTTTCCCCTTTTTCTTTAAGGTTTTTTTTTTAATTATTATTATTCACTGCTAATTTTCAATCTCTAAATGACCACTCTTCAATATATAAAGCCCTCAATATCAATAGTTCATAGTTCATTCTTCAGATAAATACAGTGCAGAACATGATTTCAGATAGTGCACATTTACTTACATGTAATTTGTATTACATGCACATAACACTGCTAAAATTAGGTGGAGTCTGACGATTTTTCGGCAAAAAAGTTAAAAACCCATGCATACCTGCACTCTTCAAGTAATATCATAGACCTGTATTACATGTATCTGACTTGGAAATGATTTCAGCATCATTATTGACTGAAATAAGATTTTTTAAAAGAAAAATCAATATAAATTTACACCAACAAGTTGAACTTTGAAATGATATTTTTACCATTTTGGCACACTCAGGCTGTTGGCCAGAGTCTGACAAAAGCCAAAATGATCTAGTATCCTCTTTAAATGTCACTGAACTTTCCCACGTTTTTTCTCCCCTCTCATCCATACCTGCATATTTTAATCATTATCAAAATAAATATATGAACTAATAAAATAATTATGTTTTCAAATGATCAATAGGCATTTACATTATGAATCCTACATGTAGCTCCTACAAGTACAAGTCGAAGTGTAAAGCGAAATCAAACAATCAAGAAATACATTATCAAGAAATATATTAATTTCTAATCTAAAAACACATACAGTTGTGTAAGTGCCATTTCCTCCCCTCGTTTTTCTCCCCTCTCATCCCACTTTCGGTACGTGTATATTTTAATTATCAAAATAAATTAATGAACTAATACATAATTATTAGTTTTTGAAAGATCAAGCATTTACATTATGAATCCTAACTTCTACATGTACAAGTCTAATATAGTGAAATCAAAATACCATTGTAAGAATCAAGAAATAAGTGCCATTTTCCTCTCTCTGGATCTCATTTCCTTCCTCTTCCTTTCACCATATTACATAGAATATTATTTAATTTCCAGATTCTTCTGTACACAATAACGTTTATCTTATAATCATCAAATGACATTTCATTTCCGTATAATCGATTGCTCTACTTGGCTTGTTCGGGGAAAAGAACAAGAGACTCATCTCATAAGGCATTTTTCCTCCTTTATTTGTGGTAGACTTGGCAAAGGTGTCCTTAGATTCCATGAAAAGTAAAAATATCATGCACTGCCTTTTCTCTTTTTTTTTTCATCTTTTTTTTTGCAAATCCATACCCTGGTGTGCTATTTTCACAATCCATACTGCCCATATTGCCATGCTGGTATTCAGCATTTTTTTTTTAGATATACACAGTACTTATTAAAAATATTCTAAAGCTTTTTGCTTCAGAGTACTTTACAACTGTTCCACCCAGTCAGTAAAATAATTTCAAAATACGACTTGGCAAAGGTGTCCCTGGATTCCATGACAAGTCTTCTTTTCTTTTTGTCTTTTTTGCAAATCCATATCCTGGTGTGCTATTTTAACAATCCATATTGCCATGCTGCTATTCAACATTTTCAGATATCTCTTACCCAGCATTTGAAAAAAAAAAATGTTTTCGAATCTCGAGCTTTTGCTTCAGGATATTTTCACAGTTCTGCACAGTCAGTAAAATAATTTTAAAATATGACTTGGCAAAGGTTTCCCTGGGTTCCATGACAAGTAAAAATATTGCAAATTTTCTTTTAATTTCTTTTCTTTTTATCGTTTTTTTTTGTTTTTTGTTTTTTTTTGCAAATTCGTATCCTGGTGTGTTATTTTCAAAATCTATCCATGCTGGTATTTAGCATTTTTAGCATTTTTGAGATATCTCTTACCCATTTTTTTTTTTCAATGTTCTTGAGCTTTTGCTTTGCTTTAGTACTTTTCAACTGTTCCATCCAGTCAGTAAAATAATTTCACAATACTATTTTAAAAAGTCATATTAAAAAAAATACATTACATAAGGATATCATGTAAGTAGTAAGTATTGTAACTTAATAAGGCAAAGGTTCAAGAAGTGTATGCTATACGAGCTAATGAGCACATGACTAAACCACGCTGCCATAATTAGCATCTCCCGTCACAACAAACAACAATAATAGAGTGTAGCGTGGGGTGCACTGACGAGTAAAGAGGACACTTCCTTCACCAGGCCCCCTGACCCTAGGTCACCGACAGGAAGTGATTATGTCGCACCTGTACTGCAGAGTTTCATGGACTTGCAGAGGAAGGTTTTGATTGATTGGATTGGATAGTGATATGGGGGATTTAATTGGCATGGAATTTGGGAAAATATTAGGGTCATTCTCATTTATCACAAAATTTTTGCTGGAAAAAATATTTACTTAAAAGTACTAATAAACCACACATTCTCACACAATACCTCTTCCCTCTATGTCCCTGTCTCTCTGTCTACCCCCCCCCCCCCCTCCCTCTCTCCATTTAATCAGATTTGCTTTTATGAAATTTCTTCTCATAATCAATTAAAGAACAATACCACACTCATGTTAAACTTTAAAAATGAATTACATAAATTTTCAAAGAACATACTGTACATCTGCATATACACATATTTTGAAAACATCACTAAAATTCAAATACAGAATCAGGTATCACTCCTACAGCTTAAAATGACAGTGCTTATTGGTCATAAAATATATTTTCCCCCTATAAAAGCAATAGATTTAACAACAAAAAAAACTTAACTAGCAGTGGGTAGTTGATTTTACACACTTTCAGTACCAAAGAAAGGGAAATTATATAATTAAAGATAAGAGTTGATATTTTGGGGGATAAGACACAAAACCAATCCAGATCTATACATGTATACACGTACAATGTAAGCAGAAAAACAGAATGCAACATTTCTCTCAAGACACAGAAATTTTGCAGGAATCATGGCATTTTAAAATTTCTTCTTGCCTTAATTCATTATACAATATTTTCTAAAAGTTACAGCAACAGGGAATAAACAATATCTCTTTCACCCATTCCCTCTTTCATTCTTGAGCGCACTCTCTCCCTCTCTCTCTGTCTCTCTCTCTTTCTACCGATATACATCTGCCTATCTTTCTATTCTCTCTCTGTCTCATTTCAATGTTTCATCTTACCTGTTCATTTTCTTGTATGAGGGCGCCCTTCTCCTCTTTCCATTTATCTTCACGTTCCTTCATCAGCTGATCTTTCTCTCCTGAAAGTGAAACGGGAAGAGCGCATAGCAATTGTCTTACTAAGATAAGAAGAAGAAAAAATAGACAGAGGGGACAATGAAATTTGAACAGATGATGCTCTTGCCTAAAAATATCAACATTTTCAAAATTTGCTCTTGAATCTACTTATTTTGCATTGTGTTTACGTTTTCTGGGGGGAAAACAGTGTAACAGATAAAAGTCTATCGAAATGGTTTCCAGTAGACAATTTGTGCCTTTAATCATGTATTAATAGTTCCCGTTGACAATTCAGGAAGAAATAGAATGAATAGAGTTTTCCCTTGTTTTCACTCTTCATCCGATATAGATAACCTATCTTCATCAATGTACAAAAAAAAAAAAATGATTATTTACAATCATTTTACTTAAGTTTGTTATCAAATACAATTTGACAACCACAACTCAACACAATCTTCATGGACTGGCCAAGAAGCATTTTGGACGAAATTTATTGTGCCATAAGGAAAAGTAAGCTTATGTGAAATGACTGCTCCAAAACTTTTTGCTAAAAATGAAAATGATTTACCTTTCTCTCGCTCTGAATTCCTATTCATTTCTTCCTTTAGAGCATTCACAGCATCTTCCTTCTCTTGCTTCATCTCCTTCATCTTCTCTTCTTTCTCTGCTTCCATCTTACTCAGCGCCTCTCGGTGGTTGTCCGTCAGCATCTTCTTGGCTTCCTCAAACGCCATCTGGAGATCTTCAATGTCTGTATTCAAAACAGCAACACACACAAGATTTATCAACGAAATATGTTTTTGTAGCATGCTTTGCAAATACCTAGAAGCCTTATTATTTTTTTTTCACACAGAATGGATGAACACAAAAGCAGGAAAATTTGAACAAAAAATTACTTCTCTTCTGCGATTATTTCCATAACTGACAGGAGCGGCAGCTTAGTCATCCTTTTTTAACCCATTCGTGACAGGAATTATTTAAAGCGTAATTTGATCAGCTTTTATTCTTCAAATTGGCAACACCAACACTTTCATTTTATTGCTACATTTTCCTTATAAAACGTCAATGACATGTATCTGAAATGAATATAAATTGACAGAAATTATGATGAGAAGTCAAAAAGTTGCCAATTTGCAGGGGAAAACGGTGATTTTAAACTTTCTATCACATTGCCAATTTAAGGATTTTAATGCTTATTTTCCTTTTAAAGAAATTTCAGCATCAAACAATGAATATTGATGCAACCAAAGTGGACACAGTTTGTGTAGAATTTTTTGCTCTTTCTGCTCATGTATTTGGTATGATTTTTAGGGCTTTGCATCAAAAGATATTAGGCCAAACCACAAAATGTGGACCTCTATCACGAATGGGTTAAGAAAGGATAATGGTGAATACCAAAATCATGTATCCATGAAACTTACCAGCTGCCCATATTCTTTACCAAACATCACAATGTTGGTGAGAGTTTTATCCAGAAGAACAGGAAGTAAGGTAACTAGAAGTACATTCTAGAATATATGTTGGGGGGTTTTCTTTTTTTTTTCAATGACCAACTGAGAATACTTCCAGATACCGTCCTGTTCTTCTGGATAAAACTGATGAATATTCATTTCTTGAACACAAAAATGAATATGTATTAAAGTCATTAGCTAGGCAGTCTGGCTTCCAGTTTATGAAATAAACTTTCCTTTAATCTATATACCATTTCCCATTCAACCCACCTTTCTGCTTCTGAGCATCCAACTTATTCTGGAGGTCGATGATCTCCTTACGATGTACCTCCTCCAGATCGCCTTTGGCCGTCTCCACGTCAGCGTCCTGGGAGGCACCAAGGGCGGCTAGCTGGTCAGCATGTTCCTCGTTCATCTGGGCTAGCCTCATCTCGTGGGACTGCTTCAGGCTACTCATCTCATCCTCGTGCTGCTGGGCGGACTCCTGGAGCTTGGTCTGGAGGTCCTGGAGCCGCTGGGTGAAGTCTGCCTCAAGCTCGGCCTGCAAGGTGGTGTTAGAGGCTTCTAATTCCTGCTTGTGGGTCTCCTCCAACTCTGCAGTAACCTAATATCAATGTGGAAATGGAAAATGCATAGACATTTGCAAGCTGTAGCATGCTTGGAACGAACACATTTAGAGCCATTGGGAAAGTTTAAAATCTGAGCTGCATTGCCCTACATGCTATCAGTATACGTAATGTTACGTAAATATGAAACCCTGAAAAATGCACTTCAAAAGCATCAAATGTGCTTCACAAAGAGTGAAAATATACAAGTGACCAGAAATGCCAGACTTAAGTTAACCCCATAAACTGGAGTGTTAGATAAAAGCATAACTAATGTAGGTTGGTTTTGCAAATGATAGAATTCAGCGACAGATATCTTGATAATAACATCTTATATTTCAAAACCTTTACATTCCTGGCTGTTTATTTATCCTTCTGAAATCTTTGTACAACATAGACATCAAAATGCAACAATTCATTGAATGAAGCCTCCACTAAGTAACCAAATCCCTTCAAGTTCCTTTTTATGACAAAATCTTCATGCATACAATACAGTACCCTTACACGATCTTAAAGAGAAAAAGAAACAGATTTGGAGAAATAACAAGTCTATTGTATCGACAAATTCTCAGTTTCACTTTAACCTATTAAGAGTCTTATAATGTCCTCGAACAGCCCAAAGGTTCTGATCTACAGCCTGCTTTTGTCTACTTTGATGATTCCCATATTTTGGAAATCCTTTGAAAATTCATTTAAGTAATTCAGAGAAGATACTTTGAAGGATATACTTATATAATATATTGCATATTAGCTCTTTAATAGCATATGCTTCTCCTAATCAAAAATCATTTCTCATTTCAATTTTTGCGTATAAAACATCTTACCTCTCTGAACTTCTGCATATGAGAAGCAACCAGTTCTTCTTTCATCTCATCCTTCTCTCTTTCATGTCTCTCCTCCATCTCTCTCATCTTCTTCTCCACCTCCTCCACTCCTCTCCTTTCTTCCATCATCTTCTGCTCCAATTTCTCCCTCTCCTCGTCCGTGAGTTTCATCAGGTCCAGGCGCAGCTCCTCTAGCTCTTGGGAGTGGCTCTTTCTCAGCGCCTCCAGCTCCTCTTCTTTGGCCTTGGCGAGTGATTCCCGGAGGTCTTCCAGATCTTTCGTCTGTAAAACAGTCACACATTACATATGAAAATTAGCATTAAGTATGAAGAACCATGATGTCTTTATGAATCCACAATTAATGAAAATGAAAGCAAATAATGTTGAAAATAAAGGAATGTTCAGATATGAGGCGCCATTGTGGCACCACAAATTTTTAGTGTTCAGATATGGCGCGACATTTTGTCGCCACTTATGTTAATGAACGCGCATTAACACGTCAACTTTCAAATAAAAGTGAACTTTGTCAAAACTTGCGCAGACAATCTCATGACAACATATTGTTAGGAATTTGATTGGTGCGCATTTTTTGCAGCCAGGCAGCAAAAAAAGAAATGTGTCCTGCCTCGGCAACATTTTTTGTCGCCTCATACCCCACTGACTTGTACACAAAAATGTTGCAGGAATTTTGTGGCGCCACAATTTCGCCTCATATCTGAGCACCCCTTAAATCCAGAATATTTAGGATGGGGAAAATCATATGCACATAATATTTGTCAGAAAAATTGAATTTTGAGGTAATTATGATCATTTTAATTTGTCTTCATCCATTTGCATTTGCCAACAGATGAAAATAACAAAAAACACAAGGAATGGTATTCCGAGATACATTTCATCTCCGATAAAACCTGTGTTTTAAGTCAGCGAGATAAAACACCCTTAAAATAACTTAAATCAGTATTCTGAGAACTATTTTTTTGAGATTTTATTCTAATCTTGTCTTAAGACACGGCCATTTGTGATACAATATCAAATAAGAAATGTTGCTAAATTGCACTCGCATCTTGCTCAGTCAATAAATATGCTTTCTGCCAATAGTAGAGGATTTCCTTCAAATTGACCCCAGTATTTTCAGAGGTTTCAGCACATCATTAAAAGCTTTCATTAGTCAAGAAAAATCTTTCAATGAAATTTGAATATCCTACAGGACTTGGCCAATAAGTGGAGTGTTCTTCTTTATCCAACAGCAAGACTAGCAGAGAAATTGTCCAGAAATATTGTACATAGCGGACATCCGAAAAATAAAACACCCATACCCTATTTTAATTTTTATTCCATCTTTCTTAACCCATTTGTGACAGGAATTATTTAAAGCCTAATTTGATAAGCTTTTATTCTTCAAATTGGCAACACCAACATTTTTATTTTATTGCTACATTTTTCTTATAAAACATCATGTATCTGAAATGAATATAAATTGACAAATATTATGATGAGAAGTCAAAAAGTTGCCAATTTGCGGGGGAAAACAGTGATTTTAAACTTTCTATCACATTGCCAATTTAAGGATTTTAATGCTTATTTTCCTTTAAAAAATTTTCAGCATCAAACAACGAATATTGACGCTACTAAAATGGACACAGTTTGTGTAGAATTTTTTGCTCTTTCTGCTCATGTATTTGGTATGATTTTTAGGGCTTTGCATCAAAAGATATTAGGCCAAACCACAAAATGTGGACTTCTGTCACGAATGGGTTTCTTAAAAGTAAGATGGGCCTAAGAGCAAAAGCTGCATAATCACGTTTTTAGCAGACAGCTGTAATGGGTACGCTCACTGGAGGTTCAGAGACCGAGATAACATAATGATACAATCTGAGACAAAAAGTGCTCTCAGAATATCACTTTTGTTTTAAAAGATAAAATAAGATATTTCAAAGATAAAATGGTGCTCAGAATATCACCCAAGATATCTTTTCTACACACAAAAAAATTCATGCATGCATGACTTACCTGCTGCTCATTGAGTTCTGATTGCAGTTGTTCCTTGGTTCGTGCAAGTTCCTCTTCATGTGCTGACTTGAGCTCTCCCAGTGCCTTCTCTTGATCCTCCACGAACCTGTCCATCAAAGCCTGGTGCTGAACAGCAAAGTCCTCCTGCATTTTCTCCAGGTCTGCCCTGGCCTGCTCCTGGGTTGTTCTCACTAACTGATCCATCTCCTCATTCATGGTGGTCGTTATCAACTCCAACCGGTTGTCATAATCCCGCATCAATGTCTCCTTCAGCTCCTGTATCTCTAAAGCCTCTCCACTCTTGATGCTCTCTTGCAGGTGATGAAGTCGCTCTTCGCTGTCTTCCAGCTGCCGCCTCAGTTGCTCCACTTCCTCGAGGGCCCCCTTCAGAGATTCAGCTTCGGAGTTCTTGAATTTGTCCAGCTGCTCTAGGCAGATGCCAATCATGTTGCTTTGGGCATCAACCTCGACTTGCAAGAGGGCTCGCTCGATTGTTGCATCTGATACTATCTTGGCAACCTCATCAACAATTTCATTCTTGCCGGCTTTAACAAGAAGTTCTCTTTCTTGCTGCCACTCTCCTTTCAGTCTATCAACCTCCACAGCATGCCTCTTGGCTTCTTCTTTTGAAGAATCTGTTGCTAATCTACTCTCATACTGCTGACGCAAGCTCTCCAATTCATCCATATGTTCTTTCTGCAGAGTTTCACGAAGCCCTTCCATTTCGTCAGCGACAGCAGAAGCCAGCTCAGAGGACATCTGCTGACGTATCTCCTGATTCTCTTCTTCAAGTTCCTTTCTTAATTCATCCATGGCTTCCTGATGTTCAGCTGTCAACCTAGTCACTTCTTCTTCAACAGCTCTGGCTGATTCACTTGCAGACTGTAACTGTAACCTGGCTATTTCTTTGGTGTGATCTCCCTGAAGCTGGTTCCTGAGCTCCTCAAACTGGTTCAGGTAATCCAGCTCAAGATCATTGGCGTCCTGGGTGTGCTTGGCATTCAACCGATCCTCCAACTGCAGCAAGTCTTCTTCCCTCTGCAGATCATACTCCATCTTTATCCTTGCCATCTCTGCTTCATGCTCACTCTCCAGCTCCAACCTCAGGTTTCTCAAATCCTTCTGGTACTCATGCTCCAGTTGCGCCCTGAGCTCTTGCTTCAGTTCTGCCTCTGCTTCCAAGAACTTGGGTGGTGACCTTGGAGGAGAGCTGTCCGAGTCCGAAAGATGTGTCAGGGTCATCATAGCATGGGAATAGTCCTTCCTTTGAGCTTCTTTCTCATCAGTTTCTTTGTTGGCACTACCCCCTGGTGATTCATAGAGTGACTTCAACTGTGCCATCTCCGCCTTCCATCGCTCATCAGTTTCCTCCACCTGCTTCTCAAAGTAGACTCTCAGCTGGTTCAGTTCCTCGGTGTGTTCTTCCTGCAGCTTGGCCCTGAGCTTGGTGAGGGCACTCTGGAGCTCCTTGTTCTCTTCTGAAAGCTGATCTGGATCTGCGATTCCTGCTTGTTCTAACTGGGCCTTCAGGGATGCTACCTCGGCACGATACTGCTGCTGCAGATCCTGGTGGGCTATCCTGAGAAGGGACAGGTCTTCAATAAGAGATGCTTCTGACTGGGAGCGGGCAATCTCAAGTTCTTCTTTGGCTCGGACGTACTGATCATACTCTGCCTTGAGGCTGGCTCTCAGGTCTGCTAGCTCTTTGTGGTGTACTCTGTCAAGGTTCTGTCTCATCTCTGCACAGGGGTAGAAGTGGGGTAAAAGAGAAATGTAATTGCAGATTATTACCGAAATAAATTTTTAGTTTGGCCAACTAATGTAGGAAAGGTTTAGATTCAAACTAAACTCACAATGAATGCTCAATGCTACAAACAATACAGGATTTCAGTGAATGTGACATCTAGCAATTTTTTGTTGTTGTTTTTTGTTGGGTTGTTTTAAAATTCATTTTATTTTTTTATTTTGCATGATCCAATAATCCAATTAACCAATTTACTACATGATAAACAATTCTAAATTTAGGTAATTCACTTTTTCTTCAATGCAGTTCCATTACCAGCATGCAAGAATAATGTCAATCAAAGTATTATCAAAGCGTTGTATTGAATACTGTCATTTTTTGTTAATCTTTTTCAAATTCATTTTTATAGTGATCCAATGATCCAAATCTAAGGTTAAATAAACCACTTTATCTTCAAATGCAGTTCCGTTACCAGCATGCAAAAATAATGTCAATCATAGTATTATCAAAGCATCGTACATAATACTGCCCCAGAATTTTACAGGAAGATCTCACCTTCTGCATGTTCCACCAGCATCTCACGTTCTTTAAGAAGCAGTTCCACGTCCGACTTGTACTCCTCCTCTACGTGCTGCTTGGTACGTTCCATGTCCTCCGTTCTCTTCTGCTCTGCCTCCTTCTTCTCCTCCTCCAGCTCCTGTGTATACTTGGCCTCCATCTCGGCTCGGACCGTCTCCAGGCGTTCAACCGCCTCCTGGTCCCACTGCTCGGCTAGAGTCTGGAGAGATTAAAAACAAGTAAGGCTGCCCTGTAACCAAATATTTCATGTCCAGGTGAACAGATATTTTCCCTAACGACAGGGACAAAGGCAAGTGGGACATTCCCCTTTATTCCTGTTTTCTTTTTTCTTCTGTAATACTTAACACAAGGCTCCTTACAATGGATGTCTGCAAGTGCATTGCAAGCTCATTTCAAAATGTTGTAAAATTTGCAACCTTGCAACATTACAGATGAATTTGTGAAATGATGGCCTATACAACCGGTACAGTGAGTTTCTGTGGATGAATTCACAATCTGTTAATCCTCCTATTAGTGGGCGCAATAAATGATCGGTCCTTTAGTTAATGATAGCAAGTGACTGGTTTCGCATACAGTAATTTACCTTCCATGACCTAAAAAGATCTACCAATGGGTGGAAAATATGTGTTGCATAACCTACATATGCATGAACTGAAAGGCCTCTTGTCTATTGTGGCCATTTTTCCATTTCCTGTGAGTGGGCCAATCCAGACAGGTTTGATTGTATGCACAGCATACTTCGTGCATCTGCGCAGAAACCTCCTTACAAGAAGCAAAAGGCATTCTCTCGTAAATCAAAACAAGAAGAAAATTTGCCATAAAGAACGTCATTATTTTTTCAAAACCTATCCAGAAGGGAGCAGTAACTCCAAAACTATTGTTTGAGTATGACATGGCTATATCAATTCTGCAAGCATTTTGGGAAGAATTATGTTGATTCCTGACTTGAAATTTCATATAAATCATTTTTTTTTTTTAAATTATGTACAAAATGCATTGCAAGTTGTCCACGATGACATCACAGATGCTAGCAAAGTTGCCAACTCAAGGATCCCCATAATAGGGATTTACTGAAACTCTCAAAATTCATAACTCTTGAGCTGATTGTCTGATTTTGCTCAAACTTTCACTGTTTACTCTTCTTGGTCATCTTTATTCACTGAGAGCACACTGATGCCTGGGTTGCATTCTCCTTTAATACACCAATCTAGGAGAGTTCTTGCGCTGATGCGACAAACTGTAATCATAATCCATTCACAGCCCACAGCAGAGTACATACATGTAGAAACAAAAGAGAATTTAAGTGATTCGATCCTAATGACAACAAACCTGCACCACTTGCTTGTGTTCAAGACTCAGCCGTCTCTGTAGCTGTGATATCAGCTCCTGGGTGTTCTGCTCCGCTTCATCTAATTATTAAAAGAAAAAAGAGATTAACATCAGACTGATATTGCTTAAATCAGATTAAAAATCGGCATAAGAGCTGGTGATCGCACAATGAATGTCTCCTTCACTAACTTGCAAAGACCCGTTTATTGTGAGTAAAATTGCCACTTCTTTCCAAACTTTTATCATTCCCAGTTAAATCAACTGATGTACATTTGATACTCCAGAACATCCTCAGCAATGAACGTGACAACCAAAAGACCCAAAAGACAAAACCAACAGCAGACAGTTGTGATTCTTACAAGTAAACCTGGGTGAGATCCTCCGTCCTACAAAGAATCCACAGCTGCAAAACTTACAACTTTACAATGAGAATTTTTCTAACACGGCCTATTTTCTCCCTTGGTTTGTACAGCACCAGCTGATACAGCTGTAGCAGTTTGATTGAAATACAATTTTGAATGAAAAAGCAATAATTCATTGAAACGCTTTGTTTCAAAATTTCCTTAACAGTTGAGACTTCGACACTCAATACAAGTGACACAGTCTGCAGGGTGTTGTATTATTCAGACAGAAAATGACAAAAAGCTTATGCAGTCATCCTGAAAACATACAAGATGAAATCCTTTCTTGACATTAGATAAAGAATTGTAAGGATTCACCCATTCTTCATGACAGGCTTCTTTTAACCAAGACTTATGAAATAATGAGAAGCTCAAGATATATACATGGTCAAATATGACATGTACATGTAGAGGAGAGTTATAAAATGTTTGCTCCCAACTACAACTGCCAATTCAATTATTCTTAATAACCAGAGAAGAGAATAGTCACTGCAAAACCAGAACCTTTTACGTGTACATGCCTCTCTGTTGAAGCACAAACATCCTTTATGCCAGGATTTTCTTGAAAAGTGACTTGTTAAGTGTTTGTGGTTTTAGCAAACCATCATGAGCATCATAAGAGTACGATGGAGTACAGCATAAATCCTGAAATCCTTCTGACAATCCTGTGCGAATATTACTTGAAAAGTATGGTCAATAGTCAGTCTGCTTTGGCTTATTTTGAAGGTACAACTAAAAAAAAATACTTTTCCAGAAATGTCACACCTACAATCATCCCACAGATACTATGAGGCCCCTAACATATACATGTAGCAAGTTTATCATTTTACTTTCCCATATCATCAAAACAATTGCATATCATCAATCAAACTTCAATCAAACTGCAATCAAAGAAATAAGCAGAGACACCCAAAAGGATAGAACCTGATAGATATGCAATAAAAGATTAAACTACTCCGGGTTCCAGAATACCAATCTGATTCAATATTTTAGAGATGAAGTCATGTTCGGAATACTATTCCTGAATTGCACGGAGGAATGAATACACAGTGGGAGCATACATGTACAATGCTTTCTGGCAAACACATGTATGATCAGTCTCTATTTGGTTCAAACATACAAAGATGTACGGTAAATATACACCCTTTTCTCTCTTCACTCCATATGATAACTCCATGCCACATCATCATCATACTAGTATACCCCATGTTTTCAGTTTACCTTGTCTAAAACCACACATTATTTACAGGTCTACAGGGCAAAACCACATATTATCAATCACACAGGCATGCAAAAGACACATCTACACATACTAGCTTTGGACAAATTCTCTCTTTTCTCACCTATGAGTAATAATAATAATAATGAATCTTTCTTGTAGAGCACTTATCACAAAAATGAATTTAAGTCCCTATGCGCTCAGAAGAAAGAAGAGTAATTAAGAATGACAGAACGACATAACCGAAGAGAAGAATAACTTGCTTTGACATAAAACATTAGACTGTACTATCTTAACAAATGAAAGAAATGCGACTTCAAGAGACTCTTAAAATTGTCTACCGTATCGACCTGCTTAAGATTACTGGGTACCGGTAATTCATTCCACAACTTTGTGGCTGCCAGTTGAAAGGATCTTGCACCACTGAAATTTGTGGATACTGTGGGAGAAACTAACAAAGATTTCGACAGAGACCGAAGGGTTCTGGCAGGACAATATTTTGTTATCAATTGTTTCAAATAAACAAGGTCTAATCCTTGCATGCACAAGAGCACCTATGTCAAAATCTTCAAATCTATGAAAAATCGTACTTAAAATCGTACTTAGAATTGAGTACTTACTTGGATCTCGATGCAGAGGCAAAATGGTTATATTCCTCTCATCGCATGCGAATCTAAACTCTTTTTTTTTCCTTTTCTTTTACAGTTGTCCCCTACTCAGAGGAAAAGTGATCTGACTGTCTGCAACTCGACCAAACAATAACAAATCTATTTTATTTCAGCATGAAATCAATATCCAAACAACATTTCTATTGATCTGAAGGCTTCTGTTTTCATTTCACATGCATTTGAACCCAGGCCTCCTTTGTTTTTGTCACCTGAGGGTATTGATGCATAACTAAATGACATTTGAAACAATGCAGTTATTGACTCGGTAACCTTTGCTATATACTGTAGTCACTGGTACATATATGTATACCATTTTCCCCTCTCCCCTTCTCTCCTCTCTCTCCCCCCCCTCTCTCTCTCTCTCTCTCTATCTATCTATTTACAGTGTATCTTGATCCCTCTAACTCCATTTCATCTATTAGATTATATTTTTATGAATAATTACTGTACAGTTTTTGTGCTGCTACAAAGTGTATTTATTCTCTTCTTGATCTCTTTCTGTCTCTCTCACAAACACATAAGAATAAAAACATGCACACTCTCTCATACTCATCAACTGCCTCACGCAAGCATACCCCACCTATGCACAAACATCTATTGCTTCTTGAGCATACAGTATTCAGGTAGCAGATGTACTGTATCATCATGATCTCCACTCAACTCTCTCTCTCTCTCTCTCTCTCTCTCTCTCTCTCTCTCTCTCTCTCTCTCTCTCTCTCTCTCTCTCTCTCTCTCTCCCTTCTCTCCTTCTCTCTCATCTACACACTCAAAAACAACATCCCCTGATTCTCTGCTCCTCCCGCACCAAGTAACGGATGCCAGCTCCAATCCAAGAGCGCATCCTGCCACACACACACACACGTCGTCCTCCTCTTCGCGTGCAGCGATCAAAAGGAGCAGCGGCACTCCAGTGCCCAAGGAGGAGGAAGAAGAAGACGACACGCATACGGGTTGCTAGGCAACGGTCGCCATGGGTACCTGCAATTCATGCTATGGGGGATGTGGGAGGCAAGGGATGAGTGTTTACATGAGTGGGCTGCTGCTGAATTCATCACAATACTGGGGAAAGGGGGGGTATTTGTTTTGATAAGAAGAATTCAAGTAAACATGATATATATCTACTCTCTTTAATATCCAACGGCTGGCCTGGGAATAGATTAAATCAGGTTCATGGCAATCTACAGTTTACTATCAAAATCCCAAGAGAGACTTAATGTACATGTAACTGTGTGTTGTCTGAATGTGTGATAATATAAAGATGCGTACTATATTCATAAAACTTATTCATGCTTGAACAATTTCAAATAAACCCCTCACACAAAAATTGAATTCCATGTTCTATGACAGTGGTTCCATCTGTAATAAGATAATCAGATTTGATTTCAAAAATTTGTAAAAAGGGGTGGCCAAAGGGAAGTAAAAATGAAATTAGCTTTTACCTCTAAATACTAATCAGGTGTATAAATTAATATCTTCAATATTTTCTCAGTACACGTGCACTGTTTTCAAAAATAAACTATACTTTCTTTACAACATTAAAAACCATATGATCAATGCACAACAAGAAATTCCATATACTTTTATCACCGCAAGAGTACCAAGATATGTTGGCTCAGTAGGTAGAGCGCCCGCCTCACAATCGGGAGGTCGTGGGTTCGAACCCCGGCCGCGTCATACCAAAAGACGTTAAAAGATGGGAGTTGCTGCTACCTTCTTTGGCGTTCAAGAGTTGAAAGGGATAGAGCAACGTTGATCTGGCGCTGCTCAGTGGCTGCCGGCCCATGATCAATTGGGCAAAAAGAATTTCCGTTTCGGACAATAAAATTTGGAGTTTTAGTTTCAGATATCATGCCAGTTGTATGCAACATTATGCATTTGTATCCAAATCATCCACCCTGTCAAAATTTGTCAGGGTTGTTACATGTAATACCAGTAAGCAATTGTTTTGGAGACCCCCCTGATAGAAGCACTAGAAAAAGAGCTGCCAACTCCAATTGGAAAAAAATCATATTCTTTACTTCTTTTAAATAATCTTAAATGCATTTTCTAGCTAAAATCCTATTTTTGGCTTGAAAATCTGAAACATACAACAGTGTGATTCCTTTGTCACTCTGCATATCCTAACTAAAGTACATTAAAAATATAGGGCTTCATTAATTATTTTGATCCTTACTCATTTCATTTCATTTCGTTTATTTACATTTTCAACAATATAAATAGAATACATAGGATGCATTGTACAAAGTAAAACAATGAAACTTAACAATGGAATCATGAATGTAAATAGTTCTACATTGTATTTCTCAATTTGAAATAATCTTCAGTATAAAATACACGGGTAGAATATACTGATCATTGGGGTAAATGTTTTGCCTGCTGAATTAATTTCTAGGGAAAAATAATGACAATTACTCTTTTGGTTTTTTTCCTTTAAATTCTGATATCCTTTGTGCAGACATTGATGCTGATAATTTTTCTGTAGATATCGCGGAAGTACCTTAGTGACTTTCAAGTTTCCTGGTACTCTTGTAAAAGAAGGAAACATATTTAATGATATATTCTTTTTTATTTTAATTGTATGATTATGATGACAATCGACAGTATTTAGTTGGGGAAGGGTCAAATGTTCATAATATACCACAAAAATAAGGTAAAGTATTGAAAGGTAATGAAGAATCACTGTCACAACTTTTGAAAATCTGATTTTAAAGGCAAAAATCCTATTGTCATATTCCCTTCAAACAATCCTACTGGTTGGCAACTCTATGTGTAAACAAGGCAACAATGAATCACCAGTGATCATCACTGATTTTTTTTTTTCTTTCTTTATTTTTCTTTCCATTGGTATTCTGGGTTAAAGCTAAGTCTTGAAATAGAAGGATACAATGAAGATTTTTTTTTAAAATAATAAATACAACAAGCAAAGGCAGGAACAGTCAATGACAGAGCAACATTACAGAGAAGTATTTATTCCATGTTACAAACCGTAAACTGGCTGATCTTGGCTCTAATAACCTACCAATAGAAACCGGAGGGCATAGATGCCCAGTAAAAATCCCCTTCACAGTTATGAATCTGTAATGATTGTAATATTGGAAATACAGGAGATGAATTTCACATCATAATGAACAGCACAAGATAGAAAGTAGAAAGGAAAGCAATTTTTGATAAAATGAATGAAATATCAGGAGGATTTTAAGATTTAGACAAGGCAGAACAATTTGTAAAGCATAAGAAATTAGAAGACAAAAGTATCGTTGATCAGTTTTCAAAGCATCAAATGGTTGTAAACATATGAGGTGAATTCTGAAGACCTCACTGATTTTGTTTATTGTTGTTTCATATAATGCTGAAAGACATCCATTTCCTTGTAATTTGTTATCAGTATATAATTTTTGTCAAATGTCATGATTTTATTTTTGTTCTATCATATTTGTAATAATTATTGCACCTATGTATTGTAAAACAAAATATTAATGTATCATTTGAATGACGTTTTCAACTAAAAACTACAATACAAATGAATACATAGAATATAATGTGTTGAAGAATTAAGAGTGAATATAATACTGTCCAGGTGCAGTGTACACGGGGGCTCAGGGCGAATTCGCCCCCAAAATGCCAAAAGAGCCCTGGAAAACTAAAAAAAAGAGCCCCTGAGATTCTCATAGGGTCCAAAGGTAACTGTAATACCATGTAGAAAATTCGGGCTGGTGGGCTCAAAAAAGTAGCCCTGGAAAAAAAATTATTATTTTTTCCCCTGACGTACACGTATATTGAGACATCATTCTATGATAACAAGTGCACTTCTTTTCAATCCTAAATGTCTGCAGAACAAGGAAATGATAATCAGAAATATGGCCTTCATGTCGATGCATACCAACGCTTCTCTTCTAAAAGTGAAGACAAGTCAGCATGACTGTTTATGATACATAAGGATCTACATGCAGTACACTGTCCGTAACCTAGTATGGATATACATGAACATCTATCAGGTTGTTGCACACTTAACTAATTAGAATTATCAAAGTGGTTTTCAATTGGCATCGGATCAACTACCTTTATAATACATACAGTTCACCAGATAGCATCATAGAACACTGCCTGTATTATTCATGCCAACTGCTTGATGTACAGTACATGCTGCATGCATGAAAAGTAAAATGCAAGTGGAGAATTGCTGATGAAGGCTCAGTGAAAGATTCATGTGAGTGAAAAAAAACAATAAATTCATCTCTCTATACTACATCATGAACATGGTTCTCGCCAGTACATAACACCCATGGTTCCAATACCATGCGTAAAGGGTTTCAGACAAGGAAGAACCATGTGTGAAATTGCTGCACCATGCGTGGCAACAAGGGTGAAAAAATATTGGAGTAGAAAAATCTACATATTCCTAACAATAATGATAAATGTCAACAGATTGTTTTGCTTTTTGGCAGTGTATTTTTACTTTTATGCCATTAGTAGACAACTCCTGCTTACCAAGAAGTATTTTTCATCCTTTTACTATAGCATATACTCGATCTCGATCTAGGTGTTATTCCGTAAAACTTTCGAAATTTCCACGCTTTGCGCAGAGTGGGAACCGTGTGTGGATTTTTTTCTAGTGAGAACCCTGATCATGAAAGCACAAATGAAATGAGAACAAAACTAAAAATTCAAGATATTTTCAACCATGGACCTCATCACCTCATTCCAGGAAAAATTTTTTTTTTTTTTTTCTGGGGCTACTCTTTGAGCCCACCTACCCAAATTTTCTACATTGTATTACAGTTTACATTGGACCCTATGAGAATTTCAGGGGCTCTTTTTTAGTTTTCCAGGGTTCTTTGGGCATTTCAGTGGCGAATTCGCCCCGAGCCCCCATGAATTTTTTCCCCTGCCTCATTCACTACAAAATAATCTGAAGCCTATTTTATCAACTTTTCTTCTTCAAATTGGCAACATCAGTATTTTTCTGTTACTGCTACATTTATCTTACAAAAAGTCATGTATCTGTAATGAATCTAACTTGATGGAAGTTTGTTGAGAGGGTGAGTAGCCAGTTTGCTTGGATAAACAGTGATTTTGAACTTTTCGTCATGTTGCAAATTTAAGGATTTCAGTCATTATTTTCCTTTTAACAAATTTTTTCAGCATCAAGCATGAAATACCGAAGCAATAACCCGTACAGTATGTGCAGAATTTTTTTGCCCTTTCTACTCGTGAATTTGGCTTGGAGGCTCTCCATCAAAAGTTACTGGCTAAACCACACAATGTGAAGTCTTTGTCACGAATCGGTTAACTACGCAAACATTACACATGCATTTATTCAAGATTGTGGGATTTCTGCTCGATGCTCAAAACCAGCTACTCTCTTTCTCCAACCACTATATTCCTCCAGAATTATGTCATTGTTAATGAAGGTCATTTTTCAAATACTAACATTTTGTGAATGCAAAACATTTCTTTATGTGAAGTACATGTACGATATATAAAGGGAGTAAAAGAAAGTAAAATAATGAAAGATTACTGAATAACTTCATGTATACATGTACATGTAAATGGTCTAACATACATGTATAATAGCTGCTACATGTATCTCCCCCCCCCCCCCCCCCCCCCACATCATGAATCCATTTCCTCTAATAACGCACAAAAATACGTAGAGTAAATTGGTTATAAGCCTGAAATTTCTTTATTTGTAAAATTATTTTGACAATATTTAATACACGAACATGCCGGTGAATGAAATATAGGCATATTGCCAGCAGGTTTGAATGATGCATATTCTAATAGCAGTTAACCTAATTAGTTTTCTTTCGCTTTCTATATATGCAGTGTCTGTGGGAACCTACTGTATTATCCTGCTATTATCACTTTCTATCTCTCCATCTCTCTCCCCTTCTCTCTCTCTTCTCCTTACCTTCATTTTCTTTCTTTCTCTCCTTCATTTTCTTTCTTTCTCCCTCTGTCTCTCTTTTTCTTCTTCTGTTTCCCTCCCCCTTCCTCCCTTTCTTTCCTCCCTAACATTTATAAAATAAAAAGGGATTCTTTAAAACATAATCTCTCTATCTCTCTCTTTCTCTCTTTCTCTCTTAAGTTCATCTCTATCAAGTTCTTTCCAGAACATGTATAATTACTTATCAAAAGTTTTGCAACTGATAGATACAACGCAAATGCTGACTTTAAAGGTAGTCTCAACCTTTTGCAAAATCTTCGGAAATCTTGGCATGAGTTTAGAATATGCCCTTCTGATACTGTATATTTAATCTTATGTTCATACATTTGTTAAATTATTAAAATAAAATGAAAATCTGGCTACCAATCTTGAATAAGCAAGTCAGATCAGCTCACCGGCAGAACCGTAGATATGTAGTGCAGAGCTAGCTCAGCACAGCTCACTCAGTGGCCACCACACATACCGTACATACAGCAGCGCTTACGTGAACCGTTTCATTGTGCGCCATCCTTCAGCAGAGGGAGCTATTCTAACTAAAGGTCGAATTACATTTCAAATCTTCCAATCTATTTTTCATGACACGAAAAATTAACTTATAAATTTAATAATTAGAAAAATATTGATTTACATCCATCTTCCAGCTTAATCATTGCTTGGGAAATTATTATCTTTAATAAACATGTACTATAATATACTACTAGATTCTTGTAATGTCAGATTTTAGGCTGCAAAAGGTTGAGACCAGCTTTAATGCACAAAACAAATTTTAAAAATTTTAGGCAAAGTGACTATAGAGATAAATAGGAACTGGTCTCTTAATCTTCTTGGTTTTTGTTGTAATTTTCAAATTCTCCTAGAGATATTATTTTCATTTTACAGTTTGTCATTTTTGGCAATTCCTGAATACACAACACCATATACCCTATAAATAAAAAAAATGATGTTTCTGTAAATTGTATAGGGTCATATACATGGAACATGTAACTGATTTGAAGTTCATAATTCTGTTTATAATTCCACACAATATTTTTTGTTTTAAGTGCATCATTTATGATAATTTCTTTGAAGTTCTTGTTGTTAGAAGTATATAAAATAAAACCATAATCCCACACACATTTATGATTAATATGCATGAAAAAATGTTTGCAGGTACATTTACAAACCTATGAAAAAGTGAAATAGATTTTAGAGTGATCATCGGCCAAAAACAGTATATATACACACACGTACTTCACTATCTAATCTATCTTTTCATCTATCTTTCACTATCTTTTCAACAAACAATTTATATGCTTATCTCAATTTGGCCTGTAGATCAAATAGCAAAGGGGGCTCTTTTAAAGTACAAAAGTCTTTAAGAATGTATAAACGAAAAAAAAATCAATATGCAACATAAAATGCAGCACAATGTTTAGAAACGAAGACAGAGAGCAATTAAGCACTGATTTTATGTTTAAGAATTGAAATGCAGAGAGTAAAAAACAAGGAAAACAAAAGGAAATTTTCACAGGGTAGTACATAACATCATGACCCTACTACACATTTCAATAAAACTCATTATAAGATAGGGCAGGCTGGCTGGCTTGCTACTCACACTGTACATGTAATGCCTTCTGTGACTGGCTTTATGCATGCAGCGATACATGAAATTCATAAATCCCGTAAAATCAATCAAATCCAGCAATGGACAGCAGATGCCCAGGTCCAACTTTACGATTTAGTGACTTAAATCATGCTTCTGGCGTCTGCGTTGCTAAGATCAAGTCATGGAACTGATTAGACCTCTGGTCAGAATTAGTCAACAAATCTAATATCCTCGGGCAATAGTATTACGTCTCGCTTGCACTGATAGCAATTAAGAATCTAACGTAATATTTGGTGAGTGGGACTGCATCGCAGACAGTCGATTGGATTGCTGGTTTGGCATGTTGATTGACGAGTTCAAAGTCTATTGTTAACCCTGGTATCGTTGATGGTAGCTGTGCGTGTGTGCATGCATGCCCTGGCCATACATACACAGTTCGACATGTACACAGAGACACACACACCCAGAGATGCATTCATACAAGTGGTGTATTGCTCAATGCAGCTGTGAAGGCGCCACGCGCCAACTGCCAAGGCCTACTCTAGCGTAAAAAAGTTATTTCACTCCAATGAGTCCCTCCAACTGAAAACCCATATTCAATGTTTTTCACATCCCTGCATGAGTGGTAAAATAGAACAGCCCTTGTTATGCTAATGAGCATTGGAAGGAAGGATAACTCAAGGTCTATTGATTGGTGGTGAGTGCTGTTTGGGTCGGTCTATTCATCTTGAGGGGCACCAGGTTAGCCCGTTGTCAATACAGCTTGACCTCAGTGTCATTCACAAATCTCACCAATATCAGTCAAAATGTAACTGACTTCTTTATCAAATTGCTATGAAATCCAATGAAAACTTTAATCTTTAGAGTTAAGAAATGAAGAACAGAGGAACATGCCTCATTTGTTCATAAATACATGAAACATTAAAACATAATCTTAACAGTTCCAGGAGCCGCTTAAAAATGTTTTCAAGTTTGTTTTTGTTTTATGCACATTGCTAATAATTTCCCATCAAAAACATAATTGAATGATTCACTAATACTGTATTCATAATCATAATGACTTCAACAGAAAAAAAAAGAAAACAGAAGAAGAAATAAAGTCCTAACCATTTAAAAAAATAAGAAGGAAAAAAATGGCAACAGTTGCTCCCAAGGGAAATCTGCATGTCAATCCAAACATGAAACCTAACCCCAAACCTAACACTAACCATAATCATTAAGCTCACATTATCCTGAGCAAAAACCCCTATCACAACTCCAACCCTAACCCTATATCTTCGGAGAAATGAAGACAGGAGATTATCACATAAGCATATGTTGTGTCACCGTCACAAAGAATACTGTCGAAGGCAAATTTATGCATCTAGAATATGATGAATACAAAAACCAATGTATAGATACACACTTTTCCCATAACTACACTGATACAATACCACACACATACATGTACTCATGTAATTTATACATGATTTTTTAAAAATGCAATTTCACTGAACTCGGCACTATATACTGTAACGTCCAGGGGAACTGTTTCCAATATTATCAGTATCACTCAGTAATTCAAAATAAAAACAAATGTTTATCATACCCCACTCAAAGTGTCATTTTTAACCAAAAGATTCAGAAGGTTCAACATACAACAGATATTGACAATGTCCCATATCATGTTCCTGGAAATCAAATAAATAAATCAAACATTTATTTATTTATTATTTATTCACATTTTCTTTATAAAAAGCAGGGTGGTCCCACTCAGAGCTGCAAAGGGCCTGATTTATAAAACAAATACAACAAATACAAGATAAAAATAATATGATAGCAATATAAGATCAGAAAAGAAGTAAACATGCAAACATAGAATTACAATACAATGATTTAACAACATAACGTTAAAAGGAACATAAGAAATGAAAAATAAACAACAAACAAAAAATATGAAGAACAGGGGGATGTTCCACAAAGAGTTAAGTTCGACTTAAAGTCACACTTAAATTCCTAATTGCATGCTGTTTATTACGCGTCACTGCACTGGGAAGTCTATCAGTGAAATTGCGCGTTAAATACCATATGTGCATTGGTGCTTAAACACTACTCTAAGTCAAACTTAACTCTTTGTGAAACGGCCACATATTTTAAAAAAGAAAGAATACATACACGAGCTTAAGTGGGATGGTTACAGAAACATTACAATAAACCAAGAGGTGGTCTAGTATATATGAAGTATACAAAACAAACAGAAAGAAATATTTTCTTACCAGTTCTATGAGCCACTTCTTTTCTCTCCTCCTCCAGCTTAGCAGCCCAGCTTTCTTCTGTCCTTCTCTGAGCCTCTTCGTTGGCTAACATGAGAGCCTGGCGCATCTCGTTTAGGGCTTGGGCCTTCTCGTGGGTGAGGTCTGCTCTCAGAGCCTCTGTTTGGCTCGTGTAGACCTGTTCTAGACTGGACTTGATGGATTTCAATTCTTGTTGTGCTTTGGCCTGATATAAAAATAATAATAGTAATAATAATCATCATCATCATCATAATACAAATGAGCCGCTGTAACAAATTTGTACTCTGGCCGGAATTCACAAAGGTGGTTTGGATTTAGACCACGATATATGCAGATTTCATGGCATAAGTGCGCTTGATTTAACACGTACACTTGGAAAAGTCCAATAATAAAAGCACATGTATGGCAAAAGGCACTAAATTCACACTAGTTGCTATGGTTTAGACCACGGTTTATTTACACTTATTTAGATGAACCGTGAGTAAAATTGGTTCATGTTTTAAGCATATATTATGTAAACAACAATGCTGTTATGCTAACCAATTTCCACATTGGGGGAAGAAGGTTAGCATTACAAAATGTCTGCAGAACAGTTAGTCTCCCAAGCATGTGTTCCCTACTCTGCAGCCTATATGAGTAGCTATATTACTATACCAGGTGTCCCAGAAAAAGCAGAACGGTGGATTTTCAGTACTTTACCTTCAGGAAGTAGATGATCTTTTTACTTTTAGTGGTAAAGCATCTTCTACCAAAGAAGATAATACCAAGATCATTAAATTTGGTGAAGTAATTTTGATTCTATGCCTGTTTCTTAAAATACAGTAATTTTCGAATTTCGCATCTTTTTCACGACAGTGGGGAGCAGAATTGTGTCAGGAATGACCTGTCATATGGTATGTGTATGGCACTTTTTGTTGCTGACATGCATCAATGGACTTCCCTCAAACATCCTATTATGGAAGGCCATCCTGACACAAAGCTACTCTCATCAGTCGCCAAAAATTTGAAAATGACTGTATTTTAAGAAAAGGGCATAGAATAAAAATTACTTAACCAAATTCAATGGTCTTGGTATCATTTTCTTCGGTAGACGATGCTTTACCCACTGATGTAAAAAGATTATCTACTTTTTGAAGGTGAAGTACTGAAAATCCATCGTTCCGCTTTTTCTGGGACACCCGGTATAAGGGACATGTTGCGAGCTGCTTACCTCACATCGCTGTCTGATTGATACTTTCTCTTTCTCATGGTTCTCCTCCATCTTGGCTTTCATCTCCTCAAATATTTCTCTCTGTCTCAGGTCTAATTCACCTTTCAGAGCCTCCATCTCCCACTCATGCTGGTCTTTCAAGTCCTGAACCCATTCAAATAGAAAAATAAAATCAGAAATTAAATACATAATCATTTATCTACTTCATTTTCCACTTCATCTTTTGCACTATTACAAGGACCATTTCAAATGGAGGGTGTTAATTTCTTCTTTTTTTTTTTTTAAAGCAACACATGCACGCATTGGTATCAATATACATATAGCACATCACTTTATTTGAAAGATGATAAAACAGCAATGTAGATAAAATGCCTTGCTCAAGGGCATCAGTGCCGTGCCGGGGATCGAACCCCGGACCGTCGCGTCCCCAGTCAAGCGCCTTAAACCACTCAACTACGGCACCTCTTCTGTAATTAATGTTGAACCCAATTTGTTGAAAAACTGTCTCAAAAAAAACAAAACAAAAAAAAAATCCTCAGATTTTCATATGTGCCCACAAGGGTCGAAAGTGATCATCTGATATTCAGTCACAGACAGAAGTTCCCACTTCTTTTTCTAAAAATACAGAGGAAAAAGGTTACCACATTCAGGTGTCTTGCAGAAAATGACTGAAAATAAAAAAACACCCGAAAATTCCACAACCGATTTTTATCATTCATCCAACCCACGTGGTTCCATGAGGTACTTCATATGGTGCATTATTATTGCAGTTTCAAAACAACTTGAAATATGGTTCACATTGGAGGAGGTGCCATGGCTCAGCGCTGTGGCTCAGTGGATAGAATAGTGGTCTCGTAACTGGGAGTACCCAGGTTCGAAACCAAGTGGATGTGCTCATGCCCTTTGGTAAGGTATTCATCCTAATTACCAAGTCCTTCGGAGGGGACTTAAAGCCGTCGGTCCCCTGGTTGCTTACTAGCAAGCATACACATGCTTTCTTAGCAGTCAGGTAAATTAACCAACCATCTAACCATTATTTTAAAGAATTTACTTGGGCAGTGTGTGTAAAACAATCCATCAATATTACCAAGAAAAGCGATGAACTTGCTGAAAATTTTTAAAATTCAATATATGTTCTCATATCACCTTTAGTATCTGTACATGTTTAGCTTGATCTTGTTTCATCATTTTCTCATGAACAGACTTTATAGCTCCTATCTTCTTTTTCTTTCTCTCCTTCTCACTATCCCCCCCCCCTCCTGCCCTGCTATGCCCCTGAAGATGACAACATTCATGCTTACCTGTAGTCTTTAAACATGTTCAGCTTGGTCTTGTTCCATTATTCTCTCATGAACAGACTTTACAGCTTCTTTTTCTTTCACTCCTCTTCACTACCCCCCCCCTCCCGCAACCCCCGCCACCCCCGCCACCCCTGCCCTGCTATGCCCCTGAAGATGACAACATTCATGCTTACCTGTAGTGTTTGGACATGTTCAGCCTGGTCTTGTTCCATCATTCTCTCATGAACAGATTTAATCGCCCCAAGTTGCTTCTTCCTCTCTTCCTCCAATTCTCCCTTCATGCCTTGGATGCGGGATTCAAAGTCAGCTTTCATCTCTTCGAGCTGTAGGATGTAATTCAAAAGGGCATGTCCACAACAAAGGGCATAACAAAATACAGCATGCACTCAGTGAAAGAGAGAAAAATACAGGAGCATTTTATCTCTAGAAAGCTCCAAAAGAGCTCCGGTTAAGAAAACGAAATGTAGAGCTTCACTGAACAAGAAGGCATTTTATCATTTTATTTACACTATATATGATTAAACTTAATATTCAAAATTTTCCTTCTCTGTTTAACAGACCTGGGGGTGTTTCACAAAGGGTTAAGCTGGACTTAATGCCTAAGCGCCAATGTGCATCCGGTATTTAACGCATAATCTCGTTGATAGACTTCCCGATCGCGCATCCCATGAGCATGATCTGACCAATGCAGTGATGCATAATATACAGCACGCAATTACATGTAGGAATTTAAGTGCAACTTTAAGTCCAACTTAACTCTTTGTAAAACGCCCCCATATAGTTTACAACCTCACTTTCTCTCCCTCACTCGTTCTCTCTCTCTCTCTTTCTCCCTCCCTTCTTTATTTTCTCTCATTCACTGTTATTTCTCATTCATTTTCTCTATTTTTTTCTCTGCCCCCTCCCCCCGTCTCTCTCTCTCTTTATCTCTGTTATACAAGAGACATTTACTAGCTTTGCAATATACATGTACATGCACCAACTCTTCAGTGGAAAGTGAAGAAAAGATTATAGGGATGCAAAATAGAAAAGGATGCATGGAAATTTGCTGTAAATATCAATTTTAAGCAAATTCATCTATTGGTTTGGACATTTTATAACTCTGTTGATATTTCGATGGCCAGAAAATCTAAATGTAATTTTTATGTATACAGTATTGAAACTTTTTTTTGTTTTTTTCTGCCATAATGCTGAAGGACAATCATCATTCCGGGGTATTTCTAGGCAGCTTCCCAAAACTTTGAATTGTATCATGATCATCCTTTACAAAACATTATTGTTGATGATACTTGTAACATTGCTATAATGTTCTGTGCTTCTTCTTTTATAATATCCTTCTTTGATCTCCAAAATTATTTCATGTGAGAAAATGCAAAACATCTGTTCCCCCTTGTGGGTGTCTATAAAGAAGAAGGGAAAGGTGGATGTTGGCATAAGATTATTTTGTTTTGCTTGCACCACCTTTTCATTTTTTCTTAAAGTGTATTTATTTTTCTTTCTTTTTTTAAAGATACATGTACGTATGAGCTTCTCTGAGGGACACTATTCAAAGATATTTTAGCATAGCATACATTTTTGGAAAAAGCAGTACTTCATCTTTCTCTTTGCTTGAAAAGGCATTGATATGTTTACGTTGTTGCACTATTTTTAGATTGCTGATTCAGAATCATGAGTTTTTTTAAATTTCACATAAAGTAAAATCTGGTGAAATTTAGCTATTCAGATATTCATTTCAATTTCACTCTCTATACATGTGTTACAACTTTAATAAATGATTGTGTCGTAAAAAGTCTGGGCCATATCAGGACAACATAATGAAAACAAGAAAGTGCGATAACAAACAGAAAATGAAATCATGTGAAGCTTGCATGGACAGGAAGAATGAAAGAGAGTCCTAGAAAAGAGATGAAACCTTGCTGAAAGTGTCATGCAAAAACATGCACATGTCAGGCAAAAGCATGCACAATTCATGCAAATGGATTTTAGGTGCAGAAAGAATGAAGGTAAATATTCATTTTCCCATGAATTAATAAAAGAAAAGGATGATGGGCTGTTCTTACACTAGCATGCTTTGATATCAGTACAAGTTAATTGAATAAAAACAAACTTTTACTCGAGTTCAGTAGGTTTCTTGTGGAAGTCATTTTAATTATAAAAATAACATGCACACTTCAAAATAACATCTTGAAAATATTCACAGGACAAAAACTTTGTTTCACAGCAACAAATGAGTTAAGTCTGGGTCAAAATCAGAATCAATATCATCTTCTAGAAAACGCAGCTGATTTTTTTTTTCTTTTCTCATGATTCTTACCAATTTTTGGCACAAGGCACTGTGCTTTTAGCTTTAAAAAATAAAAACAAAAAAACATGGGGTCTTTGGAAATACAAAGAGAATTTGTAAAAGAAAAATTACAACCTGAAAATTTGGCAAGCTTTCATACAATTCCACAAAAGATAAATCAAGTTTGAAGAAATTTTTCAAAATTCAAGAACTCAGATATACCGGTAACTGATTGAGAAACTCTTTGCATCATAATTAACTAGAATTATATCAACCAACAGTGTGCATGATATTAGTTAAACAAAATCATTTTTCATAAAAGCTTTTTATCAATTTACATTTTATTCAAAGAGAAATCAATTTTCTATGGAATTTCCTAGAATTTGTTTCACCCTAAAAGGACAAGGAAGGGATATTAATTTTAATATATTCGTAGTATATTGTTCACATATTAGTCACTCCTAAATTTTTTCGCTTGTCATATTATCAAAGGAAATGAGTATAACTAAAAATGAATCTATTTAAACTAACCAAAGTCACAACTTAGTGTTTACTTCTCCTTGGAAAGAAAATATATCAATTAATATCAAAATGCAATTTGAAATGAAATTTGATATATATATATATATATATATTAGATATAACCACTATATCATATAAAATAGGCCAGGAACTGCACAGCAATTATTTTGGGGCTTGAAAGACATTTCAAAAGCAAATTAAAATTGCATCCTAGTTTTTGGGGATAGAAATGCAAAATATTAAATTGGGACAGAAAGCACATGGTAGAAGGACACACAAGAATAAAATTTGCTCTAAAGATAAAAATAGATTAGCACGGAAAGAGGAAAGGAATGATAACAAAAAATGGGAATATAAACAAAGGGATGGAAAATAAACATGCAGAAAAACATGAATGGTTAAAACATAAAACAAAAGTGAGAAAAGAAATGGTAGGAAAAAGTGAGAAAAATTGGTTCCAATCCTGATTTTGACCCAGACTTTTACAAACAATTAACATTTTTTCGAAATATTGCAACTTAGAAGTTCATAAAAGATATTATTCATTTACAACACACGGATGTGTATCAATTTGTCATTCTGTTAATAACATAAAAAGATGGAAAACAGAATCAATGTCAGTGGATAAATTTGTGTATAAGTTCGCAGTTATTTTTTCAAATTAAGATTAAATTATTATGAGTAAATTACATGTAATTCATCTTCTTAATAAGCTTTCTTTCACATGAAAGAAATATAAGGGAAAGCATTCCACATCAAACATGATAAAATATACTTTCTAGCACCGTCTGAATCTCGATCCATAAAGTGAATTAAATTCAAATTTCGACCTCATGTAGCAGTATCATTAAATGTTATTATAAAGTTTCAAAGATACATTATTGTTTATTATACTATTCTAATCTGTTTCCTACAATGAAATGTAATTTAATTATGGCATCATGATGTATATTTCATATCAGTCAATATACAAAACAGGATCAGTTTCTATCTTTCACAGTCACAGTGTGAGTTCTTAATGAGCCTTTCAAAATGACTACTCAAAATTCTGTTATTAAACTGATTTTACTTTTTTATCATCAGTTTTCCTAAAACTTTTTGTCCCCATTTTCATGGAATGGCCCATTTATTAGCTCATACAGTGTATATACTTTGACGCAAATGATGCATGACGGCATTCTATCTGATATTATTGCAGTATAACACACATTTTCCATAAACCCTAGCCCGAGTTATCTTGGGTTTAGTGTTCAATGTTCGTAATATATCTCTGACAACATCAATCACAAAAAAATAATTAATACTCAGCTCTGTCTGAGTAAAAACTGCACATTTGTGGTTATCACAAGATCAGCAATATTGGACGTATATATCAAAACTATATATCAAAGATTGCATAGATCGAATAGTGGTCCAGCCCCAAAATGTGTGACACAGGCACTTTCTGTCTGGCAAATCAACAGTTCAAGAGCCATAAGGTCCTTATAGGTGTAACCATGCCCTCTCAGAAGAATATGACCATCTCAAATCATTTCAGCAATCTCTTGCCAATATTCAATATTGGTATGAAAAGGCAGTAGATCTAAATGTAATCTGCACTCTGAATATACAACCACGTACATATGAAAATTTTTAAAAGGGGAATTTTAAGCTGGTAGAATACAAGTAATCTGAAACTTTAAATAAAGCTCTAATACAGCTTCTCAATGAAATGATAAAGTGTTCCTTCATTTTATATATTCATAACAAAATCAAAGATATTAGAAAATTTGACTTCTGTTGAAAAGCACGAGACTGATATGTACATAATGTAAATGTAGCCATTATCACTATTGTTAATATCATCATTAATTACATGTAGGACTATTACAGGGTGTAGGTGTACTAGCCACATACATGTAATTCATGATTATTCAAATTTAGCACAAAAAAATACTAATAATTTCTTTATTCATAGTCAATTTCATCTTTTCATAATGTGATTTACAAATGAATTTTGTCCAAATGCTGAACTTGATTATTCTGAACAATCCATTCATGAGATAATACAGAAAATTCTAATTTTGCATTGGTTTCGACTGGTTCTAGGACAACTCCCCCGAGAGGACAAGTCCCCCGATACGATTCCCACCTGACAACTCCCCCTGGAGGACAGCTCCCCCGAGGGCAACTCTCCCCGGAGGACACTTTTCCCCGGATGACAACTCCCCAAGGACAGCTCCCCCAGTCCCCGGGGGAGTTGTCCTGATACAGTTTCAACTGAATTCAAGCTAACATAAATCAATTTCGATGTAATGTTTTGGCTTTGAGGTTTGATCGCCATTTTTTTTCATTTCCATGTGTATCACACATTTGCGACATTTCTATGGAAGACTAATTCTACCTGTAGCATTTTTTTTTTTCTCACAAAGAATAATTTTTCATTGATGATGCCCTTTTTCGGAATCAAGTTGTCTTGAATAATTTAACTACATGTATCTTAATCCACCCTTTCATCACAAAATTGGCTAACTGGTAATATGGCTTCCATCTTTAATATAGCTTCTCAATGAAACGTTAGAATACAATGTATTCCTTCATTTCATATATTTATGTATTCTCTATCTCACAATATATACAGACAACATACTTTATTCTATAAAACACCTTGTATTACTTGGAAAAATTACTATCCGTACTAGAATGCTCTTCTTTTTTAGCTCAAGTGATGCCAAACAAATATTCTTCATGTCTCTGAGTTATCTTTTTCACAAACTTCCTTCTGGTAATTTAGAAGAAACAGGAATTATAGTCTTGATCAATGAAGAAAAATTTTCATGTTTTCTTTTCACAGTAGCAAAATATAACAATGAAAGACTATAAATACATTGTAAGTATATGATATTGACTTCCAGACCAACAAGAAAACTATAGTGGAATGTTTTCATGATTTGGTATTTAGTTCTTATGAAACTGGAAAGAAAGATTTGAAATTACTGAAGTTGAAGTTATATGATCTTTCTATCATTTTTCCTGCAATGATTTCTTTGCCTGAGTTATATTCTTTCTTCCTTTTTTTTTCATTTGTTGTCATTCCAACCACTTCCTTCACCAATTTCGGTGACCCTATCGGTCCATTTCCAAACTGTCAAGATTTAGATGTAAATTATGACAACGATATGGAAAAATAATGTGAAACCCCAGATCACTGCTAAACTAATACTAAACCATGTACATGCAGTGTGTCTCAAAGACACAATGAGTTGCTATTATTGCATCTAATGCCTATTTGCAGCTTTAAATCATATATTTCTATCTAATCCCTGACAAACTCGTCCAACATGGGTATTGCACTTGTAGTAAGAGTGATCTGGATGAGAACCAGGAAATCACTAGAAGAAAACCTGAAAATCTATTAGGGGTAAAAAGACACATGGACATGTGACCTGAAGATCTAGCGACAGAAACATATTTTCAAGCTAAACCAGTTTGAAATCATTCAGAATCTAAAACGTTTTGTTTGGTCTCACCAAATTGTGAACGTAGCATTGTTGTTTTTTAACTTACAATTCAAAGATGAGATTAAACTTACGGTGATAATGTATATCTCAAGAATATAGCACACTGTTAGAATTAAACAAGATTGAAGATCAACCTTGTACTTGAAAGATGAGATCTAATCTTCAAGCTTTAAGTGTTCAGTAATCCCCAAACTTTGGTGTTCCTCAACTGATTATGGACTTAACATTATATCCAAGCTCCAAAATACACCACAAAAATTTGAAAAAAAAAAAAATTACCAAATCCATGACCTTGACAAACTTTGTCTTTTAACTATATATCAATTTGTTGATTGCTCAAAATTGCTCCAAAATTGCTCAACACAAAATGAGTGTCTATGATTTATGACTTATTCAAAAATAAATATTTCATCCAGGGGGGGCAAATGGGTAAGTTTCTAGATTTGCAGGGTTCTCATCCAGCAGTGAACAGTCAAAAAATATCTCATGAAAAAAAATTCTTATTTTGAACATGCACACAGTACATATATCTGTACTGAGAACATCACATATCTCAGACATGAATGATATTTCCCTTTCTTCTGTGTTAACATGACTGAAGTAATAATAATCACCAATGACTAACTATTGCCCTAGTTTCCTGTTAATGCGAATAAAAATGTGAAAACATGTTTTGAACATGAAACCTCATGTAAATGCTCATGTAAATTCTTTTCACTTCTCTTCACTTTATTTTTGGCAAGAAAATGGCACATGTACAGAAGAGCTCATGGAAGATTCGATTAAGTATCTACTTGCAGGACGTTTTTTGTTTTTATTTTACTTTGATTGATAATTTTGTTTTTCCTGAGGTACCGAATGTGAGTTGGAAAAAAAAGGAGAGAAAAGACATTTAAGTAAATTACATAACTGATGTAATTCATCCACAGTTATCAGTCACTGACTACATGACTGTCTAAACTAGTTGTTACAAATTAACAATAATGCTGTTTCCTCTTTCTCTCTCTCTCTCTCTCTCTCTCTCTCTCTCTCTCTCTCTCTCTCTCTCTCTCTTCACCCTTCACCTAACTCACCGTCAGTGGAAATTTTACATGTCAAAACTCTAAATGCTTGTAAGTTTAGTCAAACTTGCCCCAACATTGCCAAATTCATGACTATGAGAGTCAGACTGATGTTGAAGACTGAACATACATTTATACAGTATAAGATGCCTCAATTTAGTGGGGGGGGGGGGGGAACAAGTGTAATTTTTGGAGTCATTTGCTCTGCCAGCCCCCCCCCCCCCCAAAAAAAAGTCAAGGCTCGCAAGAACAATTATGCATTGAATTTTTAAAAGGGTTAATCGTTAACTCACTTCAAAAATGATGTTTGTGTTAGAATCATCGAAAAAGAAAGGCCCTCTTTGGCATAAAAGGGCACTTGGAACATTTTCAACTTGTTAATGAGAACAAACTTAATATCTAGTTATAAATGTGAGTGTGAAACCACAAGACCCCCTGCTCAATCTTAATCCATTCATGACAGGAATCATAGGAAGCCTTATTTGATCAGCTTTTCTTTTTTCAAATTGGCAACACCCGTATTTTTCCTTCACTGAGTGCCATTTTTCATTATGAAAAAACATGAATCTGAAATGAATATACATACTGATGGAAAGTGTGTTGAAGAGTTAAGAAGTTGCCAATTTGCATGGGGAAAACAGTGATTTTTTCGATTTCCATCACATTGCCAATTTAAAGATTTTAGTGATTATTTTTCCTTTAAAAAATTTTCAGCATGAAGTGACAAATACTGACACAGCCAAAATGAGTGCAGTATGTGTGTAGAATTTTTTGCTCTTTCTGCTAATGTATTTGGTATGATTTTTAGAGCTTTGCATCAAAAGCTATTAAATCAAACCATACAATGTGGACCCTCTGTCATAAATGGGTTAACCCATTGACTACTGAATTTTCTCTTTCAAATAAGCCTAATACAGGGACTACCCGATTTCAATTGGCAACAGGTTAATATGAGCACCAACTACTATGCACCTGTGACTGATGTCTGGACTTGAGCAGCGAGATCTCGGAAAGGTGCTTCTCTGCCTGACGCCCCTCCCTGCAGCTGAACTCCTGCTCCAGGTCCCTGCGCAGCCTGGCCACCGCCTCCGCGTGCTGCCGCTCCAGGATCAGTCTCATGCCCTCCAGGCGGGCCACCACCTCCTTGTCGGAGTCTGTCCTCAAGGAGTCGAGCTATGCAGGATAAGAAACCAGGAAAGGTAGTAATGAAACCAATATGACCACCAATACAGCACTAAAATGGCGGCTACTTGTACAGATCTCACGTCTATCACACAATTTACCAGGGAGGTGTGTTACAAAATCTACATGCCTAACTGCTCCAGGAGAGTTATTCGTCCTAAATTTGCTGAAGTTTGCTTACATATTCATTAGTGAAATTTGAATTTGGGCCAATGCTAAAAACTTCCACTGGTGCATTTGAGCAATAAAGAAATTTACAGGTGTATATCAACAAGCACTACTAAAAAAAAATTCTGCTATGTACATGTATTATGTACTTTATTATTTTACCCATCTACACTGAAGAACATGAAGGGAACTTTATAATGCCAAATGAGGTCAGCATGTACATACATGTATAAATCTATTTTTTCCTTAAAGTAAGAGATGAAAGTCTAACATATACCATGAAAAAATGTCCTTTCACTATCATCACCATCGTCATCATCATGTGATTTTTATGAAATAAATAAATTGAAATGAATTAAATTTTTAAAAAATTGAATCATTTTCATAGCTGTTACCATCAACATCACTATAATTATCACAATCATCATCATCATCACCATCATCATCATCATCATCACCATCATCACCATCATCATCATCATCAATATCGTCATCATCATCGTCAACATCCCTACATATATTTTTGTACAATTTGTAATTGTTTCTTTTAAGACTCCCCTTTCTCTTACCTGATTATCATATTTCCTTTTCACAAAGGCTTCTCTGTTCCTGTACTCCAGCTGTTGCTCTCTGAAGCTGGCTTCCCATTTCCTCAGCTCAAAGTCTTTCTGCTGCAGCTCCGATTCGAGATTTGATTTCTCATTCTCCAACTTGCGGGCTTGATCCTGCAATAAGAAGGGGAAAAAAAATCTTTAAATTCTAATCTAAGTTGCAGCATGACCAATCCATGTTTTTTATTAAAAGATATTTGTTCTAATAAATGTTACAAAGACAGTGGTTCATTCATCAATGGTTAAGTCTAGGCAACAAAACTGTTTAAGAATTATATTCTCATGAGTATATTTCAGTATCAACACAATTAATGTACATACAGTTTATGGAGAGTTGGAGACAATGTCAAATTTTGCAATGGATAGGACACAGCTGAGGAGTGAGAAGTGCATATAAAAGTAGTGATCCTAGGTGTAAGTTTCTAATCCCAGTCCTCATTACAGGGAACAAAAATGTTAAGAGTGTTTACCTGTAGCTTTTGTTCCAGTTCCTTGACCTCAGCTTGAAGAGACCTCTTCTGTCTGGCAAGCTCTTGCTCCAATCGGTCTTTCTCATTTAGTAGTTCCTCTAGACTCTGCTGATTGCCAAGTTGCTTCTGCAGTTCCATCTTCTCATCCAACATCTGCTGCTCCACTGCTTCTTTCTCTTCCAACTTCTGGAGCAGCATGTCTTTGGCGCAACGAAGAGCCTCTTCCCGCAGAGCCTGCTCATCCAGAGTTTGACCTTTTTCACCATCAGAAGCGGACTTCTGTTTCTCAAGTTGCTCCTTCAGGGCGGTTTGTTCAGACTGCAGCTCCAGGAACTGTCTTCCAAAGGTGTCTTGGACCTCTTGGGATATTGCTTCAGAAGCTTGCATTCGCTTCTCAAGGTCACTGATCTTGGTGCTTAGGTCATTCTTTTCCTCCTCCAGCTTGGCATTTGTCTCCTGCAGAAGCCCGATCTGCAGATTCTTCTCAGTGAGAATTTCATGCTCAGTCTGGTCCCTGTGGGCAAGACGTTGCTTCAAGTCAATAATTTCCTGTAAGAGGGAGTCTCTGGATGTAGGTGACTCTCCTTCATTGAGTAACCTTGCTGTAGTGTCTCTCTCCTCCCGCAGGGCTTCCTTGAGAAGCGAGTTTTCTCTCTCATGCAACTCTTTGTTTTCATCCAGTTCTTTCTTCAACTTTGCAATTTCTTCCTCTAGACCAGCAATTGCCGCACTCTGATCTTCTAACATCTCAGGCTGGTGATCAATAGCATCCTTTAGCTGTTGGTTTTCTCTTTCAAGTTCTTCATCAACCAACTTCAACTCCTTTAGCTGCTCCTTTTCTTCTTCAATCATTTCTTCAAGAGCTTCTTTTTCTTCCTCACCTTCCTGAAGGAGTACCTTCAATGCAGCCAGCTCTTGTTTGAGCTGACGTTCCCTCTGCAACAAGAAGTCGGTCTCTTCATTGGCTTCTGCAAGCTTGGCTTTCAGGTCTTTATTCTCAGCCCTGAAAGCTTCCACTGTAGTCTCAAGGTCACTGGGCAGGTTGGCAAAGTCTCTCCCATCGCTTGAATCTTCTCCATCATCTGCTGACGGTGCCGCTGCCGTTGCTACAGGAGCAACAGTACCAGCAATGATCAACTGTTCTTCGATAGGAGTTGGACCCAAAGGTTCATCTTGTGTATCTCTTCTTTCTAGTTCCATCCTGATCTCTTCTTTCTCTGCCCTTAACTCGCCTATCTTTCTGTCATAGTTTGCAACAGCTTCCTCAAAAGTCTCCCTTTGTGCCATAATTTCCACATCTCGAACAATCTGCAAGGACTGCTGCCTTGTCAACTGTTCTTCCAGATTAGCCACATGCAACTCTAGCTCTTTGTTCCTGGTATTCATGAGTTGGTACTGACCAGAGAGAGATTCTAAGGTTCCTAAGGCACTATCTCTCTCTTGTCTCACCACTTCTGCATCTGAAGCACCTTCACCCCTTTCACTGAAGGAAGCTACTCTGGACTCCAATTCTCCCACGTGGCTCTCCCGTTCTTTCTCTTCAGTTTCAAGCCGATGTTGTAATTCTTCTTTGTCTGAGAGTAATTGATCTCGCTCAGTCTCCAGGTCAGACATTTTATCTTCCAGGTCATTTCTCTCTGCAGCTTGTCTACACACCTCTCCCTCAAGATCACGTATCTTTTCTTCTGACTGTTCAACCTCTTCTTTCAAGCGTTCCAACTCTTGTGCAGCCTTCTCAAGAAGTTCATCTGCTTTCCTCTTCTCCTCTTCAACTTCCTTCAGTTTCTCTTGAAGTTCAGCTGTGACATCTTCAGTTGCACCTACAGATTGTTCATTTTTCATTCTTTCGATCTCTTCATGCGCCTCTGCCAAGTCAGATTCCAATCTCATCTTTTCTTCGCTGAGCTGATGCATCTCTGCCTTATGCCCTTCTTTAAGGGATGTCATAGCATCTTGAAGGCCTTCCATTTCATGACTCGCATAATCTACCTGCCTCTGAAGTTGCTCCACCTGGTCTTCAAGAGTTTGATTCCTTAATTCCAAGTCAACAGTTTTTTGACCATGTTCCTCAACATACCTCTTTGCATTTGTCAATTCTTGCTGCATTCTTTCAATCTCAGACACAAGACTTGCATTCCTCTCTCCAAGTCCTTGCAGTTCTTCTGCAGGAACAGCATCGGCTTTCTCTTTCAGTTGTGATTCTAGTTCCTGGATCTTGTTATCAAGCTTGTCTTTCTCCTCCTCATGAGCCATAGTGGCCTTTGCCATGTCTTGCTTCAGGGCTTCAATCTTGGCTTTGTAGCCTGAGACCTCTATCTCATGATCCTGCTCCTGGGACTGCAGTTTGCTGTTCATAACTTGAAGTTTGTCATTCAGATCATCTCGCTCATTGTCATAGAAGGGCGAATCAATGGTAGTATCAGCCTGGAAGTGTATGCCTTGTAACTCATCCTTGAGCTTTTCTACTTCTACACCCAAATTGCTCTTCTCAAAGTTTGCAGCTGCCAACTCTTCTCGTAGTGTGTTTTGGTCTTGAGTGGCTACTTCCAGTTGTTCAAGAAGATCATCTCTAACTTCTGACAGGTCTTGTACCTCAGTTTGTAGCTTGTTCATCAAGTCACTCTTCAATTCTGTAAGAACTCCTCCTCCTTGTGTTTCATCCTTAGCTGTTGATGAGGCTACATGCTCTTCTGAATTTATTTTGGTTCGCTCACCTTCCAACTCCTGTTTCAACTTTTCATCATATTGCTCCTGAAGCTCTGCTCTCACCTTCTGGAGTTCAAGCACAAACTCTCGCTCCTTTTCCGTCTGGACCTTCTTGATCTGCTGCTCAAGCTGATTTTCAACAGCTTTAGTGGCATCTCTCAAGTTGTCTTTGTATTCTACGTCAAGCTGAACCCTGAGTCTCTTCAGCTCTCCTTCATGATTATACTTGAGGTCTTCCATCAAGTCATCATAATCTAACTTGATCTGAGCTGCCACTTCATCTCTTATCTCCTGCAGTTGTTCCATCGAAGGTCCTCTCACCTTAAGTTCTTCAAGTTCCTTCTGCAATTCCTGCACCTGTGCTTCATACTGGGCTAGACGTTCTTCCTTGTCCTTATTATCAGAATCCGATTCTGCATCAAAGTTGGGCTTGTTCTCAAGTTCAGAACTAAGTCTGGCAATCTGCCCTTCATATGCTTCCCTGATTTGTGTGAGCTCCTTGTTATCCTCAGTGATCCTGTTCAACTGCTCTTTCAGTTCTTCCAGCTCTTCGGCATGTTTCTTCCTTTCTTCTTCAATCTCCCCATTCAAGTCAGCAGCAGTCTCACCAGCCTGCTTGGTTTCTTCAAGTTGTTTCATGAGACGGGTTATCTGTCCCTCATATGTGTCCCTGATTTCAGTTAGTTCCTTACTATCATTCAAGGCTTGGTGGAGTTTCTCGGTCAGGTCTGCTACAACACCTGCCTGGTACTCCTTCTCTCTCTCCTTTTCGGTCTCCATCTCATCCATCTTCAATTTGAACTCTGCCTCCAGTTCTCCCTTGAGAACTTCTAAGTCGGCAGCATGCTTATGCTCGAGCTCTTCATTCTGTCTGGAGAATTCTGTCATGAGTTTCTGAAGCTGCTCTTTGAAGGTTTCTGACTCCTTAGATTTCATCTGCAATGCCATTTCCTTTTCCTCAAGCTGTTTCTGCAGCGCAGAATCAGCAGCTCCTGCATTTGTCCTTGCTAGAACCTGCAACTCACTGCAACGCTGTTGCAGCATTTCTGTTTCCTGTTGATGGTTCTCGACTAACTGTTGCTTCATCAGCATCATTTGGTTGCCATAGCTCTCGTCCAGCTCGGCCCGTAGCACCTCAATGAGTTCTTCCTTCGGGATGGAGCTACCATCCCCTGTCAGCTCACTGACTTGATGTTTGAGGGTCGCCACCTCACCTGCATGCTCCCGAACCAAAGCCTCCTTCTCTTCTTTCAAATTGAAAAGTTCCTCAGACTTCTGAGTATTTTTTCTGGCAAGTTCATGCATCAATGCTTCTTTGTCGGCTACTGTTTGACGGAGGTTGACTACGTGATTGTGCGCTTGGGTCAGCTCTTCTGCTAGTTCAGCAACTTGAGTTTTCCCCTGGCTCTGCAAAGTCTCTCCTGCCTGTAATATCAAAAGATCAGGATTACAAAATCACCAATGATGTATAGTAAGTTATGCAGTATGCAAGCTGAGAAAGTCTGGTCTGATTTTTCAAGAATCTGTAACACAAGATTTGAACTGTTTCCTGTAAGGTATTTCATCATTGCCAGCCAAATTCTGATATTGTGTCATTAGCAAATAAAGAGGCAAGATAAGCTTTAATTTAATATTACCTGAAGATAATTCTCCTCATCCTATATCCCATTAAGAAAGCAATTTCATGAAATGCTTCATTCCACATCACAATGTTATTTTCAGGGTTAACAAGGATAATACCTTCTGATCTTTAGATTGGTAAATTCATGAAATAGCCGTGCCCAATTCTGTGTTCTACATATCCCAAAATTTCCCACATGTACATACAAATATATAAAAAAAAATTCCCACATGTAACAGCAGACAATAAGAGAACAGTTAAGATTTTGAATATGTGAAGAGACATGGTAAAGATGTGGATATGACCGAGAAATGAGGATGTGATACAGTATTTCAGAGATATAATCAGTCATTATCTACATGGAACAAATTGGAAATGTATGCATGCAGAGGTACAAAATTAACTAAATACTCAAAAAGTTCACACCATCTAGACCGTTTTTTTTTTGTTTTTTTTCAAAAGAAACATTAGGCAGCTACTAACCGTTCTGAGTTGTGATTGTAATGATTGTATTTGCTGCGAAAGTTTAGCGGCCTCGTTGTTGGCCTCTCGTTGCACCTCATCCCTGCTCTGGAGGGCGCCCTGCATATTCTCAGACAGCTGCTTGATGATATCGTCTCTTTGGGCTAAAGCAGTTTGGAATTCTATGATCTGAGGAAAGAATATATACGTGCATTTTTAACATCACATGTCTTTCCGAAGAGCATATAGCTAGAATGTCTTCAGCTTATTATCGGATTGCTCATAAATCCAACAATGACAATAATATCGAATAGACAAAATATAAAGTTAGAATACTATTATGCAAAATAAGCTTGAAGAGATACAGACAGGAAATAGATGAAAGAAAACAAACATCAAATTAAATATTCTATGAAACGAAGCATGTTTACAACAATTTTCCTTCACTGTTCTCCACATACACAAACAATTCTATAAAGGTTGTTATACTTTCAAAATATAATGTCTTTTATCAAACTGTAAAATATATGTACCTCTTAATGTAAAGATCATTCTACAAAAAGACTGAAATATGTAAAGACATGTGAAGAAGAATAGTGGCATTTTAGCAGCAAAGTTGGGTACAAAGATATTTACATGTAGGAGACACACCCACACATTCACAATACTATGAATTCTAAAACAAATACTGATGCCACACCAAGAAATATATTCACCTTGCTTGATATTGAAGATTACTCATATAAACTGTATTCCAGATGCCTACTAAAGATTTGAACAAAACTTTTGAAGCATGTGTATTTCAAGCTTCTACCAATTCACTTTGCAAAAGTCTAGCATACTCCAGTCTGTTCAATGCAGTCAATGTTACGGCTGATGGACTCAAAACTATTACCCCCGGGGGCAAAGAGCATCATGGGATTGTTGACAAAGTCAAGGTCCAATGAGATACCTTCTTTGGAACAATTATGAATTTGGAAATGAAATGCATATTATCCAATTGAAAAAAATAAAACTGACTGGATCAAAGGTAAGCTTGAGGTTCTGGTAGTGGAAAGGACTTTTGTCAGAACGTAATTGTATGATATGAATATGAATACATGTACATGTACATGTATATGCATGGTTCTCGCCAGTACATAACACCCATGGTTCCAATACCATGCGTAAAGGATTTCAGACAAGGAAGAACCATGTGTGAAATTGCTGCACCATGTGTGGCAACAAGGGTAAAAAAAAAAATATTGGAGTATATATTTCTAACAATAATGATAAATGTCACAGATTGTTTTGCTTTTTGGCGATGTATTTTCACTGCAATGCCATTAGCAGACAACTCCTGCTTACCAAGAAGTATTTTTCATCCTTTTGCTATAGCATACACTGCTGCCACACCTAACTTTAGGTGTCATTCCGTAAAACTTCCGGAAACTATGCGCTTTGCGCAGAGGGGGAAGCATGTGTGGATTCTTTTCTAGTGAGAACCCTGTACAGTATATGTACATTGAAAGGCAGGTCTACTCACACAGAATTCAAAGTGTGTTTTGTTGCTTCATGAAAGCCCCCCCCCCCCCCCACACACACACACAACACACATTTGAAATAGAAATACTACCACAAGATAAAAACCCTCTCTGTTAATGGAGTTTACCTTGAGGTTGTATTGTTCTATTGCTGCTTTGTATTCTGCCTCTCTGTCTGGAGTTAAAGGATCAGGCTGGAAAACAAAAAGAAAAAAAGAACAAAAATATCGTTTTTTATAAAATTGTTGAAAAAAAAGAAGAATGAATTCCCCTGACAATGGCACTGACAAAGATGACAGTCGTAATTTTAACCTGCAAACTAGAGACTAATCGGCGCGCAACTACGCAAGTCCACGAATTTGGGTGTTGATAGAATCGAACTACCAGACAATTCCGCATGTTGTGGTCTTACGATAAGTTATCCTCTGGGCTTTTTTTTTTTTCAAAATCTCCACCATTAATCCCTAGAATGCCAGGTAAATTTGTGGGGGGTGCTTTTTGTGTGTGTGGGGAGGGGGGTTATTTCACATGTACAAGCTGCACAATTTTTTTTTCTTTCAGCTGACTGGTACAACGTAATCATCACCTTAAAAGTCTCTATGTCCAGTTTCAAATTTGATAAGGCAGCAGTTACATCAAAAGTTCAGCCATATAATTTTTGTATAATTCAAGATATCCACATCTCTACATAAAGTTTTAGTCTGGGACATAGGAGTGCTTGGGGTTGTAAATGAGTACTAGTAGACAATATCTTCCTGTTTGGGTTTGAGTTTGTCACTTGACCCAGTTACCAGCTGGCATGAATCCCACGTTTATCATGAGTTACATGTACATGTAGCTGTGGGCCAGTACAAAGTTAGTTCTGCTACATGACCTGTATTTAAATGTTTAGCACACAATGTGATGGCAATGTGATGGAATGTTCAAGATGACTGTTTATCCATGCAAATTGGCAAGTTTTTAACTTTGCATCATGTTATCTGTCAATTTTCTATTAATTTCAGATATATGACATTTTATCAGAAAAATGTAGCAATAAAAAAATGCTGGTGTTGCCAATTTGAAGAAGAAAAGCTGATCAAATAAGGCTTCAAATAATTCCTGTCATGAATGGGTCAAATACTGAACATGTCATGGGAGGTGTGCCAAAAGAATTTCTGAGTTATCAAGAAAGATCATTTAGGAGTATGTATGAATGAGCATGCTGAAATGCCACGCCACAGCCTCAAATTGGCAACAACTCGAAACCAGTCCAATTATCAAATCTCTATAGTATTGGCTAATGTAAGTGTAGTGACAGCTGCTAATTGCTGCTCCCTCCAACAGCATGCAAAGTTGCATTAATTGTATTCTTGCATATATATTTATATTCAAAAAATTATTCAATATACATGTATTACTTTAAAAAGACATTAAATACCAAATGTACATGTACATGTAACAGAGCTTTCATTTTGCAGCCTTTTGATACTTCTAACAATAAAAATAATAACCAAAGGGTTATAGCCTTCCAGGAACTTACCTGGACGGAAGCACTCTGCCAATGATGCTGATCACCTGCCTGGTGATGGGTGTCAGCAGTGTTGAAGGGTGCGGCCCCTACCCCCATACCACCACCATCTGCTGTGGCAACGCCTCCCTCTGCAGCATACCGCTGTGCCTGAGCTTGGGCCTGGGCCTGCATGGACTGGGCATGGTCCTGGGCCTCTACCAGTGCCTTGTTGGTTTCCTCAAGCTCTTGCTGCATCTGTCTGATGGCAAGCTCCTTGCCCTCCAGTGTCTCCTCCAGCTCCAGGATGCGGTCCGAAGAGGCATTGTGGACGGGTGATGCAGCATCAAGGTGACTATCAGAGTCCTGCATTAAACAAGAGAAGTGGTTCATAACAGCTTAATTGAAACTCTTTTTTAACCTGTCGACTACTGAATTTTTACAATATCAATGTTTTGTAGGGACCATACAGCTCTAGTACATGTAGGTAACAGGTTAAAATAACTAGATAGATATTGAAAGTTTTTTCACAAGTGAATCATGTATTATTCTCCTTTTTCTCCTCCTTCTGTAGAGGAAGATGGGGAAGAGATAAATGAATTGCTCTCACCTTTGACAAATTTCTTTTTTTTTTTTTACCTGGAGAGAGAAGTTGCCAAAACTTAAGCATACCTTATTACATTTCAAAAAGGTTATATACTGAAATTAAAAATTCATTTTAATAGCGGTACACCATCATGAAGTTGTCACTTTAATCCACGCATCAATAAATAGCAAATATGTTGGTTGTTATTGTGAGATTCTGGAATTCAAATCTATTCATTTACCAAAAAGCCATGAAATGCAAAATAATGTAAATGTAACCAGGCATGGCAGGTTTTGGTCTACCAAATGACTAATGATGTGTAACATGGTGAATATTAATTGGATATACAGTATCAACAGGCTGTTTGGGATTGAAGTGAGAATATGCATTTCTAATTTTCTATCCACCAAATCCACTAAAAAAAAATGAATAATTCCATTTGTATACATGAATGAGCTGTCAATGTTCTGCTTTCACACTGCGCCACTGACATGCACTGTGAATTTGCAATGTAAACGGTAATACAGTACTGCGAAAGCGAACATTTTCGCGCCCAGCCGAGTTAAACACAATACTCGCACATTTTTTATTTTCGCAGACAATTAGGATAACTTCTTTAATTATTGCAGACAGTACATGTAATTAAGGATATCTGCAGTCACGTAAAAAATCAACAAATTATCATGCTCAGTTCTATTTTTGTGCAAGTGTTGTGCCACACAAAATGTACAACAATTTCCAAATTGCAAAATATTCCACATTTACAGTAAATCACATGAAGAATGCTATTTGAAAAGAAATGGGCTCTACTGTATGAAAAGGGAGCAACGGTTACTTTACTTGGATACTAATACTTGGATACCAATTGGAACCAGTTGTAACCAGCTGTTTCAATAAGATGTGAATAGCATTCTAAAAAAGAAATGAGCAAAATCAGTCAAAGAATAAGAAAATTACACTCATTTACATTTTCTAGTAGATTACTCTGGCTCTGCAAATTGGCAACACTGATGACATCATATGTGAGCAGCTCTCCATTCACTTTGTACGTGAAATTTCACATTTTCTCAATTTTCTTAGAAGTTACACATTTTCTAACCCCCAATAGTCAATGTATGCTCAGAAGAATTTGCTTTTTACATAATATACTTTGACTATGGGGTGAGAAAATGTCTAACTTCCAAGAAAATTGAGAAAATGTGAAATTTCATGTACAAAGTGAATGGAGAGCTGCTCACATATGTCATCAGTGTTGCCAATTTGCAGAGCCAAGAGTAATTTACTAGAAAATGTAAATCAGTGTGCTCATTTTCTTATTCTTTGACCGATTTTGCTCATTTCTTTTTTAAAATGCTGTTAAAATTCATCTCCTTTTACTGAAACAGTGAAACTTCTGGGGTGGACTTTCCCTTTAAAATGTGGTCATATTCATCTCTCTCAGACTCCTACTGTACATCCATATCACTATGCTTATGAATGCAGATTTGCTGAATGTAATATTCTTGCCAGTATGAACATGTCCCTGAATGATCTAAGTTTTGATGACATGTCTCATGCAAGCAACATGCAGGGGTGAGATTATAAGGTCAAATGAGACTGACATGTCAGGTATGCTTCATGCAAGTATCATCTTTGCACTTTGCAGATCTTCCGTGTATTTAACTATAGGTATGTTTTACTATCATAAATAAAATGCTATATTAAACTAATATGTTTTATGCTGAAAAAATGGAGCATAACATGTAGTATAAAATCTCATTCTTACTTCCTTGTGTTCGGTTTAGTTTTGTCTTTGTCCTTTTTATAGCACTATGCTACAATTTAGTTAAATACTACATAAATGTACAGTGTACTAACAATTATATGACTTTTTGTAGCCTTTTTAGGAGATCAAAGAACAGTGTAAGTACTGTGGTGAAGAAACTAAGGTTTGAGAGGAAAATTTAATTTGTTATCAGTAGCTCACAAGTTCCTGAGTACTACAGGTCACAAAATGGTAAGCCTCATATTATTAATACTATCAAACACAAATTTCTTTTTTGATTTTTTCAAGATAACCCAATGAAAACAAAATCAAGGCCTAGGTGAGAATTTCTTCTTTAGAATTTTACTATTCAACATTTACAGAAGGAAGAGCCCTGGGTCCTGTTTCATAAATGTAAAACTTGTTTTAAGTGCAATAACTGTTGTACCGGTACTTGTTTAAGCTACAGTACTGAAATCCTTGCATCTGATTGGCTGAGGGCAAATTTGTCATAGAAACGTGGCAGTTGTTACGGATAAAAAGTTTTTATGAAACGGGGGCCTGGTCTGCCGGAAGAAAGTGCTTTGTTATCTGAACATCACAACTTCCTGCAAGCCACATCACCCTTTGGCAAGCTCCATGTACATGTGGCTATGAAAACTCCTTGTCATGCTCATGGCACGCAAAACTTCACATTTCAAAATGAAAACTTGGCCTGTGCAACAAGAGGAAGCAAAGGTACACCCACTGGCCTACAGCAGCCCTGGTTTGACAGGAAGATATACGCTTTGGTGTCAGGATGTCACAGCTTCCTGAGCGAGACTGAGCCAGCGTGGGGACGCTACTTATTATCAAGAACAATGCATTCTTCCTCTTTCCTTGTTTTTAGTTTTACTATGTACAGCCGTACGGTGCTCTATATGGTTGTTGTGACGTGGTACTACAAGTACGAATCATTAGATACATGTAAGGTAGTTGCTCTTTACTACTGCCATTCATTCTGTTTTGTCAACATCTGAGTCAATTAAAAACAAACTTCACTCATAATGGAGTACCGTAGTCCAAAGATGAGCCAGAAATTCAAATTTATATGACTATACAGAACAGAATTACATGTACGGTACATGAGAATTTATTCTTAAGTTCTTCTTTTTTTCTCCCCTCTTTTCATTCACACTATAAAATTTCAAAGTTTCAAACTTTGTAAGCACTAGTGAGGAATTTTCATCTACAGTAGTTGCTAATGAACAAACATATCATATTAAACCTTTTTTTTTTCTCTCCTTGGCAGATGTGGTATATGAAAAAGTGCAGGCATTAACCCATACCAGTACAGAACTTTCTGGAAATCTAAATTAATCATCTTCAATCCTCAAACTGGCAAGAACAATTTTTTTTTTTTCCATGCTGTAGTTTGAAAAAAAAATACGGATATAACAAGAACCAAAATGAATTTGTAAAATTTAATCAGAATTTAACAATTTGAACATGGAAATAGTGATTTATATATATTATTCACTGTGTTGCCAATTTAAAGAGTTTAATGATTTGTTACAGTTACCGGGGGTAAACTGCTCTAATTTGAGAATACCACACCATACGGCATTGGGAATGGGCTCAAATTTTTAAGTGATTTTTTTTCTCTTTCTGCTCATGTACTACCTAGCATTCTGGACCAACAGATACCAGTGAATAAGTCTCCGGGCTTTGAACCACAAGGTACGGGGTTCGAATTCCTGCCACAGCACTAATGTCCTTACATTTGCCACACTTGACCCAGGTATAGTAAATGGGTACCTGGTAGGATTTATTCTTTGAATGCATGAAGCGCCACGGTTGCTCGAGCTAAAGCCAGGGTAATAATATTCTTGCAGGGCCCTCTGGGAGAATAGTACTGAAGAGGCTACCCTGGGTAAACAAGACATATTATTATTATTATCATTATTATTATTATTATTATTATTATCATTATTATTATCATTATTATTAATTATTATTATCATTATTATTATCATTATTATTATCGTTATTATTATCTTTATTATTATTATTATCATTATTATTATCATTATTATTATCATTATTATTATCGTTATTATTATCGTTATTATTATCGTTATTATTATCGTTATTATTATCGTTATTATTATCGTTATTATTATCGTTATTATTATCGTTATTATTATCGTTATTATTATCATTATGATTATTATTATCATTAATTATTATCATTATTATTATCATTATTATTATCATTATTATTATCATCATTATTATCATTATTATTATTATTATCATTAATTATCATTATTATTATCATCATTATTATCATTATTATTATCATTATTATCATTATTATTATCATCATTATTATTATTATCATTATTATTATTATCATTATTACCATCATTATTATTATCATTATTATTATTATCATTATTATTATCATCATTATTATTATTATTATAATTATTATTATTATTATTATTATTATTATTATTATTATTATTATTATTATTATTATTATTATTATTATTATTATTATTATTATCATTATTATTCTTATCATTATTATTATTATACTGTAAAAGTGTCACCTCTATGGGTTAACCCATAGAGGTACAGTGTCACCTTTAGGAGATGCTTTTGCAGTATCTGTTGGTCCAGAATGTTGGGCAGTACATATCATACATGAGCAGGAAGAGAAAAATGCACTGACAAATTTGAGCCCATTCCCATCGCTGTATGGTGTGGCGTTCTCGAATTAGAGCAGTTTAAGTGTAAATAATCATTAAACTCTTTAAATTGGCAACGCAGTGAATATCATATAATCACCATTTCCGTGTTCAAATTGGCAGTTTCAGCTTAAATTTTGCAATCATAATTCATTGTGGTTCATGTTATATCTATAATTATTTTTTTTCAAATCATGTAAGAGTGGAAAAAAATAATATTTGTTGCCAATTTGAGGATTGAAGATGATTAATTTAGACCTCTAAAAAGTTCTGTAGTTCTATGGGTTAATATGCAAATACATGTACCACATGGTGTGGTTCATGTAAATGTAAACAACTACAGTGCATCATACATTATCAGCATGTTTAATACACACAATGTCATCGGGATTAAAAGGCTTCACAGGAAAGCCAACATGGTCTTGAAATAGATCAAACTAGACTAGAGGACTCCATTATGCCCCCCCCCCCACCTCCTACAAAAAAGTTCACTTCATTCTCTGGGGTGGGTTTTAGCAATATTCCAACAAAGATCTACCATCAACTCTGTTTCCTTAAAATGAAAATCCCAAGTGCATGTACATGCACACAATGAAGGACAAAAAGTTCTCAACTCCTGACTGCACTATGTTACTACATGTACATGTATCTCACACACTTATGCATGTACATTATGTGTAAGATCAATGGATTACTGGATTCCGGGGGTCACCAATTGAAATTATTATGTCACGTATCCCCTTGAATGTGTTGCTGCAAAATAGTCAGTTAGTCATCAGAATAATGCACAATCAAAATACATTTGGCATTCAAAAGATAAAGTATACCACTACTTCTACAAAAAAAAAAAAACATTGTGAGTTGAGTCAAGTTCAAATGTACTCTTAATTAACATAAAAGCAACCAGAAAGGTCGACTACCGGTAGTACATGCAATTAAAGAGTCGTTTGATTCCGTTAACACCCCCATAGTCTTTTGTTATCCCCTTATTTTCTTCCACATCAGGGAAAAAAATATTTTTTTTTTTTTTCCGGGGCTACTTTTTGAGCCCACTTGCCCGAATTTTCTACATTGAATTACAGTTAACATTGGACCCTATGAGAATTTCAGGGGCTCTTTTTTAGTTTTCCAGGGCTCTTTTTGGCATTTCGGGGGCGAATTCGCCCCGAGCCCCCGTGTATTTTTTTTCCCTGTTCAACATTAAGCAATAACCCTACTGGCCTACATGTACATGTACATGTAAGTGTCAGGTAATGGGGAGTATTTCACACATACTAGCTGTCATACACAAATTTTTTTTTTCAGGTGACTGGTACACTTTTAAAAAAATGAAATATATAGTGAGAAATATCAAATTAAACCACTATTATTTAAAGGTTGTGGGCTTTCATGGGGAATTTGACACCATGGATGCTTACCCAGTAACAGGTGTTGTCCATCACTGTGAGTTTTATGACCAACAGACCTTACATGTATGTAATGCTCTGTATACTTCACCCTTTCCCCATATGGCAAAGTCATTATCTCACTTTCCCTGGACTGAGAATGCCGAAGCAGGCCGAAGAATGTTTGTGGTGAGACAGCTTGTTTTGCTGTGCTCCAAAAATGTAGCTCTATTACACGTATTTTTCACAAAGTCTGGTGTCAGCAAATTATGATCCATGAAATCCCCATGAAAGCCCACAACCTAGCGTCTTTAACAGTCACTTAGAAGCTTACTTCCATCTTTCATTTAAGTTGACTCGTGGAAAGTGTCTGCATATTTGGCAGAAGTTGTACATGTCACATGTTTCAAATTCAGGAGGAAGTATCAGTCAAGTTTGTTGGAAAGCTAAGTGTTCAAAACAACTTTGTACTTGAGATAACAAAATAACTTAATTTTCACAAGCTTACCTCTCCAACAGACTCTGCATCAAAGGACTGCTCAGCCTGGTGAAAATAAATGGGGAAGCATGCAGAAATGATAAAAGTGACTTCATGCAAGCAAGCAAAATAAATGAAAAGAAAATGATGGCATTTTTAACAAAAAGTCATCTAAAGACTGTGTTCTATAAATCTAGGTTCAACATTCAAAGTTAAATAATAATGCATATTTTCAATTCTGCATAAACGATCAAATCTTCAGTTCTAAGACTGAGAATAATTAATAAATAACATGTATAATGCAAATGATTCACATGATTCAATCAGCTAAATCTAATCAATAATGACTGAATTTTCAACTTAAATGAGGACGAAGGTGATGGGATCACATCTGTGAGATACATGTATTCAAAAACTCAAGGACTCAAGGGAGGATTCAATAGCTGAAACTCAATACTGCAATATCTCATGAACTACATGGTGATGACGGCTGTTAAGTCTCCACAAATCCTTTCATTCGAAAACCTCTCCATGAGTACGACTCTGATTATCAAATGGTTTTAGTGAAGATCTCAACATAGACGTGTGTGTCCAAGTTCTGTATTTCACTTGGATGATGCATGTTCACATGAGTTAACACTGGCATGTCCACTCCTAGATCAATCCTGAGATTTGAATCCAGAGGGGTACCCAGTCTTGCATGAAACCAGCAATGCATGCTTGACAGTGAGTAAGATACATGTACATGTACATGAACATGTAGCTGCATAATTTATACATGTACACAAGTAAAGTTTTGCAAGAAGGCCTACATATTTTCCCTTTCAGTACAGGGCATCAATTCTTGTCCTTTGACATTTTCCCTTCACTTTTTATGTTTGAACTTAGAAAACTTCAACCTTTGGAGGGTTCATTTGGAAATTTTAAGGGACTGGCTTTTTGGCATCTACAGGTATACTTCTATTTCTTCTATATCTTCTATTTTGCTCGACAACAATTTTTTTTAGAAAATGCTGATATGTACAGTACAGTAAATACGACTATCAAAAAGAAGTTAATGACAGAGCAGAGCTAGTCCCATGTACATGTACATGTACATGTACATCTTTTCAGCTAACAATCCCCAGGAGTGTTTATCTTTCTGCATATCATCCAGGTTTGTTTGGTTTTTTTTCATCCTCCTCTAATACGTAAAAAGAAAGTGTCAGTGAAAAAGAATCATTTTCAAAGGTTGGATTTTATCATTCAAACTTGGGTAGGCAGACTGCATATTTTTTTTGTTTCAATTATTTTACCAATCCTAGATTTTCCCAATGGTATGAAACACCCTACAAGCTACCAGAAATCCACATTATTACAATGTACCTGTACATTTACAATTTAATCTTTAAAAGCATTAATCTACTGCATATGTATATAATCAAAATGATAAATTCTTGTCCATTACATTCATGTATGACCTTAACTGATTTAGAACCCTGTTGCATTTCTATACATTCACTGCTTATTTCCCCTCTGGTTAACTAGGCGTGAATGAATCTGTGTGTATTTAACCACGGCCTTCAGCAAGTTTGCTCGGCACACGTCACCGATCAATATTCAGGGGCGTTCCATTCAGAATTTAGCATTTCACTCTACATGAGGTGTTACAGATTTACATCTCTCTTTCTTTCTCTTTCTTTCTCTCTCTCTCTCTCTCTCTTGCCCATTAGCTCACTCTCCTTCCCCCCTCCCCATTTCAGTCTATCTCTCTCTCTCTCTCTCTACTGTTCTTCATAAAATGCATACAATATACATTCCCATAGCAAATCTATGCCACATGCACACACATTGACAAAAAAATATACTATATACACTGTTCATTCAAACAAAAAAGTCTCCTCCTCCTCCTTCTCTTTCATTTTGTAAATTTCTATCCCAAATTCGCAAAATATCCATTTCTGATTATCTTACTGGCAAATCCCCCCCCCCCTCCCAATAACAATACTTTTGCACCATTGACCTCGAAGGGTGCATATCCCATTCCTTCCCTTTTTCATGTAGAGTTGATTGCATCGGCACCCTGTATCTGTTTGTTTGTTGTTTTCTTCACACAGTACTTCTAATTAAAAAAATGTCCTTCCACAAATATGATGGGAATTTTTTTTTCTGATAATCTCCTAACACATAATGAAGAGTTGGAAAAACATAAGGAAAATTAAAGAATTGCCAACTACATGTACACCTTTGACTTGATTTGCCGAATAAAATGATAATGATAATATCAAGTTTTTAACAAATGAATCCTTAATTATAATTCATAAGATTTTTCATACACTTCAACTGATTTCTTTCTCTAAATTTTCATTTTCAATTAAAACCACCCTAATATTACAGTGGACTTCCTCATTTAAATCAAAGAATTATTAGGTTAATCTTTGTTTTTTCCTGTTGTTGAAAGATTATATCAGTTAATATACTATACATTAATTATAAGCTGGGTTAGTAATTTGATATATTAAAGTATCTTTTTAAAAATAAAGCAACAAAATTTCCTATAAAAAAAAAGAAAGCAGGACTGAAGGTCACAGCTTCAAAGTTGCCAAGCCACATTGTAAATCAAATGTTAGAGTTCCTTCTCTTTTCAATCCACAAACAACAGGAATGGACTGCCAAAATTGGCAGATCAAGCACCATCAATATACAGCTTCAAATCTGGGCCCCATTTCACAAAACTTGTTATCAATAACAAGTTGCGATAACTGTTAAAAGCTACTAAAATCTTTGCATCTGACTGGTCAAGAGCAAATTTGTCACAGAAATGTGGCAGTTATTACTGATATATAACAAGTTTTATGAAACGGGGCCCTGAATTTGAAAAGCATAGGCATCACCATCCTCTCAAGTACCTGTTACCAATGTTTTGTGATTGTCCAAAGTGTTGTGATTGTCAAGATGGGCTCATAAGCTGATGTTTAACCCATTCGTGACAGGAATTATTTAAAGCCTAATTTGATCAGCTTTTATTCTTCAAATTGGCAACACCAACATTTTTCTTTTATTGCTACATTTTTCCTATAAAACATCTGAAATAAATACAAATTGACAGAATGTATGATGAGAAGTCATAAAGTTGCCAGTTTGCAGGGAAAAACGGTAAATTTAACATTTTCATCGCATTGCCAATTTAAGGATTTTAATGCTTATTTTCCTTTTAAGAAATTTCAGCACCAAACAACAAATATTGATGCAACGAAAGTGGGCACAATATGTGTAGATTTTTTTGCTCTTTCTGCTCATGTATTTGGTATGATTTTTAGGGCTCTGCATCAAAAGTTATTAGACCAAACCACATAATGTGGACCCTCTGTCACAAATGGGTTAAAGCCTCAATAACCAAGTAAGTAAGTAAGTATTAAAGGAAGTAAATAAGAGATTAAAGAAGTGATTTGCAACATACCTCCGAATGTAAAGGCGATGAAAAATCACTGGCAAAACTGGAGTCGACTTGATCGTAAGAAGAGTCATCGCTTAGCGGACCCGGTGTGCTGAGGTCACTGTCTCCATTAGCCCCACCGAGACCATCATCTACTTCCCCTGTCGGGGGCTGCTTCTTCTTCTTTTTCTTCTTCACCTTTTTGTCGGGAGAGGTCTTCTGCTTCTGAAATTTTGCCAGCTGCCAGTCACAAAATGACAGGGAGATTTGTTAATTGGCATGATGCTAATGAAAGTCACTGCAGGATGCACAAGACAATGCTAGCTTTTCTTCTTCTTTTTTAACTGCCTGGGCAGAGAAAAAATCATGGAGGCCTCAGGTGAGCTGCCTCTTTAATTCTTTAATTCTTTCATTCTAAAATAAAAACAGGACTAGAGAGTATGTGCTCCTGTGGGCGGCCGTCCCCTGTGAGCGGCCGGTGGTGAATAAAAACTAAAAATTAAAAAAATATTTTTGATATCCCTTCAAAAATTACCTTGGACAGTCTCAGGTAGGTTCTAGTGCAGCAAAAAACATACTCAGCGGAAGCAGTAAGCATAATGAGTCTCACTGATTATCATTAGAAGTCGACACCACCAGTCACTGACTGAAAAATGGCAGTTTCTTAACTTTTAAGTTAAGAAAGTTTGACATACTTAAGCCAATACTTAAGCTTTATTTGTTCAATTTGATAACTGATTTCATTTTTATTTAAGAGAATGAAGTTCATGGTCCATATTTTGCTGCAGAAATTCTTATTTATACCACCAGAGAAAAAGTTGCATGGGGGTGGCCGCTCACCAGAGCCATTTTTCAAGATGGGTCCTGTGAGCAGGCACCCTATGTAAAACGTGTATAAAATGCAGGTTTTTGTAGGAGATTGTACTCTGCCTTCATTTTTTTGTCAGGGCATTTGGTAGATCATCACTTTTGACAGATTTTATGGGTTTCTACACACTACACAGTATACTTTTCATAAAGTATTGGTGTGTAAAGCATGAAATTCAATATTAATTTTGTTTACTTCGTCACAAATATGGCGCTAAATGCTCGCCAAATGATAGGCGGCTGCCCACAGGGGTAGGGGCGCCCGCACACAGGACCCCTAACATCGTTTTGAAAAATGGACACTACTGACCACGTAATTGGCCAATAATTTTAAGTTTGCCCTCTATTCAATTAGCAGGTATTTGGACTCTGCATTGATGGTATTGAACTATGTGCGAGTCTTTGATTAATAAATATAATACGCAAATTCCCTTTAAGCGGCCACACACCAGAGCCGGTACTCTATACATCAGAATGTCTCTCCATCACTCCATGAGTTGCAGAGCATAAAAACTCTACACATGTATGTACTACATTCAAGGTAAATGCAAACAGGATTAGCCCTAGACCGAAGTGTTCTGTCTCTAACAGTCGTCGTTAGCCTCGTATTTTGGTAGGGTCGGCACTCCTCCTTTTTAGAGACAGAAGCGCCCTAATGCGATATGCATGCAATCTCATTGTCATGGGCACGACAATGAAAAACTACCTCAAATTAGCTTTTTTCCACCTTTATTTATGAATGTAAAAATATAATTACATACTACAGAGTAGAACTATACAATGTAGCTTACCGATTTTGTGTTTGATTCCTTTTAACTCTCCATTTTCAGGTAAATCCAGGGTCCTAACGTTAGGTCCTCTCAGTTGAAAATCTTGCAGCAGCCAACCTATATCTCTGTACATGTTCGCCTCCGCGCTTTTCGCAGGGAGATCAGCGAATTTGCGACTCGCATTTCAACCGTATTAACGAGCGACCAATACGAAACAACAACAACAAAAACATCGTTCGTACGTATATGCCCAAACGTACGTATGTGGTCGAACGTTTGAATACGGCCGGTTGAAATGCGAGTCGCAAATTCGCTGATCTCCCTGCGAAAAGCGCGGAGGCGAACATGTACAGAGATATAGGTTGGCTGCTGCAAGATTTTCAACCGAGAGGACCTAACGTTAGGACCCTGGATTTACCTGAAAATGGAGAGTTAAAAGGAATCAAACACAAAATCGGTAAGCTACATTGTATAGTTCTACTCTGTAGTATGTAATTATATTTTACATTCATGAATAAAGGTGGAAAAAAGCTAATTTGAGGTAGTTTTTCATTGTCGTGCCCATGACAATGAGATTGCATGCATATCGCATTAGGGCGCTTCTGTCTCTAAAAAGGAGAAGTGCCGACCCTACCAAAATACGAGGCTAACGACGACTGTTAGAGACAGAACACTTCGGTCTAGATTAGCCCCAGCTCAATTCTGCTAGAGCTACAAATTGTTTTGTTGTTGATTTTCATTCAAGTCTTTTCTTTGTTTTCAACCATTATTTGTTTTTGTGTAGGATTGGATTTTATTTTGCATAGAATGAATCCTTTTGAGTTTAAAAAAAATTACACACCATAACACTTGATAACAACACTCATACATCATACATGTATACATGTATCTAAATGCATATTGGCTGTCACAGTCAGACAAATGTTAGAACTTAATCTCATACTCAAAGTACAATGTCAATATATCAAAAGGCAATAGCAATCCAATTAAAATAGCAATGCAACAGCAAATGCAATAACGACAACATGAAAGACACTGAGTGACTGACACTGTCATTAATTTTCAATTTCATAATGCAAATAATTTTGCAGGGTCTAGATCTAGGGTCTACTCTAAATATATTGTCAACAAGTCAATTTATCTGTTATTTAATACTTGTTTGGATATTCATCATACAATAATTTATCTCTTTCTCAGAATTTGCTCCAGACATAGATCTAGTTCACAATGACTGACTGAAACATGTTTTCAAAAGTAACTCCATTTTCAATGGGGACAAACTTGTGTAATTGCAGGAGTCATATTGACAGTCATCAATCATTTGTGTCAATGCATGCGCATGAATGACATTTTTTCAATGCTTGTCATGGCTGTGCTTATTCGAAATTTATTGAATGAATTTTAAATGACATCAGTTATTATTCTGAATGCTAGGCATGAAAATAACTAATGGTAATTTTCAGAACAATCAACAAATCATCGGCTTGGCATGCTTGGGGGACAGGAACTGAAGAAATCCACCGCTGTTGGTGGTTTCAGCTCAATGCGAGGCGAGTGACCGGTGAGTCACCCGCCGACGCTTCCCGCGAGAACATTTCCACCAACCGATGGCACCAACTTTGCTGCGTCTCATTTCTGTGCTAATTTCTAGAATAAGAAAAAGGTTTAAAGCCATTCCTTACCCTCTCCCTGCCTGCCAGTAATTTCTTCTTTCTATCTTCGTCATCCATTTTACACCAGCATCATCACAAATGATAGTAATCGTCATAACATTTCCTAGCGTCCGGTCTGCTCCACCGACACTTGACAGTTATTCGACGTGGAAGTTATAACATGGCTGACGAAAACGCGATCACAAACCTGTGTGATCGCGACCGATCGCGACCGCAGCTGAACTTTGAGCTTCAAAATGATATAATGCATTCAACCTAGATGGCAGCAATGCACAAATTGAAGTGAATCTTTATTCAGATCGTTTAATTTAATATATTGAACTAATTATAGTTCTAATTTGCATAGAAGATATGAAGAGTTTGTTCGCGGGGGCCGCTCACAAGAGTGATAGGTTATCTAAAAATCAGCATTTAAGACCAAAAGTATCGTATATACGTATATCCAGAGGAAAAAGGTCTTCTTTGTTCTTACCCTAAATGAAATCCCACATTCGCTTTTTTTTTCTTCAAGTTTTTCCACCAAAGTCAAAGAGGTTCAGTACTATTATATCTCCTTTAATTTTATCATGTGCAACTCTTTATCACATATGACAGAATATATTTCCTTCAGTTTCTCTCTCCTTTAGTTTCTCGCTATTTCTCTCTCTCTCTCTCTCTCTCTCTGTCTCTGTCTCTCTCTCTCTCTCTCTCTGTTTCTCGCGGCATCGCATTGCTTCTCATGCACTATTTCTCCTCTTTCTCTTTCTGTATCAATGAAGACTCATTCCCCCCCCCCCCCCATTCTCTCTCCCTCTCCCTCTCTCGCGCACACTCTTTCTCTCTCCCTATCTCTCTTTCATGCATTTTACTGCTCTTTATATTTTTTCCTCTTCCTTTATTTGTATTAGTGAATACTCCTTCCCCCTATGATTATCTGTCGATCTCTCACCCGGTCTTTCTCTCTCTCTCTCTCTCTCTCTCTCTCTCTCTCTCTCTCTCTCTCTCTCTCTCTCTCCCTGTTTTCTATGTATAGTAATAAGATGATGATGATGATGATGATGATGATGATGATGATGATGATGATGATAATAATAATAATAATAATAATAATGATAAGATACAGAAGTATAACGACCTGGCATGGGAGCCGAAAAGGATATGAAAGGTGAAGGCGAAGGTAGTACCATGGAGCAATATCTTTTTTATGGCTCCATGGTAGTACCAATAGTCATCGGAGCCTTAGGAACTGTAACAACCTGACACAGAAGCTTCCTGGCTAATCTAGGAGTCGAGGTGTCCTTTGAAATGATACAGAAGGCAAGCTTGCTTGGGACAGCTCATATCCTACGGAAGGTCTTGAACTAGAAAGAGAAGTGAACAATGAGAAGAGGACTTGTTTGATAGAATAGAGAACAGATAATCCTAGATTTCTAGAAGAAGTCCGGTTGCTGTTTAATATACCAACAGAACATCAAGTTGTGGAAAAAGGAATTAATAATGATAATAATAATGATAATGAAGATGATGATGATGATGATGATGATGATGATGATGATGATGATGATGATGATGGTGATGATGATGATGATGATAATGATGATGATGATAATGCTGCTGACGATAATATGTTTTGTTCACCCAGGGTAGCCTCTCCAGAGAAGACCCTGCAATCATTACCCCAGCTTTAGCACAACCACAGAGATGAATCCTCAAGACATCTCTGTGGTGACAACTGAGCACTCGGTGCATTCAAGGAATAAATCCTGCCAGGTACCCACTGTCTACACCTAGGTCGAGTGTGGCAAATTAATGTAGAGTACCTCAAGCTAATTCATTCCTCCTGACCTCAAAATTTTTCTCCTCTTTCTCACTCTGTATCTGTGAAGACTCTTTTCCCTTCTCTTGCGTTATTTCTCTCTCTCTCTCTCTCTCTCTCTCCCTCCCCTGTCTCTCTCTTGTATTGTTTGTCTCTCTCTCCCTCCATCTCTAACTCCATCTCAAAAATTCCGGGTCAAATGGATACCCCCCCCCCCCCGTTCCCAGAGTTAATATTTAATGTCCCAATCATCTTTATCCATTTTCATAATTTCAACAGTGTTTCATACATTAATCTTTCTTTATTTCTGTATTTCTTTATTTCCGTACAGCGCTTAGAGACATCAGCGAAATGTATTAGGTGCTATAAAAATCCAGAATATATTATCATTGTTATCACTTTTCAGTTTAAGTTGATAAAGATCAATAATTCAGATTAACCTGTTGAGCACAATTTGATTTTAGTATAACACACATCTCCATAGACCCTAGCCCTAGTTATTTAGGGCTTAGTGTTCAATGAGTTAAGAACAGATAATAGGGGGGGTCCAACAAAACATCAAGAAAGAAAAAATACCAGAAAATCTCAATATGTTCTTTAATACAAAATTTATTCCACCTTACTTTCTAAAACATCTTTGTGACACTTTAGCTTAGCATTTTAAGCATTCATTCTATAATTTAACCTTACACCCAATCATGTTTTAATGATAATATACACATACATGAAAAAATTGAAAAATCAGAACTTTGCCCAGATCCTGAATGATTTAGGCAAATTATATAAAAATGATTGTGACAAATAATCAGTGCACTGAAAATGTACAAAAACAGTCGAAATTTATATCAAAAAGAAAACTGATTTTACACAAAGTTCAGTCTAACTATACTATAGCATTTTGGATTTGTTAACTATTTGAAACTTTGACAAATCATGGCATTATCATTTCTATCAAGAAAGGCAAAGTAGTGTGCTACATTTCATACATTTATCAACATAAATGGATAAAAGTATAGTAAAAAAAAAAAAAAAGTATTGAAGACCAAAAGAAGAAACAGGAAAAAACAGGAGCAATAATATTAAAGTAAAATAAGATTACTGATAGCGGAAGGAACGTGTAATGAAAGAAGGATGAAAGGATAAAAGAAGGATAGAAGGATAAAGGTCGAAGAATAAGACAAGGGTGGGAAGGCATACGATGATAAATTATGGAGGTGCCTCCACATAACCTTCTCTGTATGGGGGACATGCCTACTTGTACCAAAGGCACTGACGATCCAAAGTTTGAAAAATGTAGGGGCGCGGGGCTGAGCGGCACACACTCATTACAGTGTACAGTAGGGCAGCAGCACCATGCATTCAGCTGATAATGTGTGATGCCACCGTTCTATGGGAGATAGCGCAGATCGTATGTAAACGGCCAAGTGATGCACTGACGCCATTGAAAATAAAGGATGGCACGCACCCCCGCACCACCCCCTGGATCTGCCAAGGAAAGGCCTTCTCACTGTGGGATTTCACATAGAACTCTTTATAATTCTTAAAGTACAATGAAAATCAAGTTTAATAGAAGTATACTAGTAAAGGGTCTTGTTATTGGCACCGTAAAATGAGGAGGAAAAAAATACAACATGCCATTTGTAAAAAAAAAAAAAAAGTGAAAAACATTAGAAGGAAATGTACAATGCATCATAATTAAATAACAAAGTTTAAAGTGTTTTCTGAATAAATTTTTCTGAAGTTAACTTAATCTACTAAGCAATGGAAACTTTTCCCCTAAAAACACTGATTTTTCATTTTAAAAAACATGAAAAACGGGACGTTTTGGTAGCTAAATAATTACAAAAGGTCCGCTCTCTGAATAAGAATATGATCAAGTACTTTTAACATAGAAATCATTCAACAGCATTCGTTAATTTACACATTACAATAAATGAAATACACACAAGAGCAAAGATAAAAGGCTACATTATACATAAAGAACATAAACTACATATTCAGTCATAAACTCACAATGTTATTTTGTTGTAATACACAATTTACATATATAACGAGCACAATATACAAAGAGACTAAAATTGTCATTTTTTAAAGACATTGATTTACAATCAATGTACAAAACAGAATACACACACAAATTCTCCACCGTATACTGCGCATACCAAGCCAACGTGGAGTGTTGCTATTAAAATATCACATGCAATGCTTTCGTGACTTTCTCTTCAAAAGCAATATCAAAGTATTTCTGTAACGTGCTTTGTAAGTTCCGTCAGCATTTAGAAAAATCCTTCATATATTGCTGAGCATTATTACATCACTCCAGTTTCTTATTTTTAAAGATGCATCTTTACAAACATCGTACCTATATGTATCTTTATTTGTAGCAAATATCAATAATTATTCACTAACAAACACCACAACAGCTTTATACTACATGTGAACTTCACTTACCGGTATCTTTTTTTTTTTAGGTAAATACACTGCAATATCTATATATGGCTGCTAGTTCAATATCAATTATGAAAAAAAAAAATCTTCTCAGTGTTTAACATGTGCAATCCCACTAAGAAGAAGTTCAGTAACAATAATCATGAACATGATTACCGTATACTACTAGTTTTTAAAACATACGAAATAAGAATTTCAGTGATAATTTTCAATACGATGATGTAACGTGGAAAGTCATCACTCCATAAATTTACAGAATTTCACAAAATCCTAGTGCACTACACAGGAAAAAAAAATCTCAGCACATAAAGGCATGAAAACGAAGAGCATTTACTATAAAAAAAAGAAAGATTTATAAAAAGAAAGTTTTAAAAACTAATGAAATTTGAAAGCATGAAGTACAAATATCCAAACCTAAGTTTATGCTACATGAAATGAACAAGAACATCAATATAAAAATCTAAAATGAAGAGCATATGAAGGAATTATCTCCCAATGTTTGATACTAATTGCCTCCTTTCCAAAGGAAGCAAATAATGACGTTCTATGGAGGAAAAAAAACCTCTTTCAGGGTTTGAAGAATATTATCATAACACAAATGCTGCATTTCATATCCTTGTTTGAAAAATCTGTAAAAAATAATCAAAGGGGGCATTCGGGCATACACAAGTAAACAAACGTAGTAAAATCAGGCACTTTCATCAATTTAATCTAAAGATAATTAATTTCTCCTGAAAATCAGAAAATCTCAAATACACATGTTAAGATACCACGTAGAGAAAACATTAGAGAAACTATCATTTTGAAACCCTGAAACAATCACAGGTCCATGAAAGAACACGCTTTGTCATACAACCAAACACAAACCAACATTCATGAATACATTTATAATCGGGCATAAATTATTCAAAGAAAGCAACATGTTATATATAAAATTCAATTTTTCATCAGGAAGGATGTTTGCTGGCTGCGTCATGTATCATTTCTAATATTATTGTCTGGCTGCAAGAGAGAAAAAAAACATATATTCCCGGGCCGGATCAAGAATTTTTCAAAAGGGGAAGGGGGGGGGGGGGGGTGTCAGCTTTTTCAGGTGTCTGTCTTACAAAAAAAAAAAAAATTGCTGATAAACTCAACAACTTCTCGCATTAAAAAGGGGGGCTGCGGCTGAGTAGGCCCACCCGAGTTTCAAAAGGGGGCAGCGGCTGATTCAATCCCCCCCCTGGATACGCCCCTGTATTCCGGAGGGTTGCGTGTGACAAGAGTGTGGGAATAGAAAAAGAGAGGAGGAATGTGAAATTTACAAGGCTGCAGCACATCAAAGAGGGAGTTGCATTGATATCAAATCTTCGAATGAGACACTTCCGTTCAAAACAAACTGCTGCATGAGGCCCTTAGTACAACTAAATGTACCTACACGTATCATTTCTAATATTATTGCGTGTTTTGGATTGGAACTGGAATGACAAAACCTTCACAAAAACAGCTTGCTGTATATCAAGCATCCCATAACCAAACGCTAAACATCCAGCATCAATTTTTCATGTGGCATATTTTTGCAACCTTTGCTGGTATTGAGTTATTCAAGAAGCCCTTACAGACAGGTTTGACTATGAAACCTAAGAATTCTTTTTCTATCACACTGTACCACAATCTACCCTCATTGCATTCCATAATCCCACTTCTAGAAAAAAACACAAAATTAACATCTCTACATGGTATCGCTACACTTAAATCTGCATTGCTACATGTATATCTAATTACATTATGATCATAACTGTTACACACAGAGGCAACATCCTTCTTATATATTTCTTTTTATTACACAACATGATTAATTTCATGCTCGTACGTACTTGATCAAAGGTTGCTTTTTCATTTTTTTCTTCAAACATATATACACACGTAATCAATAAATATCACTCATAACATACAATATTAGATGGATCATATTTCAAGCCATCAATTAACAACCAGACTTAGATGATTTTTATGTTTTGTTTTGGGGGTTTTTTTTTTCAAAAGGAAAAGTGCATCTCATAAACCATTCACAAGTTCCATAATGTTCAAAATATTGGAAGGCATCTTCCAAAGTATGGTGTGTGGTGTAATTCAGACTTACGGTATTATGTTGCTGTGCTCAAGCCCCTTCACATCACAATACATAACTCAAAAGATGAAAAGCAACTGGAACATAACACAATAAATATAAGGATAAATCAAGAGTTGTAAAACTAAATTACTGTCAACATCTTCCACATCATTATGTCTCCTCTGTCTTTACTTATTTCTCTTCTATTTCAAATCGCGACTTTCCAGCCTAATGTGTGAAAATAATCAACTCTGAACTGATAACCCTTCTTGTAAAGTGCTTCATTTTCAATGTACCATCCATACAAAGATGACACCCAAGGACTAACACTGGGATCTCCTTTTTGCCTTTATTAAGCAAGGCAGAACCATACTGCCTATATAAATTTAAAACAAACACCACTCACAAATACAGACTCATGTCTGTCCATTTACTTTGGTCTCATTTTTTTTTTTTACACAACTCAGTGCTTGAAATATTACCTCAATTTACCACTATCATTTTGCACCCTTTCTTCTAAGCCAAAGTGAGTTTGACAAAATATCACGCGAATGTTCACATTCAGTGGGTGCATGTAAAAAGCCACTCGTTTCCTTTCATTTATACAACGGTAGACCCTTAGAGAGCCTTACCTCCAGTCACTGTGACTTAAACAATGTACCATATGAGAGTCATGGTCAGTTTAAATTCATGGCAATGAGTGGCTATAAACAAATTAAATTGACACTAACAGGTGTATTTCAGCAAAAAAGAAGAAATGCATCATCGACCTTTGACCTCTAGCGATCATTCTCACCTCACAACAGGAAGAAGAAATACTTTTATCATAGTACGCAAACATGGGACACGATAACATTTAATCAGTAAAGACTAGGAAGGTTTTAAGCTGACTTGGCTGACTGGCTGCCTGGATGACAGTCAGGTGCGCATCATACATCCTCGCTAGGTGGGCCGTCTTTCTCTACTGGGGGAACCGCCTGGTAGTCATTCTGGTCTTCTCCAGGTTTCTTCCGCTCGAAGAAGCCGCACTGCAAGGAGGAAGAGGGGTGGAGAGGTTAGAGTATGGTCAGAAACAATAAAAAGGTGTGCGGATGTCATATGACATATTTAACAGAGGAAATAAGAAAATGACTATCCCGAAGAGTTAACCCATAGAGGTACAGTGTCTCCTTTAGGAGACGCTTTGGTAGTATCTGCTGATCAAGAAGGCTGGGCATCACACATTATATGAGCAGAAAGAGAAAAATTCACAGAAAGTTTTGAGTCCATTCCCAATGCAGTACGTTATTGCGTTTTCGAATAACAGCAGTCTGAATATAACTAATCATTAAACTCTTTAAACTGGCAACACAGTGAATATCATATAATCACCATTTCCGTGCTCAAATTGGCGGTTTCAGCTTAAATTTTGCAATCATAATTCATTTTGGTTCATGTTATATCTATAATCATTTTTTTCAAATCATGTAAGAGTGGAAAAAAATCATATTTGTTGCCAATTCGAGGAATGAAGATGATTAATTTAGACCTTTAAAAAAGCTCTGTACTTCTATGGGTTAAAGCAAGCAAGAGTTTACAAGATCAGAGTGCATAACACACATTCCAGCCATCAGAATGAAGAAGGGGAAGACAAAGCAAAGGTTGGAGAGGAAGAATTGGAGAAAGAAAAAATAGATGGAAAAAAAAGAAGAGGGAGATGCGGGAGGACAGGTCAAAAACCCACAGAAATAGAAATGAAATTGATTTTACATCAGAGCAAATTAATTCAATTCATGTATTTCCATCAATAGTTTAAAAATACATATAGACAAAGTATAAAAGCATAAGACAGAGGAGAAAGCAAGAAAAGCAAAAGCTTTATGAAGAGCTGCCACCTTGAGTATCAAAATATAATAACATATAATATATAATAGAAATAGATGTAGATGGGCAAAATTGACTAGATATCATACAAGTTATTTTCAAAAAACAACAACAACAAATACAATAAAATAAAAAACAACCAGGACAAGCCCAACACAGACAAGGTATAATGCCAGACAAAGAGCCTAATATTGCTTCAGTAAATATGACTTATAGTTACGCTTAAGTGAATTTAAAGATGGACTTGTCTTTATAGCTGGGTGTAATTCATTCCTGATCTTGGATCCCCTATAAAATATACTTGTCAGACCAACATAAGTTCTATTTAAAGGCATCAAAAATGAGATCTAGTGACATTTCTTCCATATGTATATCAGTTTAAAACAAAAGTTAGAGAGAGAAAGAGAGAGAGAGAGAGAGAGAGGGAGAGAAAGGCACAGAGAAATGCGAGATACATCACAATTACACACCTATCAACACAGACAAACAGAATTGGAGGGAAAAAGAAAGAGTGACAGAAGGAGAAAGAGAGACACACAGAGTAAAAGGAAAAGAGAGTTAGAGAGAGAAAGAGAAAAAACAGAGAGAGGGAGAAAGAAGGAGAGAGGGGCAAACAGAAATGTAACATACATCACAACGACACACCTATCAAGACAGACAAACAAAATGGGAGGAAAAATAGAAAGACAGACAGACAGGAGGAAAAAGAGAGACACACAGAGTAAAAGGGAAAGAGAGTTAGAGAGAGAAAGAGAGAAAAAAGAGAGAGGGAGAAAGAAGGAGAGAGAGGCAAACAGAAATGTAACATACATCACAATGACACACCTATCAACACAGACAAACAGAATGGGAGGAAAAATAGAAAGACAGACAGGAGGAAAAAGAGAGACACACAGAGTGAATGGAAGAGAGAGGACAAGAAGAAGAAGAAGATGGAGAGGGTGCGAGAGGGGGGGGGACAAACAGACAAGGAAGATACAGACAGAGGGAGGGATAATAACTCACTTTCCATAATCCTAAGATAATGATGAGTAGTAGGATGATACCGCCGAGCACCGAGACGACGATGATCCACCAGGCAATACTTACAGGGGGAGGCACTAACTCTTCGGCAGTGATGGTCGTGGTTGCCTGTACAAAACAGAATACAACAGAATAATCGGACATGATATTATGACGCTTTCAGAAACAGTATGTACTGGGTGATTCCATAAACAAGGGGTCCAAGTTGTGATATTTTTGGTGTCCCAGTTACTTTAGGAACTTTGAGCTGAGGCCATCAGAATTGTCATGAAACTAGTTAGATTTAAGTTGGCTACCAAATATTGAACAGTATGCCCTAAATGTTCATTCATTAGATCTAATATGAGACTTCACTCTATTTTCATGACAGTTTTGATGGCATATTGTTCAAAGTTCCCTATGTAACTGGGACACCATAAATGTCATAACTTGGCCCCCTAATTTATGTTATTACCCTACTACACATGTTGCTTGCATTGGGACTGGGGAACCACTTAGAAAATGTCCTCTGCTTTTACGAGTTCCACCACATAAAGCACATCCCTGGCAGTATCACCGACAGGAATCCTTTCCAATCGACTTCCAAAGTCCACTGTTTAAATACATTACAAGACTTGAAAACTTCTCAAAAATATCTCAAATTTATATTGGGTACTAAGTGGAGAATTAAAAAACAACTGTATCAGCTTTGGTAAGTTGTTATTGTCAGCATCTATACAATGCTATCATTATCATTATTTCGTTTCCAACATGTATATGTTGAATTGTGCAATTTGTAACCCATACAAAATTTAGCTATTGCTTGTGGAGCATGAGATTTTTAATAAAGCCCATTTTATCTATCTGTCTATCCAGCTGTCTATGGTATTTATCTATTTATCCATCTATCTATCTATCTGTCTATTTATCTCTCTATCTCTCGATCTATTTATCTGTCTATCTACGTTATCTACTTATCTATTTATCTTTCTATCACTCGATCTATCTATCTATCTATCATGTAGAGGTGTTGTGGTCCAGTGCATCAGTCTCTGGGCTTTGAACCACAAGGTACGGAGTTCGAATCCCTGCCGCAGCATTAATGTCCTTTGGCAAGACACTACATTTGCCACACTCTAGCCAGGTGTAAATGGGTACCGGCAGGAAGAAATTCCTTGAAAGCGGTGAGCACTGAAATTGGTAGCCTAGCTTTAAGCCAGAATAATATTGGGAGCGCCTTGAGCACCTTGTTTGGTGGATATGTGTGCTACTATCTATCTATCTCTCTATCTCTTGATTTATCTATCTCTCTGTCTATCTATCTACACGTATCCATCTCTCTATCTATCTACCTACTTATCTACATACCTATCTAACTATCTATCCATCCATCTACCTATCTATGTATCTTTCTCTCTCTATCTATCTATCTCTTTAATAAGCACTCACCTTGGTAGAGTCACTGAATTCCCTAGGGAGGGGTACATTATAAGGAATGGTCTCCACAGTAGCGGTTGCAGTAGAAGCTAGGGCCATCTGTATCACTGGTGTTGTGTCTGATAGATCCTGCAAGATCGCAAGAATAATCATAATTAATAAATTTGATGTCTATGAACATTTCATAACTTCAATGACTGATTTATTGATAGATAAAAAGATTGCAAGAATAATATACAAATAATGCACAGATGTGAGTGTGTAAGTGGTGATGCAGCACACTCGAGGGTATTTACAATGTACGACTAGCACGAGGCGCTTGCGCCGAGTGCTTTTGCATAATATTGCAAATACCCGAGATGCCTGCATCACCACTAACATCACGAATTTAAATCTGTGCATTATTTGTTTTATAAAACGGGTCGGCAGTATGACTTTGCAGTGGAAAATTTGTTAAAATCGCTCCAAATTTCCTCAGATCCTACAGACAATCAGGCAACATCTGCTTTCTCTTATGACATCACAAGCGTAGCCAGTGTGATGCGCCCGCGGCCCGGGAGCACCCCTGAGTAAGCGCATCAAGATCCTTGTGATAACTAGAAAGACCGCGTATTTCATGGCGCGCGTGTCAGTTTTTACGCGCCAGAGGTAAAGTGATGCATCCAAAATGCACAGTGCTGCACAAAAAAATGCACGGCTGGAAGGTTGCGTAGAATTAAAGCATGAACACGTGACATGCATACGCACTCGCAATTGGCTACATCTTTGAACCTGTTTTATAATAATGATTAACAAATTTGATGTCCATAATGACTGATTTATCAACATTCATTTTTATCCAAGTCATTCAAAACAGATAGTAATCAAAATACAAACGTTCCCTGGAAAAGAGGCAAACACCCCAAATCATGTTTTGTTTAGGACTGGGATGCCATTAACCCGCTGAACACTAAGCCTGAGATAACTCAAGTTAGGGTCTGTGGAAAATGCATGTTATTCTGCAATCAAATTGTGCTCAAAGGGTTAAGAATACCCGAAGATTTGAATAAAAATCTTTATAAAATGGGTTCAAGGATGTAGCCAATAGCGAGTGCATATGCATGTCACGTGTTCATGCTTTAATTCTACGCAACCTTCCAGCCGTGCGTTTTCTGTGCAGCACTGTGCATTTTGGATGCATCACTTTACCTCTTGCGCATAAAAACTGAGACGCCATGAAATATGCGTTCTATAAAAGAGAAGTCAAAAAGGATTTTGATGCGCTTACTCAGGGGCACATCACACTGGCTACGCTTATGATGTCATAATAGAAAGTAGATGACTCTTTGTCTGTGCGATCTGAGGAAATTTGGAGGGGTTGTAACATATTTTTCACTACAAAGTCATACTGCCCACCCGTTTTATAAAACAAATAATGCACAGATTTCAATTTGTGATGTCAGTGGCGATGCAGGCATCTTGGGTATTCACAATATTATGCAAAAGCACTCGGCGCAAGCGCCTCGTGCTTGTCGCACATTGTAAATACCCTCGAGTGCGCTGCATCGCCACTGACACACTCACATCTGTGTATTATTTGTATAATATTACATGTAGCAATTGTATAAAAAAAAAAGTACACAGTTGATGTGCTAATTGGTACCCTGGAGTATCAACTACAAATTCACCATTTTGTTAATTTTTTTTCTTCGACACTGTACCCTGGGTACTGAAAAACATGAGAAAGCACTTTGTAGTCTTTTTTGTAAGAAGATTGTAATGAATTTAAGAAATTTGTCGTCATACATCATAAATGAAGGAAAATCGGCACTTGGATCGTTATCACCAATCATGACATGAAAGTCTCCATGACAACATTGCATAACTGTATGATGATGGAGACAAGATGGCGCTACATGACGCTGTACTCAGGGTTTTGACAGTATCTCGTAGTGAGGGGGGGGGGGGGTATCAAAATTACTTTGAAGTATTCATACTTTATCAAATTGGCAGGCTTTGTTCTTTTATCCATATAGAACTCTGAAGAACCTACAAGCATGTACTGAGAGGGTGCAATTCTTATAAGGGGGTATCACAAAGGGAGCCTTTTAGTATACCTTCTGGAACGTCCTCTCCCAGAAGCGTGCAAGGAGCCGCACCACTTTGCTCTTGGTGGCTTTGATCTCATTTATGGTGCAATTGATGATAACACAGGAGTCTGCAGCACAGAAGATGGGGTCTGTCTGGGCGAGGGCTTCGGCCATCTCCGGAGCACGTCTTCGGCGACCGCTGACTTGGGTTGTCGAGTTGGAGATCTGAGCTCTTGTGCTTGCGTCAAGCTGATTGCAAAAGAGAAAAGGATGTTCAAAACTTCCTGATTCGGTGAGGAAGACTTAACCAGTGGTGTTTTTTATTGAAAAAGAAAATCAATATTCATATTAATCAAAGTAAAGAGCTTTCTTTGTACTGGAAAATTAGTAACCAGGGGCAAAGCACATCATCTACTAGCTGATTGGTTGACTGAAACCCTGACTGCTCATAAAGCAAGTGCTTGATTAAATATAAGCAAACAGTGCACTAATGGCTTCAAGGGCTGTCTGAGGGAGGTAATCACGATGGGTTTTCCCCTGTAATCCACTTTTTAGTACACTCACTCGATGATGGCAACATCTTTTACAAGCAATTCCATGCCTTACATTCATTCCTTCTGGATTAATCTTTCCATGGGTGAGTTAAAGGGGGTACCCAATGCTGAATCAATGTTAACTCATTTGATAGAGCATGATTTTACTAGCAGAAAGTCATCTGCCTAAAGTTTTTTTAAAAGTCGTGTTACCAAGGAAACCCCCAAATGTGGTAAGTTTTCAGGATATTTTTGACCCCTCCGCTGTGACCCAGTTTCAACTGGGTACCCACTTTTACGTCAAAATGACGTCAAAGTGGGTACCTTGTCGCGCACTGATAGCAAAATGCGCGCAAGGTATAATACATATTGTACAGTCTAGCGCGCAGCACAACTGCAATGCGCGAAGCTGGGTACCCACTTTTACGTCATATCTCATCCTCAAACTTTTTTTGGTCATCTCTAGGCTTTTTATGATAAAATTAGCCAAAATGCATTATTTCGATTGAAAATCATCATATTTTTAATGTAATGTTTCTTAGAATTCTATTCTCGATCATCTATCAAAATATTTTTTACCATTGTGTAATCACTTTAACACGTCTCCCATGTCTGTTATCATGCCCAAGAATACATAACCAACATTTGTACAGACAATTCCATGACTTACGTTTACCCCCTCTGGATTAATCTTTCCATTAGTGATTTGGCATGTAACTGTCTGGTCGTTATCACCCTAATTTAACCAACATTTCTACAGGCAATTCCATGACTTACTTTCACTCCCTCAGGATTAATCTTTCCTTCAGTGACTTGGCATGTAACTCCCTCGTCTGTTATTATTCCCAAGAGATAGAGAAGGTAGTCTCCATTTTCATTCTTCTGAGGCCATCTGATGTCCAAGGTTATCCTGCCGGCATTGCTCGTACCGGTATTACGGACCTGTATCAAACAGACAAGTGGACAAGCAATTATGAGTGATTGCGAATTCTCAAATTTCACATGTCTTGCGCCATCATTCAATTCAGTTGCGACAGTCACCATAGCACAAGATGGGTTGACAACTGGTACTATCAACACCTTGCACTATAGCCTATAGACTAAACACTCCTAATTTAAGTAATTACAGACTTCTAACACTTCATGGCTCTCAATACTAGTTCTACTAACTCATCCTTCTTCTTCCCTGCACTTGGAATCTCTTAGTCAGTTTAACATTTCTTCAAGGGGGTCAACTCTCACTCGCGACATGTGCCATCTTGGAAAAAGTTGGCGAGCCGCGAGTTGGAAAATGGCCTTTCATTGTAAGGACGTTGGTGGCGCATGCATTGTGAAATGCGAGAATTACATGTGTGCCATGGACCAGAATAATCTTAGGCAGAGTTAATGCCTGTAAAACTGTAGAGGACACTGTGAAATGTAGAAGACAATATGTGCAGACAATCTGAAAAGTGCAGGGGCCTGTTGCATAAAACTTACTATAATAACAACTTTGCTTTTATCGTAACTCTTCATGGAATACTGGATTTTGATTGGCTGTTCACCAACATGCCATGCTCAACAACCAATCAAAATCCATTATTCCATGAAGAGTTACTATAATAGCAAAGTTACTATTATAGTAAGCTTTATGCAACGGGCCCCAGATATCTGGAATACTATGAGTAGAGCCTGTTCCTCTGTGAAACCGAATCCAACTTACAGCTTCGACAGGGAGCAGTCTGCCATCATATGTCTTTGCCCCTTAAAATCCAGAGTTTCAAGCTGGTATTAAAATCAAACCATTGGCCTCTATGGCCATTACTGTTAGTTATTAACTATTCTGGGTTAGAGAGGGCAACTGAATTAAAAAATTTACATCCATGTATGAATGAGACATATGAAAATACAATTAGGAAGCAAATATTGAGTTGATTCTCTTAATCTTCTTGCTTCCCTCCCCCTACATCCTATGACATCTTATTTTTTAATCTTCTACATGTCTGTTTTTAATCCAATTTCATTCATTATAACATAAAGTACCACAGATTAGGGGAGGGGGGAAGACGGATCCTGTACCTCATAAAGGTGTGTTACTGCCATGCCGATGTCGGCCTCTGAAGCATTTTTGGTAGGGAAGGGAGGAGTGATGTAGTTTTCTGGTACTTTATACGTAACAATTTCTGGAGAAGACGCACTGTTGGAAGAACGATAAACAAAAGTAAATAATGAAACATATAAACGATCTGTCAAGAATTGCATGTACTCACTTCCAGTGAAAATGAGGCAGTTTAGTTTATCAAGTTTCATGAAATCCAGAAGAGAAATTGGGGTCACAAAAAAAGAATCAAGTATGTCAGAGTACTGGGCAAAAAAGGGTGTTTAACATCACCCGAGTCGCCATGAAGCAATTGGATGGGCCCATGTTAGGCTGCTGGCAGGACAAATTGTCACTATTCTTCTCTGATAGCTGACGTGGCCATTAACCCTTATTGTACCAGCTGCATATCTCCCCTGTGCCATGTTTATTGCAGGGGTGCTGAAATATGCATGAGTGAGAATGCGACTATTCATGTATCTGGCAACTCTACGGAGGCTATTGTTCGTTGCTTTGACAGCTTAAAGACACACAGTCGTGGGCTTTCATGAGGAATTTGACACCATTCGGGTGCTCACCCAGTAACAGGTGTTGTCCATCACCCAGTGTGGAATTGAGTTTTATGACCAACAGACCTTATGTAATGCTTCGATATTCCACCCATTGCCCCACATGGTAAAGTCATTATCTCACTTTCCCTAGCCTGACAATGCCCGAAGCCAGCCGAAGAATGTCCATGGTGCTGCAGCTTGTTTGCTGTGCTCCAGAGATGCAGCTCTATTACAGGTATTTCCAGTGCTTTTCACAAAGTCTGGTGTCATCAAATTATTATCCACTCCTCATGAAAGCCCACGACTGAGTGTCTTCAAGGGTTAGTGGTTACACAATTGCCAAACATACAAACATCTTTAGAAATATTAACGGAGCTGATAATGCTTCCTTACCTGAGCAGCTTGAGGGTCGCATCCACAGTAACAGATACTGTCATATTCACCTCATTGTTGTCTAGTGTGTCGGCTTCCTCACTGTTCTCACTAAAAAAGATTATGATATGCATGTATATATTCATGAATACAAAGAAAAATATATACAGGCACACACAAATTCACTGGGCAAGTCAGACCTGATGCAAAATTCATAATTAAATTTGGTAAAATATATATCATAAATCAAAGAAATAAAATAAAATAAAATCTGATATACAGAAGAAATCAGAAATCAAGGGGGGATCAGTCATTTGCACATGTTAGACCTTATCTATGGAATTAATTGCCACAAGATATTTGTTATATTCCAAGTGTAGATTGTTTTCAAAATGCCCTCAAAACCCATTTGTTTAAAATTGCTTTTCAGTAGATCTACTTTCACAATGTTCTTCTTTTTTTTGTTGTTGCCAATTTTGTGTACTTTTGCTTTTGTGTAAGTTTTTTTTTTTCTCCACTGCACCTCAAGCACAGTAGTCATGTGGAAATGGCGCATTATAAATACCCTATATTATTATTATGATCATTATTATTATTACATGTGTATTGTGGATAAATCACTTTTTCTTTAAAATAAAAATGTGCTGTGGGCATAATTATGAAATACAAGACACTATATTGTTATGAATGTTGTGGTTATTTACCACTGATTCTCATGTGTTTGTGATTTTTTTCTTTTCTTTTATTTTTTGCATTCTGTTGGTCCAACAACGACATAATACATCAGTTATAATACTCTACTTCACAACTTTTGGACCTACTAAATGTATTTCAGTTTTGCGTAACATCTAGGCACTTTGTCTCAAAATGGTTTAAGTAGGCACTAAATATTACTATCAAAATGACAATTAATCATTACACTTTATAAGGTCATAGCATCCTGTCTTTACACTTACCTTCCGGCTACCAAATAGAATTCGATTTCATCCGTGTCTCCTGCGACTTGGGAGGTTGACAAGGTCAGGCCAAAGTCAAGCTAGAGTAGTCAAATGCAGGGAAACAATGAAATTGATTTCAGTCCATATATCAAAGCCACAAAATGGTCGTCCAAACTTAGGAAGATTTCATGGATTTCTAAGAAGTTTGGCAGATTTAACACATTTGGTTCATTTCTTTAAAAATCTTTCCCTATTTAGGACCTTTGGTCATAGGTTCTAACCCCGGCAGAGCACTAATGTCCTTTGGCAAGGCATTAATCTACATTTGCCACTCTCCACCCAGGTGTTAAATGGGTACCGGTAAGAAGGAATTCCCTGGATGCTATATGTACGTGCACCAAAAATCACTGAGCAGGGCCCCATTTCATAAAACTTGTTATCAGTAATAACTGCCACATTTCTATGACTAATTTGCTCTCTGCAAATCAGATGCAAGGATCTCAGTAGCTTATAACAGTCATTGCAACTTATTACCGATTTGATGAATTTTATAAAACAGGGCCCAGGGGTAATAGCTGAGGGCTTTGAGCAACTGGCATGATGGACTCCTATAACAATTTCAACTATTATTATCACTATTATACTTTAAAAGAGGGGAGTGACGTAGGAGGTAGGTATGCACTTCTTCATGTTGTGTAAACATTAAGGCCTGAATTCACAAAGGTGGTTTAAACCATGGGTCAAAACCTCCGTAAGCGTACTAAAGCAAGCGTAAATAAGCGTATGTTGCCCATGCACAGGCTTCAAGAAAATACATAATTGGATAAGATTCTGAGCGCACGTACGCTTCAAAAACCAAGGAGGGGTTTTTAAGCCACCCGATGGCTTAAACCTCTTTTGTGAGTTGCGGCCAATAAGTTACCATGTACTTACAACGTATCGGCCAGCCAATGGGTTTCCTGTGTCACAGGTGATGATGCGAAGAGCCGAGTCCTCAGTGCACGTGACGGAAAAATCCTGACAAAAACAGAAAACAAAGTATGTACTATGAGCTATGCATTCACAAATCTATGTACATCATGCTACTTTTAGACTTTTAGAATTTTAGAATGAAAAGGCTTTATGAAACAATAGCAACAATAATAATAATATCTACTTTTAAAGCATAGCAAAAACAAGCATACATGACGCGTATTGTGCATCTCATTATCACTTCTGACGCAGTTTACCACACAATTATGTGAACACTAAAATAAATTGGGTGGGGGGGGGGTTGACGCATGATACGTGAATGAGCCTAATTCTACTCTTTTTCAGCTCTGCCACTGATGTTAAGAAATTCACTTGAAATCCTTACCATGTTAGCTTTCCTTTCCAGCCGAACATACTGGAGGCCTTCTGGATAGTAAACTGAGAGTGTCGACTGGAAAGCATCTTCCCCTCGGTTGTTAATCGACACATCAAGCCTCAAGTTTTCGGTTTGGCCGATCACAATTTCTTGAAGAGAGCTACATGCATATATTCACAGAGATAAAGAAAGTATATGAAGGAGTGTTTCATCAAGTGTTTTGTCAGTTATTTTTACCGACAACTGTTCTAAGCTATTGAAATCCTTGCATTTGATTGGCTGAGCACAAATTTGTCAGTAACTAGATAAATCCTCGACCGCACGCGGTCGAAATCTATGCCTCCACCTTTGCCAGATCAGAAACTTCTAATTATGGGAAATGTATTAGGATACATTTAGAGTAAAAACCTGGAAAAATGGTTCTCTTTAAATGACAATGTGTCTGCTACATTTAGAGTTGGTTCTTAAGTTATCACGAGAATGAGCAATTTTTCACATATACAATGACATGTATGGCCTTTGACCTTTGACCTTGTGACCCCAAATCTAATAAGATCATTGTTCCCCTCAAATGCATACATGACTCATGTTTAAAGTTGATCCGTCAAATTGCAAGAACGAGTCATTTCATGTAACCAATGCCCTCTACGACCTTTAACCTTTGACCTCATGACCTGAATATCTCAAATAAAGCAATTGCGAAAATGAGCCATTATGACCTCTATGACCTTTGACCTTGTGACCCCAAAATTTTATCAGCTCATTGTCCTCCCATATACATGCATGAGCCAAGTTTGAGGTTGATCTGTCAAATGGTTCTTAAGTTATCACAAGAACAAACCATCTTCATGTATATAATGACCTCTATGACCTTTAACCTTGGACCTTGTGACCCTAAATTCTAATCAGATCATTGTCAGATCATGAGCCAAGTTTGAAGTTGATCCATCAAATGGTTCTTAAGTTATCGCCAGAACGAAAAAAGGGCGGAAGGATG
>CM057167.1:15827784-15931190 GCA_029962745.1 Echinometra lucunter
AAAAAAAAAAAAAAGAAAAGAAAAAAAAAGAAAAAAAAAATTTTTGAGTGTCCTTCCCCTCCCCCCACAATATACAATGGATTGATGCCAATGCATATAGATGTTGGATCATAATGTGACATGCACTCTATAACAAATGCTTATCAGGATTTCATGATGAGATAATAGTTTGAGAAGGTAGGGGAGAGGGGCAAAGGATTGGTGAAGAAATTGCCAAATATGAAGTGGAAAGAAGAGTGATGAAAGTTAAGAGAGAGGAGGCATAAAGAAGGGGTAGAAACAGAGTATGAAGTCCCCCAAATGAGGGATTGGTTGATGGAACAAAATGGTTGAGAGATATAATGGAAGACAGACATGGGCCAGGAGATTAAAAAAAAAATTTGGTGTATTAAAGAAGGAAAGAAAAGGGTAGGAGGGATGTAGATGAGGTCAGGACAGTCATAGAGGGGATGATATCTGAAGGGGCAGCTTACCACAACGTATGCTCGCAAAGCGTCACAAAACTCCATATCAACATCCAGGTTTCTTGTCTTAGTAATCTGGCTCATGTCGTTGTCGACCAACAGCGCCCTCCTGCTGGTGGTGATACTTGAATCGACCGTCAAGGTGTAACTGATGTCTGGTGGGTAAATGTAAGCAACGACATAGGGTGGAATTCCAGTAAAGGTGACAAATTTGTGAGCTCTCTCGTTATTTCCAAATCAGTGTGAGGATATCAAAGAAGAGATATCCTCATGAAAAGGACTAGAAATGCACTAGAAATGCCTGCTTATTTCAATACCAAATACATAGAATTTAAAATATTGGACCAAACTTTGCATGTGGGCATGGTCCCCTATACTCTTAGGTTTGTGCAGTGCATTTCACAGTTGGTGATTCTCTGCAAGTGTGGGTTAATTTCTTACCCTCCTAATTGATGAAAATCCCCACTTTACTCAATCATTCCACCTATATCTCAACTATTCCAGTGAATTCAATTCAAATCAATGCGATTATTTTAATTAACTACATAATCGACAGGACCTGTAAATGGTTTCTTTCTCATATCGACTGCACTTCCAGTACTTAGGTTCATCTTTAAAGATAAGTGGAGTTCTGTCATGTGATTATAAACTCTTCCAAAGCAATGGGGACAATTAGAATAACTGCACGCAAAGACAGGGGTCTAGTGTGAGATTCGGGGATTGTCGAATTGATCAGACGTTAACTTTCCCCCAAGGTACTTGCACTTGCCCTGATTTTTCAGGTATTTCTGGTCATATTTCTAATATGCGGGCATTTGAAGAGCAATCTTTTCTGGGACATCTCTTTTTTTAATGTGATATTCTTCCTAACTGACATAAAAAGAACAAGAAAGCTCACAAATTATCTTTTATCTTTCCCAGAACTCAATCTTCTCTTTATAGAGAATGAATAGATGAAATGCGAACATTCACATGGAGAAATGGATAGTTGTTATCTTTCTAAACTATTTCAAACTGCTACTATACCAATGACATTTTGCCGCAGTCTTAAAAGTAAAGCTTAACTGCATCATAAATTTTCCTGCCGCTGACATTTGTTCTCCTTAAAGTAGTTTCCTGCAGTTCAACTTCAGGAAAACAAAAAAGGTAAAAACATTTAAATTGACTATTGGACTTACCGATGTGGTCAGGGAGGTGACTTCCAGTGTAAGTGAAGCAAGCCGTAGCAACAAAACTGGGAGGAAAAAACAAATAATCTTCATAGTTTGTATCTTCGTCATCATCTGTATTGCATCATATGCTGCAAAAGCATTTATCCGTAACTCCTGAGCAGCTTGAGTCAACATGGCACATACACCAGATTGCCACAGTCAGTGCTTGGCTCATGTATTGCATATGTGCACATAATTATACTCCTAACAATGAGACAGTTTAGGGTTACATGCCATAGCAACAAAGAGTCACAATTAGATGCTTACTTGTAATTATAAGAGGGTTCACATATGTATTCTGACTGAAAACTCTAGCTTATTATATCTTATGGATGAAGAAGCAAACAAGCAGAGATTCCTTTAGACAAGCAGCATTAAGGCCCGTTCAAATATGGGGGGGGGGGGGGGGAACAGTGGGGGTTTTCCAAGGGGGAGGGGGTTCAAGCACATTTCATAGCAGGCAAGTGTATGAGTGCGAGACAGTTAAGCACGATCCTTTGTTGCATTATTGCCATTCATTTTGTACACAAACGTACACTTTGAAAACCCCTGCAGTCTCCCCCCTCGTATCTGAAGAAGCCTTTATAATCTGCAGAATTTGTGACATGTGATGTCGTAAGAAGGACAGGGTATTGCAGTAAAGCCCAGGTGTCACTGGCGTGATGACTGTTCACCGCCCAGCGACAGCATCAACAACCTCTGTTGACACAAAGCTCCAAATGTGTTAGAAATGTGACCATTGGACAAGACACCAATCAGTTTCAGAAAGGATGTTTTGTAGATGTCTTGTAGGACTGTACTCACCTGGTTACCATGGTACCATCCTCAAGCTGGTAGGTTTTATTGTCAAGGTTGATTCCCAACGGCTCGATGGTCAGCTCCGCTTCAAGCAAAACGACTGGTCGAGTCCTAGACAAACAAAAGCAAGATTTTGTCTTTTTACTTTGAAATACATGCAAGAATGAAAAATGGCATTAAAAACCCTAGGAGGCCTTTTAGGAAAAGAAAAAAAACCCGCTTAGCCTGTTGAATACTATGCCTGAGATAACTCGGGCAGGAATCTATGGAAAACGTGTATTATTAGAAAATCACATCGTATCCAACAGGTTAAAATCAAATAAAATGCAATTCCTTGCTGCATACGACCCATAATGCTTGTCTCCCCATTAAAAGCAATCGCCATGTTTCATTGTTTAACCCATAGAGGTACAGTGTCACCTTTAAGAGACATTTTTGCAGTATCTGTTGGTCCAGAATGTCGGGCAGTACATATCATACATGAGCAGAAAGAGAAAAATGCACTGACAAATTTGAGCCCATTCCCATTGCTGCATGGTGTGGCATTCTCGAATTAGAGCAGTTAAAGTGTAACTAATCATTAAACTCTTTAAATTGGCAATGCAGTGAATAATGTATAATCACTATTTCTGTGTTCAAATTGGCAATTTCTGATTCAATTTTACAATTATATGTCATATTGGTTTACGTTATATCCATATTTATTTTTTTCAAGCTATGTAAACGTGGAAAAAAATGATTTGTATTGCCAATTTGAGGACTGAAGATGATTAATTTAGACCTCGAGAAAGCTCTGTACTGCTATGGGTTAATGAATTTATGATCTAAAGGTTGACATTGAAAGACAATATGAGCTTACCTGACAAGAACAGCCTTGTCTGCACTCTCCGCTCCAATCACAAGATCTGGAAAGACCACATTCAAATAGGAAGGAATACATCAAAATGAGTGAAGGAGGTGCTTAACATGACAAAAAGTCATGGTTATAATGCTTCCATTTGTAGTATTTTCCTCATTTCATCTTTCTTTATTTCTCAAATAAACTTATTTGAGAGGACATTACCCTTTGCACCAGAAGTCACAATCTTATTTATGATGATGATGATGATGAAGAACAGCATTCATGTAGCATCATTTATCTGTAGAACATTCAAAAGCACCCAGCTCCCTCAATATGTCACATATCATTCACATTTATCAACAAGTAGAAGACTTTCATGACCCTGCATCTAGTTTGCATTAGTTGTTGATAATGCGGGCAAGCCTCTGGCAAGCTTCTCAGTTGCCAAGGGGAACTTTTGTTCAACAACTCCGCATAACATTAGTAGACAAGTCTATTCCGCAATACTGATTTGTGAAATGGGGAATCCAAATCCCTTGGAGATATTCCTCACCTGGATAATTATTTTGGTCCATGTCTTGTCCTCCGTCAACCGAGAAACCAAAGGTCACAATGTTACTCAAACCAAGCATGGCTGGGGTCAACACCTGTAGATATGCAGACGAAGGATAAAATGGGATGAAGACAGTTATTTAATGCCACTAAAGAAGAAGAGGATGGAGATGAGGAGAAGGAGGATGGTGATGAGGGTGAAGATGATGGAGATGGTGGTGATGATGATGATGATGATGATGATGATGATGATGATGATGAGGGTAGAGATGATGATGATGAGGAGGAGGAGGAGGAGGAGGAGGCGGGTAAAGAAGATGACAATGATGAGATGACGACGAGGATAATGACGATCATAATAAGGGTAAAGATAATGACGAAAATGATGATGATGATAACGATGAGGGGAGAGATGAAGATGATGATAATGATGATTATGGTGATGATGAAGACAAAGACATTCATGATGATTATGAGGATAAAGATGGTGACAAAATAGATAACAACAATAATCAATAACATCATCAAAAACAACAATAACCATTTCTTACACGGTGCATGATAACATAAAACTTCAAAACAGAGCAAAGAAAAGGATATTCTCTATCAGTGGTTTAATATTCCCTAATTTCGCAATTTTGTCCTTGCTCACTTAACAAATGCCTGTATTTCAAGTATAGGAAGATGATTCAAAAAATGAAAATAATAACTAGCTAATATGTCAAAATTGACCCAAATTGCTCAAACATTGGCTACTACTTACAATGCCTCTTTGAACAACATCAACTACTGGTATTTGAAGTTGTATATTATTTTACAAATAAGTATGCAGTAATATATCAATAAAATGCCATGAAAACTTTCAGGGAACAAAAGTCAGATGAATATTTTGAACTGTCCTTTGTCCAACCTCTGACTATTTCATAATTTTCATGTCATAACCTATCATGACAAACATAAGCAATGCTTCTGATAATTGATAATATTACAACATGAAAGGTTGAAAGTGTCTATTTACAGGGCACAGAAGCTTTCAATTTCATGTTGATATTATGTGATCCTTGTTTACTTTCACAAAGTAAAACCACAACACAAAATGTTTTTGAAATTTGAGACATGCTAAATAATTACATCCCAAACGAGAGTGGATCAGCTTTCTCAGGGAGAGACTATGAGAGTCTTATCGACTCCCTCAAGACCCGTTGATGGAAATTCCCTCTTTCCCCGGAGGTTCCTTCAGCTTTCTTCAGCTTACAAGCCAGTGCCCTGTGCAACACTCCCACAATAATTAATAACTTACGTTGGAAGTCTAGCTCTACTTCCTTAAATTGGTCTCGGCAGGAAAGTAGAGAAAATGTTGTAATTTCTTCCCCTTTATCTTGATAGAGAGATCCGATAAAGACTTCAGACTGTTCCAATTTAGGCATTTTTATGGCATTTCTTGCTGCAGTTCCAAAAAAGAACAGCCTGTTTACAGGAATACCAAGCTCAGATAAAGACTTCAGACTGTTCCAATTTAAGGCATTTTCTGGCAATTTTATTACTATTATTATTATTATCATAACTGTTAGTTTTTCACAGCTAAAAAGAAAACAGCACGATACAGCTGGAGTAGCCATTTCATATGAAGATTAAACAAATTTTAAAAAGTAGGTATTTTTATGGCATTTCTTACAGATCTTCAGAGAAGGAATGGCCTATGTATCACAGAAATCCACCCCGTCATTTGATTGAGCTTAGTAATGGTCAACTGACAACTGACAACTCTTCAGAGAAAACTTTTCCATTTGTTTTGTATTGAAATTGTCCAAAGAAAAGAAAAAACAATTTTCGCGGAAGAATAATAAATATACTCTTGCGAGCAAATTAAATACAGAGTAGGCCTATCACTTAAAAAACAAACAGTTGCATATATTTCAAATTGATCTCCTAAATAAAAAAAAAACCAGGTAACATTAAATTCTGTACTACAATTTTCAAGTAACTTTTTGTTTTAAAATCTCTGCAATCAAGCAAGTTGAGCTCTCGGTGGGCTACCCTATTCTTTCATTAATAATCAATAATTTACATTCATTTATAGCTGCAATTTAATTGTTAATTGCTTCCTCATTACTTACTTTCAAGATATTTCTTTCCTTTAAAAAAAAAAAATTGTTCTGGACCAATTATCATTAAAAGCACTATGAAACATTAGTATTAAGTGGTCTAGAAGTGTTTTTTTATGGCAACGAAATGTATAATCCATATAAAAACTGGCTATCACTAACAATTCATGATAGTTAAATGCAAAAATATCATGGTTTTGGAGTGGTATGAACATGCTATGATCCACTTTCAAGTTTGTAACATCACCTTTGCTCGAAACAGAAACTTTTCATGAAAAAAAATTATCTCGGGTAAATCAAACTTTTAATAACCCTTTTCTGCGGCTTGGCAAGCAACCGACATCGCATATTTCTCTCTATTTTTTTCAGCTAACATATCACATAGGAGGGTCTGGGCTATATATTGCAGGCAAGCGAGATGTGTGTCAATGATTAGTAAAGGAAACTCTACTTGTGGGTGGTCCAAGTTCCGCAGATTTTTCATTGGGTTTAGTCTTCTTAAATGGATTTCGTATGGGTGTCAATGTACAAGAATAAAGTTTAACTTTGAAACAGATGTTCATAAAAGGGAAATTTGACTTGATGTGAATTGAAGATTAATGACAATTTGTGTCTTTTTTAAAATGAATTCCATATGGATGTAAGGTCAATTGGCACTAAAATATTTGTTTGTTTTAGATTAATGCTCAAACTAGAGGTATTTGCACAAAATAGAGAAATAAACTAGATCCAAAAAAAAAAAACCAGGAAAAGTTTCTCGTACATGTATAACAAAAACAGTGAGGAAAGAAAAGGACACCAACAAGTAACATGCATTAAAGCAATTTACTCACTTCAAGAAGGAGTTAATTTTGAAACCATTTACATGCTTTCTGATACATCAGAACTATTCTCATCTTAATTTTCATTACTTGAAATTATATTCCTACCACCACAGGAATAATCTTAAAATCTTTGGCATAACCGTGAAATAGGAACAATTTTCAATGAAATTTCATGTTAGGTGTCAACACCCAAATAGCCTCATCTCACACATAAACGTTTGACTCATTTTTTTTTTTTTTTTTTACCACCAAAGGAATAATCTTAAAATCTTTGGCATAACCATGAAATAAGAACAATTTTCAATGAAATATCATGTTAAGTGTCAACACCCAAATAGCCTCATCTCACACATAAACAGGTCTGACTGATTTTTGTTAGAGCTACATGTATTTTCAAAAGCCAGGCATTAAATCAAGTACCATCACTGCTCAAAAAGAGGTAATGCTGAGCTTTACAGTTTCTGCTACGACAACTGCAATATTCTGCATTTTATAAGCATATTTATGATCTTCTTGCACTGAAGAGTACATTTAATATGAAGAAAATGGCTTTGTTTCATCATAGATACAGGGTTAGGATCATAAGGTTGCAACTAGGTTTCGTGTAAGGTTTGTGCATGGCTTGACATAATTAGGTGCCCGGGAGACATGTGCCATCAAAATTGAAGTCCAGACCCCCAAAATTTCAAAATGTTAACACAGGTCCAAATGCACAAAGACCCTAAACTTTCAATCCAGACTCCAAGGAAAAGAAGCTTAGTGTGGATCACCCTGGCTTGTGATGTTAGGGTCAGTTTTTGGTATCGTGTGAGGTCCGGCCAGGCTGAAGATAGGAGTGGCGATAGTGCAGAAAACTTGACCATGGAGCTAATGTTGCTTGAGCATATCCATGCAGGGCTCAACACTAAAAGGGACCAGGAAACATGGGCTGTAAAATTTAGGTAGGGACCCCCAAACTTGAATAATCTTAAAACAGGGCTCAAAACATTCAAAGCATACCTTGGAATTTCAGTCTGAATCCCCTGTTAAAACAATTATTGTGGTGCCCTGCATTCAGTACACAACATCAACATTAAAAAAAATGGCCAATGTTTTAGACACGATTTACCGAGGTACGTACGAGCCCCTTACCTGTGATGGTTCTGGTTTAAGTCCTTCTGCGTCACCATGATAGATGTAAACAACTCCAAGGCCGTCCTCACCATCATATGGAGCTCCAATTGCCACATCTTATGAATACAAAAAATAGAAGGAAAAAAAAAATTTAATCAAGACAGGAGGGACAGCCTACTACATTCATGCTAATTCAGTGTTTGACTTTTAATGATTCAAAATGATATACAAGTTCCAATCTCAGTGGTGTCTTATGTATGCTGACATTGACCCATTCGTGACTTATTTGATCAGCTTTCCTTCTTCAAATAGGCAACAACCAGTCTTTGTATTTTTTCATTGTTAAATTTTACTTTTAAAAAGTCATGTATCTGAAATAGATATAAATTGACAGAAAGTGTGTTAACAAGTTTAAAAAGTTGCCAAGCTGCATGGAAAACAATGATTTTGAACTTTCCACTGCGTTGCCAATCTAAGGATTTAATGCTTATTTTCCTTTTGAAAAAGTTCAGCTGCAAATAAAAAATACTGAGGGAACCGAATTGAGCACAACTTGTGTAGATTTTTTTTTCTCTTTCTGCTCATGTATTTGATATGATATTTAGGGCTCTGGATCAATTACAGACCAAACCACAGAATGTAGACCCTCTGTCTTTGCAAACGAGTGTGATACTAAAATCAAATCATAGTCAATGGACTTCCTGTAAGTCTATTTTTAACATGTATTATACATCATGATTGTTTCGATTCCATGTATTTGGAAACTGATTGTCATTCAGCCTTCAGGCTGCCATTTTCATTTTTTTTTCATAAACCATTCTGCTGCAAAGGTCATGCAGTCCCAAGAAGTCCATCATAACATAATTATGCTTGTTAAGAATCTGTATTAACAATGAAACACACTGGCCATTTCCCACTTCCCCATTAAAGTGTTGACTGCTGAATTATTTGATTTCTACAGGTTTAATACTGGGATCATTTTGTGAATTCACAAAAGTGATTTCTCGTAAGACCACCGCACACTATGCCATCTGACTGCGATCAGATTTTGGAACAAATGGCATTTTGCATTAAATATGTTAAAACAAGTGAAAAAATCTTATTTAAGGTTATATACATGTAGGAATACTAAAATCATATAATTTTGGTTAACTGTATACCTTTAGGCCGGAGTTAAGACCATATCAGATACAAATTGTAGGCGATTGCAAGATTGGTATGACGTAACTACGATTCAGAATTGACTTTGCTTTTATACCTACATGTACAAGGAAGCTCGCAATAGCCCAGAGTTTCAACTGCAGTATTCATACGAATATTTAGAACTTTGGTAAGTATGATTTTCATGTTTGAATGTTCATATCAATTACTGTAACAATTTTTTCCAAAATCGGATCGCAGACAGATCATGCAGTGTGAGTGGTGGGATTCAACCTATGCTTTAAATTATGGTGCAAACCTTGGCCGTGGACTAAAATAAGCGTAAATAAGCGTATTATTGCCCACCCATTAGACAAAAGGACATGCACATAGACTTTAAACCATGGGTTAGGTTAAATCGCTTTTGTGAATTCGGGTCTGAAAAAACATTACAGAAATCAACATTACCGTTATATCCATCTTGGTTGGAATCGCCAATGGATGCGATGGAGAAGCCGAATCGAGCTCTTATCTGCCCTCCCGTAAGCGTCTGAGGCTCTCCAAAGGAATGCTGTCAAGAGAGAAAAAGGGTAGTAAGTGAAAAATATTAACGGTTAAAACGTCACATTTCAGTTGGAGTTGATGCACATGGTGCATTTAATTTGTCAAGCCTAAATAGAGATTTTACAGATGCAACATTTTTCACTTGAACAATACAATGATGGTTACTGAAATATACTCTGGACATTTTCCTTTGAACATAATGTCATTTTCAAGAAATTTTGTGAATTCGTTGGTGGGGTGATAAGACCTTGTATCTCAAATTTTAGCGAAAATTACTTTTTTGTATTAAAGGCATTGGCTAACATTGTTATGATTTTAAAAAAATCTCATTTTGTTACTTTAAAATGGGATAAACATTAGGGTTATAGTGTAAAAATACCAGAGTGAAAGTTTCAGAGCATAATATCCACGGGAAGTATTTTTAAATATTAGAAATGTGAACCAATGTTTGGGAAATATACGAGGGTCGGTTGCATAGACCCAATGTAAGGAGTGCGCATGCGCACATGACTCAACGGACCGCATTGAGTGTATTGACGTATCACGCGGCGGAAGGCAAGTAACGGTATTTTTTAATTCGCGCAAACGGTCCTCTTAGTTCAGTGTCTCTCGAGACGAAAGCTAATAAAATCGCGGTTTGCGTCTAACTTACAGCTTTTCCTTCCAAATTATGGTTGGTTTCAGGGTTTTTGATTATAAATACAAGTACTCATACACATGTTTCATCTTAGTTTGAGAATTTTTTAAATCAGCTGCTCACAAAGTTAGCCAATGCCTTTAAACTCCAGATTATCAGTCAAGTAATGTCCTGTCCAAATCCAAGCTCTCTTACAACAAAAACGAAGCCACCACGGCATGTCAAAGGAAAGGCAATTCCATTGCTTATAATGCTTTGGCAGCCATGTTTTTTCACTTTCCCGAACATTTGATTTTTTTGAGATACATGTACGAGGTTTAGTCGCCCCACCGACGAATTGTTCATTTAGTTACCAAATCCATCTGTTTATCTGTGTTTATATTTCCTTTTTTCAGCTTTGTAGATAGGCTATAGGCAGGGTTCCATAGTAATTGTCATGGATACCCAAGTGACAATTTGGGAAAAGTGTAAGATATCATTGCAAACCTATAGAAGCTCTTTTGAGTAGAATACCAAGAGCAAAATTCTTGTATTCATATGCTTTGGAACCCTGATAATGTCGTGCCCTGCTATACCACTATCGCACACTCAAGGTCTACGGTAGCAACGGCTCTGCAGACTAATTTCCTCCACAAACCAAATTCCAGAATTCAACCAGGACCAAACTCTAACCCTAACTCTAAACATGAATGAAAATCCACATGAAACCCTAACTTAAAGTCCCCAGTTTTCCGTTTTCTAAAATGCAAATTCTGTGTTCTTCGGTGTTCTAAACTTCAAATTCCGTGTTCTTCAGTGACATGTACAAAACATATGACAAAGCAATTGTAAATAGTAAGAATCTTAGAAAAATGTAAATTACCCTAATATACACTCGCTGCAGTATGCAGATAAAGCTTGGCGAACACGCGCCAAACACTGCGATCAGGTTTGATCCAAATTTTTTGCTGATGCACAGTTATGTTTGATTGAATTTTGCTTTATTTTTCATGATTTTCACTGTATTTTGCGTAATACAATTTTTGGGGGCCTGAAAAATCGCTTTTTCCGTGAAATTCCGTGAATTCCGTGTTCTTCCCAAATTCCGTGAAATTTTATACCGTTTTCCGTATCGCGGAAAACTTGGGACTTTACCCTAACTCTAACCTTACATCTTTGACAAAATATATTCTAGAAAGGAATTTGCTGCATCAGTGAAAAAAAAAATATGCTAATAAATGCACTATGCACAGAGAAGCCCTTATCAAAATGATGCATTTCAAAGCTTTTCTCATGACAATCCACTTGTGACACTCTTAACTGTTCCTTTTGGACAGGTTTTGAAGAAATAATGATTCATTTTATGGCAATTTTTCTTCTTTCTTCGAATTCCAGAGAATGCCTTTCACGCAGCGTAAGGGCGTTTCTGCACTGATGCAACAAATTGCAGCCAAGCCAAATATCATAACATACTTACATCTTAACTCTTTTGAGTATACGAATACATGCCATCAGAGTTCTGACCCTATACTGTAATATACTGTGTCAAAGTGGTCATATACATGTTTTGTATTTTGAGTATGGGTGACATACATCTAGTGGCTACAATGTTTTCAGTTATTATCCTAATGTTACATTATATTTTCGGGCCAGGACATTCCATTTTTAGGACACTGTCTAAAAGATAACTCTAATATGTCTGAGTCATTGAGATAGATTTCCGCCTTTTTTTTGGGGGGGGGGGGGGTTGTTTGTTTATTCTGGGTTTTTTTCTAATGGTTTTATGAATACCTGTAAATACTGTAATTGTTTTTGATTTGTAATTTTTTGGTTTATATTTTGTTTTTGTTGACTGTTGACCTAATAAAACATATAAATACCAAAAAAAATACTTACATCTGCATTCTGGAGGTACAAGTACACCTGTCCTGCTTCCCACTTCTCAATTGCTGGCTCTCTGTCTGTGAACATGGGTGCTCCCACCAGTAGGTCGTCACGGCTACAAGGTCAAGGGTCAAGGGTCAAATGACAATGAAGGGATTTGGAGGAAAAATGAGACGGTGAGAGGAAATAGTGATTGAAAAAATCATCTAAACTTATACAGGGGGCAGATAAATATTTAAAGAACTACTTGAAAAGTTTAATATAGACTTCATTTTCCAGTTCCATGACCTAGCCAAAATCAGTATCATTTATGGCTGTTAATACGGTATATGTACAACATACATGTATGTTCAGAAGTACAGAAAGGATATTGGAGTAAATATGCATACCATCTACGGTCACTGTGGTTTATAGTGGAAGAAAGGAAAACACTGCCCCACTCCCTGCCCGAATGGCAACATTTGCTTAACCCATTTGTGACAGAGGTCCACATTTTGTGGTTTGGCCTAATATCTCGTGATGCAAAGCCCTAAAAATCATACCAAATACATGAGCAGAAAGAGCAAAAAATTCTACACAAACTGCGCCCATTTTGGTTGCATCAATATTCGTTGTTTGATGCTGAAAGTTTTTTAAAGAAAAATAAGCATTAAAATCCTTAAATTGGCAATGTGATAGAAAGTTTAAAATCATCGTTTTCCCCTGCAAATTGGCAACTTTTTGATTTCTCATCAAAATTTCTGTCAATTTATATTCATTTCAGATACTTGACGTTTTATAAGAAAAATGTAGCAATAAAATAAAAATGTTGGTGTTCCAATTTGAAGAATAAAAGCTGATCAAATTAGGCTTTAAATAATTCCTGTCGGGAATGGGTTAATATAACAATATTTCTATTATGTACAAGTGATTAATTGCTCTCCTTGTACATGCAGCGACTTATATAATTCTATTCTGCTTTGCACTACATGTATATCACAAATAGAATTACTTATATTTCTCTTTATGGGAGCCTAATCATTTACAAGCTATGCTTTTTACCTAGGCTCCCCACATTTTACATTTTCTTCTTTATGTGCTGGTCGTTCATGTTTCTCGAAACTTTCTACCTACAGTATTTACCATACATGTATTTGATTTGAGTTCTTTACCCTTACATTTTGAAAGTGACACCTATTTCTGAAAAATCTGAACTGTTTTTTTTATGTAAAAGTAAAACAAATAAAATGTAAAGAATAAATAAAAATCAATTCTTTGTTTGTTGGGTTTGAGGTGAATTACAATAAGCTAACATCCCCGCACCTAATAAGACAATTCTGGCCCTCAGCAAGCGCTCTGCTGATAAAGATACATTGTAGTTATAATCTTACCCATCACCGTTCACATCAACAGCTGCAACACTGTATCCAAAATATGAGACGATCTGCTTTCCGACAACATTTCTCAATTCATTTAAGCTTTGGTCAAAGATGGCCACCTGAATGGACAAAAAAAAACAAAAAAAACAATGTAAACCAGAAAATTGAGCACACAACAAACTTATGCAAATCTTACAAGTGGTTGCGTGTCTCAAAATTTTCAAGCTCAAACAACAACAAAAAACAATCTCAACACTGTTATTTCTGTGACTGAGAAAGGATTCTTGTACCTGTACTAAAAATGACAGTCATTCATTAACAATCCTCTCGTTTCACAATACATGCGCCACCAACGTCCGTACCATGAGAGGCCTAATTTCCAACTCACAGGCAGAGACGCCAAGGTCAAAGACCAGTAATGCGGGAGGTTTTAGGCAGGCAATGCATGAGATCGCCAGGCGTGTGGTATAATATATACGGGGATAGGCTGTGATGTAGGCATGAGAAAGAGATTTTGGGGGATAAGCAAGAGCCCCCAATGCGGGAGTCTCACGCCTAATGCATGAGATTTGACATGTCTGCATAGGTCGACAACTGTTTTCAAGATAGTGCACGGTGCGAGAGAAAGTTGACCAATTTAAGAAATATTTAAGTGATTGAGGGATCACAAGCGCAGGGAAGAAGAAGAAGAATGAGTAAGTAGTTGGGCCCAGAGAAAATATGAAATGTTAGAAGTCTGTAATCAATTAGAATGGGAGCGGAAAAGGCAACTTGTGTAAGGTTTTAATGGTACTGTTGTCGACCCATCTCACGCCAGAGTGACTGTCACAACTGAACCGAAAGTGAGAATTCCAAAAGTTTCTTATTCTAAAGAAGAGGAACAGAGACCCATATCATGTTCTCTATTGAATGTACATCTATTCAGAGTTTACTTAAAACAAAAGTTGTGTATGACAATTTAAAAAAGTCGATCATCAGCTTTCTCAACACAACAATACAAGCAACTTAACCTATTTGTTATTAGTTGAAATAGTAACTTGACATGGTAAAAAAAGTAGATTGATTAATCATCATATTTATATGAAAATATGTAAATGAGATTTTTATGCAAATTTTGCCAGTAGCATTTCTACAGAATTCTATTTTTTGCCCACAAAGACATTTAATCAAACAACATATTTTGATTGGTTGATTGTGGAGAATTCTTCACAGTCAGTGCATCATCATTCCACCCTTTAATGTCCCTTTGCTGACCTCAAAGCATCTATCCTCCCCCCCCCCCCCCCCACCTGAATATTACCCATTTTATTCTTATCCAGGAAAATTCAGAGGATGTTTGTTCCTGAAGATTATGTAACTTCTGCCACTCTGGGCCCCGTTTCATAAAACCTGTTATCAGTAACAACTGCCACATTTCTGTGACAAATTTGCTACCAGCCAATCGGATGCAAGGATTTCAGTAGCTTGTAACAGTTATTGCAACTAGTCATTGATTACAAGTTTTATGAAACGGGGCCCTGTTCCGCTATGAGGGTGCTGTTTCTGACACTGCTTTCCATCCTTCTTGCATCATGTCTTCAATGAGTTCTTTCTTGGTTGCCTAGCAACGGTAATGGATACTTCATGCAGTGTAAAACATCTCCAAGATCTTACATTAGTCTACAAGCACAGACCCTAATTGACACTTTATTAGAATGCTTTGCGTCTTGAGAGAAGCCTAGCTCATGTACCTACTGGTTGTGTCTGGAGCCGCTATGGTATACAACGCCCCATGGAGCTATTTAGCCTCCTTTTCAGACCTCTATAACGTGTTTTGACTGACAAGGGTTTGTCCCCGTAAACTAATCTAACACCTGCTGCCTCAAGGTTGTATCCATTGCTCTTCTTCCCAGCATGATCATTCATAGGTGTTATCTAATATCCTCTGATATAATCATTAGAGACATTGTTACATCAAACCTAAATTCTTGAGCAAATGCACAAGGACAAAAATGCGAATGATCTTATCCTTTACTGGATCTTTCTTTAACTTCACTACTGTGTTCCACTCATATTTTCCACATCTACCAATACACATAAAACCTCAATTTTTTTTTTTAAAGTGAATTTCCGTAAAAACTGATGTTAGGTATGTTATACAAAATTCTTAATATATTTCACTTCTGAACCAACCCAATGATATCAGTTTCTAAATATTAAGACATATCCAAGGTCCTAAACATACTGATATAGCTCTAATGCCCTTTTAAATGTTTGATCAAATATGATATAAACATTGGTGGAGGTGCCATGGCAAGTAGTCTAAGGCGCTTGACTGAAGACGCGAAAGTCGGGGGTTCGATTCCCGCAGTACGGCACTTATGCCCTTGAGCAAGGCATTTTATCTACATTGCTCTTTTATCATACATCAAATAAATGAAAATGCTGTAGGCATTATTGATACCAACGTGTGCACAAGTTTAAAAAAATGAAAATAAACAAAAACATACCAGCCCACTTAGAGACTGCCCTCTAGGGGTACCAACGACATAGTCTTCAACTCCATCGCCATTGAAGTCACCAAGAGCAAGGGAATAACCTGCAGAGAGAGAGAGAAAGAGAGAGGAGGGAAGAGGAGAGAAGAGGGTGAGAGAAAGATAAAGAAAAAGAAATAATGGAGAGTGAAGAGAAAACCAAGAATGGAGGAAGAAAGAGGGATAGAGAAAGAGAGAGGGGGAAGAGCAAGTAAGAGAAATATTGATAACAAAATTATTAAAGAGGGAAAAGGCAAAGACAGACAGAAAAAAGAGAGGGTGAGAGAGGGAGAAAGAAAGAGAGAAAAAAGGACAAAGCGATACAAAGAAAAATAGTGTGTGTGAATGAAGAAAGACAAACACATAGAGAAAACAAATAAGGGAAAGGAAGAGAGGGTAGTGGAGAAAAGAGAGAAAGGAGAAATAGAGCATGAGATGAAGAAGAGGGAATATGGGGGAAGGGACGAGTAGGAAACAGAGACAATGAGAGAACAAAAATAAAGACAAATTATATTCAACTATGATGCAAGATAAAATCTTTACAAGACTGCCAAAGTAAATAAAGCTGACTGCTGGTGATTAAAAACGAACAAACAATCATTGAAACAAACACATTAGAGTAAAGCAGAAGTTTAATGTCACAGGATTATCATAGATGATTCCATAAGCATACATTACAAACAATTACTTAAACATTCCATGAATACAGTATACATGTATATATTTAGGTGGTCTGTCACCAACAGATCACCTCTTAATTTTGTAGGAATTTTCTTTATTTTTATTCTTCCATCCTAGATTTTTGTGTCCACGATTTCTCCAAATCGGTTCATTCAATTTTCATGAAATTTTCATCAGTCATCAGGCCTATCATGGGCATGTACATATAAGCTTTTCAAGGTCATCATGACGTCATCCAGGCGCCATTTTGTAAATATCATGTCATGATCATATCTTCATAACGGAATGTCATTTTTCATTCATATTTTACATGATGAATGTCCATATCAGTCCAAACAATTCCATTTACTGAGACGCGCGTATGCGTACGTCCGTGCACGTCCGCGCGTCAGTGCGCGGGCAAAATTTCAAAATGCTCAAAATCACTCAGCTATCAAACCAAAATCCATTTTAGGCCATTTTAAGCATTTCAAAAATTTCCGTGCATAAGTGCCTGCGCTACGCTGGATGTAAATAACGTCAAAACGCTGATGCTTATCTTGACAATTTCCATCCATTTAGAATCGATTTTCAACTGACCATGAGGTCATACGCGCGTGCGTCAATGGGCAATATAGTGTAAAAAGTGGTAAAAACATGCCTATCTAAAATCTGCCATAGCTCGTCTTTTACATTTTCTGAAAGCTTATGAGTTGAAGATTTGAATTCATGAAAAAAAATCAAGGGTCCAGCAGTTGGAACATCGCCATATTTCGATTTTTCATTTATGACATCATAATCTTTTTTCTTTAAAGGAGAACTTTCTCGCCTATTGTTGGTCGATTTTTGCCAGGATTTTGATATGTTGTAGCTGAGACAATTCTCTATCATTAAGCTTCCCTTTATTTTTCATTTTGAAAATGGCATCATGGTCTAATTTAACGATAAACAGATGCATGTCAATTTTTCACATTTTACGTGTATTATCTATGGGACATGACCTTTTCTCAATTCTTGATTCTACATTCCTGTCTTCTTTGAGCAACAGCTCCTTTATTTCTGCTCGATTTTCACCCAGCTTTGAGTATGCTGTAGCTGAAAAAATTCTCTATCATAATTGTGCATTTATTTTTCAATCGGAAGTCGGGAACATATCGAAATTTTAACTGGGAGATATGATATAAGAATCCCATTTTCCATCTATGTGTTATCTCTATGGGCTATATTCTGGTTCATCGGTAAAGCACAACTTTTTTTTGGTTGTTGTTTTGTTTGTTCATATTACCATCTTCTTCGAATACCTTAACGGTTAACTCTGCATAATACTGCAACATCAAATCGTCCTGTTTCTATGATGCTAGTCTCCTTCTCAGACAATTATAACTTGATTACATAATTACCGTATTACCATTTTACCTTATTCCCTTATCTTATTAACATCTAACCTTTTAATACATTACTCAGAACTTTTACTTTCTTACTTTCTGAATTAATCACTTTATCTCGTTACCTTATTACCTTACTACCATCAAGATCAACATCCTCATTTTGTTTGTCATTAATTCCTATCATAAATGTCTTGTTTTATAATATGCCAATAGCCAATGACATTAATGTCAAAATGTCACTGAAAAATGAAAACTACGACAGACCACTTAATTCGTCTTCATGATGAATTACATTTCTCATCGATAAGTTGTTATTGGCAGACAATGGCAGTACATTTGTAAGTGCTCTCAAGACACAATACAAAACAAATACATGTAATTCACTGGTCATTCGATCCCCACAAAACTAAAAGACCTTCATTATGGTACCCTAACTATCAATCAGGGGAACTTGCCTGGAAAGGCTACTTGTGGATTAAAATCATTATTGCCGAAACAGAAAGTATCATCAACATTTAACAAGCTACTTACCCTAATACAAGTGGCTTCTATTACTTCATTCTCATCTACTTGAGATTGAAGGTTTGTTCAAATACAGCGATGTAAATCATTAGAAAAATGAAAAAGGCAGGGTTTTATATGTTGTGTGGCACGTTTCTGTATCTTAAAACACCAGGGGACAGTTGCCGCAGTGGGGGCCCGGAAATTTTCAAACTTGAACTTTTTTTCTTGAAAACTTTCCAAAACCTTTTTTTCTAAAAATTCCACCCAAACTCCAAAAGTGTGCACCGGATTGTTCAATTTCAGTTCTAAAAAATGCAAAAACTCCCTCATGACCTGCTTGGTCGCACTTGGGTGTTCCCTAAAACATTTTACATAGTCTTGCCCTCCCCCCTCCCCCCCCCCCCCCCCCCCCCCCCGGGAAAATTCCCGGTTTATTGCCTTGCACAGGTAAGTAGGCACTGGATCTTTGATGGGTCACTCATAACCACTTGTGTGAAGAGACCTAAGAGCTCATTAACCATTGCATAGCTTTGTGAAATGCTCCCAGGGCCCCATTGCATAAAACTTACCATTAATGGTAATTTTGCCATCAGTGGCAACTTCCATGGAAACCTTGAATTTGATTGGCTGTTGAGCAGTGTTACCACGATAAATGCAATTGATGGCAGAGTTACCATTGATGGTAAGTTTTATGCAATGGGGCCCTGGTCAGAGTGCAGTGCATGGTGACAGTGTTGGAGTTGACATCCAGTTGACATCCCTGTGTCATTTCATAAAATCACCTTTCCCTCTCATTTCTTTGATATTCCACTTGGGGAGGAAAGAAACTAGACAGTATCTTGGTTTAGATAGTATCTAATTAACTCTTGGGAGTCTTGGGCCTGTCTCTCAAAACCGTCATAAGACGAAGTTCGTGGATCCCATTGAAATGCACGTTAATTCTACCGCAAGTGTCTCTGTGCGTTGTCCACAAACTAGGACTTGTGATGGTTTTGAGAAACAAGCCCCAGATGGACATCTTTTGATAGCTTTAATACCAAACCTTTAGAAAACCTTTAAAGCTGACAAGTGAGAACATTCAAGCACACGACGATGAAATCAGATCTTCGTGGGAATAAAGAGGGAACTAATTGCTGCTAGCAAAAACAAAAGGAGTTTCCATAAATACATAATGTATATCTAGGGCTTGGAACAGTATACTGACTAAAATAACAACTCAACAATTTTGAGGAAGAATGTAGCAATTAATTATTAGTCCAGGCAAAGAGCAGTGTACTATCACATACACAAGTTCGTCTTTTTATCAAGTGACAAGACAAACTACACAAATGATGAATACTAAAAAATGTTGAGTGAATATAATGTCCGGAACATTACAAATAATCTTTTGGGGAAAATGAAAAAATTATCATCTGAAATTCAGTAAACAGGAATCATGAAAACATGAATTAATAAGAATCCTGGTGCAAGTCAGCAATATATTAAAAATATACAAACCACAGAGGGGCAATTCCACGGTAACTGACGTTACCAAGATAGAGTACTTGAGGTATATTGTAGTTTTGTGAATGACACTTGCTTCGGCTTTTAATTACTATAGATAAATGAGTTGATACTAGGGAAGAAGCACATGGACAGTTTTTATCTCATACTGTATTTCTTATCACACAGCAAGCGAAAATGTGTCAGTAACTGACGTTACGCAAAAAGGACATGGAAAATGATGGTGTAGAATCAAATTTATATATCTCATATCTTAGACTTGTAAGGATTATGTAATTCATTTGACATTACACCTAGGTTCCTGGGAAGAGATGTGCAAAATAATGAGCAATTTGAATAATTTGTTTTAGTGCCATGAAAAATTTACTGAAGACATGTTGGTAACTGATGTTACACTTAAATTCAACTTAGATTTTGCACATTTCCATTAGTGTTTCACTCATTAACTACTCAAAGTCTGTTAAAGCAATCCATGAAAATCAATTAGATGAAAAAAAATCTGAGAAAAATGACTAAATATAAGAATAAGAGGCATTTAAAGCACATTTTCCTGACCATAGTCCCATATTTGCAAATTTTTGTTTGTTTATGATATTCTCTGTAGGAAGGTCGAATTCCAGATTTTTTTTATCTTAAATGATTATTTGTAACAAAAAGAAGACCCTCTAGTAATTTTAGATTTTCATTTGGAATTAACAGGGCACAGTGCGATTTCAAATTTTGATCTCTGTGTCCCATATGTTGTGGAATTGCCCAGAGGTACATTTACAATAAATTCAAAAAAGGGAATTCAAAATTCAGGATAAGATACTGGCCCAGCAGAATTAATCACTTCATTCAGCCAAGTACATTTTTTAAAAACGGTTTCATGTGGTATATGGTCCTTATCAGAATGTTTACATTAATATACTGTAAAAGCAGAAATATTCGCGGCACATTAATTTTCATGGATTTCGCGCTATTTTCAGCAGGCGCGAATTCTAGAACACGCGAAAATATGAGCATGATTTCTTATGCTTAAATGTTTTGAACGCACACTCTGGATAGCTGATTTTTAGAGAGAGAGTGTGTGTACTAGTACTAGTATTTGTGTCTGTGGTATGCATCTGAATGGACCCTGCGTGTGTGTGAAGCAATAAATGGAGCGGCACTGCTGTGTACAGTTTGTGCCTTAAGTGACCATTTTAGAGCTAAAGTTATAGCTAGGGCAGAAAAAAAACTTGTCATGCATTGAAATATGAAATCAAATCTTGCAGTTGCGCTTTAGTTTTGCAAGTGAACAATTCTGCAGTGCGAATTCAAGAACCCACGAATATGTTTTGGAGTAGCTCAGCGCAAAAAATTAATCACGCGAAAATAACAGCGTTTACAGTAATTGATGACACACATGTATTTTACCACATTACAAGGGGGTCGACTTGAAATATATGAGGTACTAAGAAAAGAAAAATCTTCACAGCGTGGTCCAGATTTTTGTTTCATATCAAATACTTGATGAAATACATTCAATCCATGGAGAAATCTATAAAATAGCAGATTTGAATGAACAGAATATGACACGAAAATTTGACACTGGTAATGTTTTGATTTAGGTATCAATGGCTTGTTGATAAGAAGAACTTAATCACCCCCTCAAAAAGATATTCAGCTCCTAGTTCCCACAACTTTAAACTTCCTCATATTTTCATTTCATCAACATGATTTAATGAAAGGTAATATGCTATATTATTTTCCATACAGGGCATTTTAGCGGTGCATTAAAAATGTGTGGGTTTTTTTGTCTTCACGATATGTCTGTACAATATCAGAGCATGTACAAATTTGCCATACAAATTTCAATAGTATACCATATTTTGCATGATTTCTTTGCGTGCACAATAACACATACATACGCAATAAGGATTACATGCGCAGATACGCAATACATGCAATGCGCAAATGATACTTAGATGACGTCATGAAGAGGGAAGTCAAACTTGTGTGATCAAAATTAATGTAGGATGAGGGGCCCTTTTTGGTTGCTGAAATGATTTTTATTGAATTTTAAATCACTTTCCTGTTGGGTATAGATAATAATAATTATATTGGATGGCTTTATTTCACAGAATACCAGAAATATTCCACTCATTAGGGCCAATATTGCACGAATCGAATTTGTGCAATATTGGTCCTAACTCGTTGAATATTCTCTGGTATTCCATTCAGAGCCATCCAATATAATGTAATTGTTGTGTGCATATGTAACCATTTAGCTAGAAACAGACAATAGCACAACACACAACAGACAAATACGCAGCTTTGACAGCAATCTGCAGTAAATATCACCAGAGCACTCCTTGCCTTCTGGGAATGAATTAACCCATTCGTGACAGGAATAATTCAAAGCCTAATTTGATCAGCTTTTATTCTTCAAATTGGCAACACCAACATTTTTATTCTATTGCTACATTTTTCTTATAAAACGTCATGTATCTGAAATGAATATAAATTGACAGAAATTATGATGAGAAGTCAAAAAGTTGCCAATTTGCAGGGGAAAACGGTGATTTTAAACTTTCTATCACATTGCTAATTTAAGGATTTTAATGCTTATCTTCCTTTTAAAAATTTTCAGCATCAAACAACGAATATTGACGCAACCAAAATGGGCACAGTTTGTGTAGAATTTTTTGATCTTTCTGCTCATGTATTTCGTATGACTTTTAGGGCTCTGCATCAAAAGTTATTAGACCACACCACAAAATGTGGACCTCTGTCACAAATGGGTTAAACTCAACGAGAATATGAGAATTCCTTAGTCAACAGTCACAAAATAAAAAATCAGCACCCATATCCTCCACACAGGGTGGGGGGGGGGGGAACTTTGCGCACCATCAAATTCAAGCTATTTGTTTCTAAAATACATGCATCCAGGAATAAACATCAGCACCGGAACACTGCACACAAAAAGGTTTTTTTGTTTTAACATCTCCTTCGCTGCTTTTTCTTCATAAAAATTTGTTATGATCCCACTCTCCACATTTTGAAAATATATTTTGCCAACAATGATATCACCTGTTTTGAACAATGGAAACCTGCCCAAAATGCAATTACATAACATGTTAACATGTTTTCAATTCCTGCATGCAGCCAAGTGGAACATTAAACAAATGATGAGGGAAACCGGAAGAATGTGTCAAATTTGAGAGCTGTAGAGTTGGAAATGACTTCAAACTATATCATAAAAAACAACTAAACAGATTAGACATTTCTGCAAAGAAGTGGACTGGGACTTTAATTTGGTTGAGGAGTTATGATTTAACTGGCCCCTCAATCTGGGCCCCTGTTTCATAAAACTTGTTATCAGTAACAACTGCCACATTTCTATTTAACAAAGTTGCTCTCAGCCGATCAGATGCAAGGATTTCAGTAGCTTATAACAGTTATTGCAACTTGTTATTGATAACAAGTTTTATGAAACGCTGCCCTGGCCCTCAGGAAGAAAATCAACCAGCCTGCTGCTCAAGCTATTAAAAATCACGTGGCTTCTCATGGACAAAACTCTTGAATATCCTAAAGGCCTGTCTGCCTCTGTTTTTAAACACGGTTTAAGGCCGGTTTTCACGGGCATGTGAACAATTCCCGAAGAATGCGAATGTCAAAAAAGTGGCAAAGTCCAATATTCATATTTCATTAGGATCTAAAGTTCGCCAAATATGCACAGAGGTTCAGAAGCATCGTCAGAAATTGACTATGGTTCAGCAGGAGTTTAATAAAGTTTGAAATTTCTTGCAAAAGTTTCCAACATCCTGTGAACAACTGACGACACTTCCAAAGCCCACGCACGTTTGGCGAAATTTTTGGAGCGTTAAATCTGAATGTTGGACTTTGCCATTTTTTTCCACATTTGTGTCCTTCGCGAATCATTAGGTGCCCACGAAAACTGGCCTTTTGTGTAGTAGTTTTCTTTCACTTTCAAAAACACATTTCTTCAATTTCATTTAGAATCTCAATTAAAGAGCCAGAGAGAGAGAGAGAGAGAGAGCGGGGGAGGGGTGGATTGAAAGAACATTTACAGAAAACTCTGAATATATACCATTTCCTAACTACAATCTGTATATAATATTGTAAAAAGTACATGTTAGGAATCCAGGAAATAACTGGCACCTTAGTAGAAGTCGGTCACATTAATTACAAAATCACAGTACTTTGGCAAACAGAGCCGAACCAATTTTTAAGTGCACATGTGTTTGGGCCAGTAAAAAGTGGAACAGTCTAGAAACTTTCACTTTTTTTCCTTTCATTACAAATTTTTATTCCAACATAATCATGATGTACAAAATCAGAAGCTGACTGAAATGAGTACATGTATACCTGTCAGTATTTTCAGGTAAATCATTCTCGAATAAGATCAATTCAATTGTAACTAATCATTAAAAGTCTCTAAATTGGCAATGCATTGTAAAATATAAAATCCCCACTTTCAGGTGCAAACTGGCAATTTTTCAGCTTAATATTGAAATTGTCATTTCACTTTGTTTATGCCATTTCTTTTTTTTTCAAACTATGTAAGAGTGGAAAATATAAATCATTATTGCCAAATAAAAAAGGAGGAAAGCTGATCGATTATGCCCTGAAGATAACTTTGTGCTGCTATGAGTTATGTCTGTATGTTACAAGTCTCCAAAGCACCTTTAACCCGTTCGTGACAGGAATTATTTAAAGCCTAATTTAATCAGCTTTTATTCTTCAAATTGGCAACACCAACATTTTTATTTCATTTTTCTTATAAAACGTCATGTATCTGAAATGAATATAAATTGACAGAAATTATGATGAGAAGTCAAAAAAGTTGCCAATTTGCAGGGGAAAACGGTGATTTTAGACTTTCTATCACATTGCCAATTTAAGGATTTTAATGCTTATTTTCCTTTAAAAAATCTTCAGCATCAAACAACAAATATTGATGCAACCAAAATGAGCACAGTTTGTGTAGAATTTTTTGCTCTTTGTACTCATGTATTTGGTATGATTTTTTGGGCTTTGCATCAAAAGATATTAGGCCAAACCACAAAATGTGAACTTCTGTCATGAATGGGTTAAGCAAACATCTAAATGAGAATTGGCAATGGAACATGATATGATGTGGGGGGTATCACACCAAAACAAATTCAAAACGGAAATGGAACATTAGCATTAGGAGACAAGAGCAAACTTACTTGGAAAAAAGAGCTTTGCAGTGCCAAATAATGATAAGGTCATTTGACAAGAGTATAAGCAGTCATGTTGGGATTTTTCGCCTCATCATGCCCCCGGATCATTAATGCTTTGTATGTTTTACCAGCTGTGGCTTTTCAAGGATGGAAAACTGGGTATTGTTTTTGCCACACCATAACTTACATAAGCCCATTTCTCTACTTAACGTTCCCTATGAACAGGGGGCGGGCGCCAGGGTATTTTGAAAGGGGGGCAAGTATTTTTCTGGTTTCTAACCTTGGCCCACAAGTGTGTTTATTTGTGTTCTGAATGAACAAATAGGGCTATTACATACACATGTAGTTGCATGACCCTGCTCTCTCTTGCACACTCTTCTTTCTTTCTTTCTGCTACTTCTTCTTCTTCTTCTTCTTCTTCCTCCCCCCCCCCCCCCCCCCCCCACCCCATGTAGCATCTGCTCTTACCTATAAATCAGCTTGTGTTATTGCATTTTGCCGACATAATTCTTAGTCTTAAAGATTCTGGCCTAAAAACATGAAGTCTTGATATTAATCATCAATGTGCGGAGCACTGACCTACTTTTTTTCCCTTTTTTGATTGGGGGGGGGGGGGAGGGGTTGTAAATTAGGCATAAAGCTATTTAATCATTCCTCATTCTTCATTCTTTTACTGGTAATAATTGATTTAATATTCCATTTAAAAAAAATCTCTTTGGAAGTTTATTGGGACTTATATGACAATGAATTTTGAATGAAATATTTTCTTTTTAATTCTGGTGTATGATAAACCTACATGTATTATACTTCACAGCATTTGTTGGCTTTGTAATTAAAAAAAAAAAACCAACAACCCCCCCCCCCCCAAAAAAAAAAAAACATACAAATGTTGCATGCACAGATCAAAATTAAGAAAAACTTTTAAAACAATGGCTTTGACAAAAATAACATAATACCTCAGATCCAACTTTGTTCTATAATCTAGCAACTATCGCATTTCATAATTCATAAAGCTAAAATAACAAAGTGTTTCCTGCCTGCAAAACAAAGGCTTTTCAGAATGTTTTGCAACAATCCCTTTTCCATTCTTCCTGAATTACTCATAAGTCACACAACCTTCCGCCAAACCATTCTGACTTGTTTCCCCCGCTCCAATTTAACCACAGATTACAACAAAGCAAATAGTATATTAACTACTTCATGCAGAAAATAACAAAATATCAGGATACAAAGGGAATTTAGGACTTGATCCCATCTTTATCGAAATTTGTCACATGAAATAAAACTACATGCATAATTCTGATAGTTGCTTTATTCAGCAGTGCAAAAAATAGCAAATGGCTTGATAAAGAGTTCATCAAGTGGTCATTCTAACAAGTCTTTCTGAGCTTTTTATCATCCTGCTACTTTGACATTTTTTGTTTGATTTGTATTAAAGTGATTTTTTTTTCAAAGTGTTTTGGGGTTATTTTAGAGTGGAAATAAATAAACTGAATGGTCATAATGCCCATGCAGTAGTATGGCCCTTACATGATAGTTATGTTGCCATAAATTTAACTCTTTGAAACGTAAATATAAAAGGATTTTCATCAATTAATAACTTATTTCTTGATGCCCTTTTGTTTGTTACGTTGTTTTTTTTGTTTTCTTTGTGATTTGTTCTGATTTTTCTCGTATTGTATATACATGCTTCCACCGTTTGGGGTTAGCCTTAGATAGGCCTATGGCCTCTGCAAATCCCGCACACTTGTATTCCTTGTATTTCATGCCTGTATGAACCTATGTATGTATACATGTATTTTATTTGGTATTTTTATGCAAACGTGAAATAAATGAAGTGAATTGAAATTGAAAATTAAATAACAAAGAAATTTCCTGCATAGAGTTCATGGCCATAAAAGACTTTCACAAGTAGCGACTATTTGTAGAATATGGGTTGCACAGCATGTACCTACCTCTGTAACTGTTGTCAAACGTTACTGCTTGCTCTTCAGTGCTTATTGTATCATTTGTAGACAGACTCTGAACATAGATTTGTCCTGAATAGAAAAGTAAAAAATAATAAAGATGTCACAGTCTAAAGGTTTAAAAAGTGGACTGGAGATGCAAGAGTTGTGGGTTCAAGCCCCAGCATAACACTCGATCTCTATCACCCCTGGGTTGTGTGTACGGAGATGCCATGTGAAGGGCTTCCTTGAACCATGCAAAGCTTGTCCACAACACCCTATCAACGGGTTGAAACTGGAGAATCTTGAGAATATTATGGGAAGGGGGGGATCACTCCACACAAATAATCATACATATATATTTATTTTTTTATTTTTCTATTTTTTATTTTTTTTGTCTAACATAAATATTTAGACTCTAACATAAATATTTAGACGGAGGCAGACAGAATCGTTAAACGGTAGTATGGGACAGGGCCTTTAAGAATCTACCCCTGCAGTGACAATGGAGAACCCCTGAGAACCTAATATGGATTGGACATAACTACATGTACAAGTGTTATACAAGTCTGAAATGAATTGGTAAACAATCTTAACCCATTCGTGACAGGAATTATTTAAAGCCTAATTTGATCAGCATTTATTCTTCAAATTGGCAACACCAACATTTTTATTTTATTGCTACATTTTTCTTATGAAACATCATGTATCTGAAATGAATATAAATTGACAGAAATTATGATGAGAAGTCAAAAAGTTGCCAATTTGCAGGGAAAACGGTGATTTTAAACTTCTATCACATTGCCAATTTAAGGATTTTAATGCTTATTTTCCTCTAAAAAAATTTCAGCATCAAACAACGAATATTGACGCAACCAAAATGGGCACAGTATATGTAGAATTTTTTGCTCTTTCTGCTCATGTATTTGGTATTATTTTTAGGGCTTTGCATCAAAAGATATTAGGCCAAACCACAAAATGTGGACCTCTGTCACGAATGGGAATGCTGGGGGGACCAGACCAGTATACTGCTGCATACATGTGCAATTAAGAAAGCAAGTAGAAAGGGTACAGGTAGTTTGTCATGCACGTGACACAATTAGGATGTGGAATAGGTATCAAATCAAGAAAAGGGAAAGGTTTGTTGAGTTTAGGGTGTATTCTGGACAGGTGCATTTTGGATGGATTCATACTTGTTTAGTTTTTCCAGAAAATAGTTGGGAAATACTTTAAAAAGGGTATGATTTTGACCACTGGATAAAACCCACTTAAGGTGGTTTGGAGAACCAATGGTCATGCGTGTGTACAGTATGCATTTAGACTGGCCCCCTCCCCCAGGTTTTAAAGGAAAATGGAACCCAGGCATCAGTGTGTTTTTAGTGAATGAAGATGAACAAGAATTAGTAAACAATGAAAGTCTGACCAAAATCGGACAATCTGCTCAAGCAATTTTGAAAGTTTAAGTAAATCCTTATTATGAAAATCTTTATCAAAGTTGGCAACTTTGCCAGCATCTGTGATATCATCGTGGACAACTTTCCATTCATTTTGTGTGTATGATTTTTCAAAAAAATTAATGTTTTCATGTGAACTTTTAAGTCAGGAATTAACATAATTCTTCCCAAATACTTGCAGAATTGATGTAGCCATGACATACTCAAAGAGTAAATCAAAAGAACGCCTATTTTTCTTGAAAATGAAGAAAATGCTAATTTTCTGTAAATAAAATGAATTGACAGTTGTCCACGATGACATCTCAGATGCCTGTGAAGTTGACAATTCAAAGATAATAATAATGATTTATTCAAACTTTCAAAATTAATGGCTTTTGAACAGAATGTCCGATTTTTGCACAAAATTTCAGTCTATTCTTTCTTGTTCTTCTTTATTCACTAAAAGCACACTGATGTCTGGGATGCATTCTCCTTTAATGTTGCTCCTACTCATCATCCATCTACACTTTGTCCAATTCATCACTCTTATGCTACGTTCACACCTTTGCGTATTTGGCTTGCGTATTGCTGTGCTCTCAATTCGCAGCCGTACCCAGCAATAGGCAGCAAATCTGACGCGAGCAGTCACACTATTGCGTATCTAATGTAGCTCGTATTATGCTCCTCATAAAAAGCAAATGGCGTACGAGCTAAACTCGCAGTATATCGAGCACTAACGCAGCGGTTCTTGCTGCTGCGAATGGTGTGCAAGCAACAGTGCAACATTACGCGCAATCATGGGAACAACAACAAGGTAAAGCGAGGTAAATCGTGCGAGAAACGCAGCTATAGGCAATGACAAGTGCTCCAAAAAAGAGACTATTTGACCTTGTGCTTGCTTGCGATAATTTAAATAATTTTAAAACTAGCGAGCAACCAGCGCAGGTCTATGCGCTAGTCTGCACGTTGAGTATGATGAGAGCACATTCCATTGCGCTTTATTGGGTATGACTGCTTACGCCTGCATTTGGTCAATACGCAGCAAGCCAAATACACAAAGGTGTGAATGTAGCATAAAGTGAAAGAACAGTTTGCAACAGATTCTTACCTTGTAAATAGTAGCTACCAGGAGCTCCCATGACCAAGGCACTGTTATCCTGTAACCAAAAGAAGAAAAATAGGGAAAAGTCATTGAAATTATCCAAAATCTATCTTCAAACACACTGGTAGATGCTCCATCTTTGATGCCATCTTCGTGAAGGCCTCTCTAGAGGAAATCGTGTCCGCAAAAGGTGCAGGTTGCGTAAAATAGTCAAATTCTAAATCAATCTCAATCAAAAATTGGTAGATGTAAATCATGTTGGTCTTTTGAAAGGTAAAGGTAATCTTCAAATCTGTTGACTGGGGCAATGACAATACAGGAACTTGTTGAACGTGTTTTCACATGGTTTCATCTGCATCAAATGATCATGATACACATGATGCTTAATATCTTAATGTTCCTTTAAGATGATAATCAGAAAGGAGAAAAGAAATGACCCCCCCCCCAAAAAAAAAAAAAAAAAAATGTGGTTGTGCTGTATAGGACTCTCTAGAAAGGTATAAACCCACGTATCTGATTTGATTCGACCATTAAACCAATGGTAATGAATTAAATCTCAGTTTGCATCATGGAATAAACAAATATAAAAGGTAAATATGCAAGCAAGAATGGAACAAATTTGTTAAGATATTACCCAGTGTCAGATACTAATAACACTGATAATCAGTATAATAGTAGATATCTGTACTGTGCCTTGTCTTGTGAGAGAAACAGTGTAATTGTGGAAATACACATGTATACACTAGTCCAACACAAATATAAATACAAAAATAGAATGTCTATTAACCCATTCGGGACAGAGGTCCACATTTTGTGGTTTGGCCTAATATCTTTTGATGCAAAGCCCTAAAAATCATACCAAATACATGAGCAGAAAGAGCAAAAAAAATCTACATTTCCTGTGCCCATTTTGGTTGCGTCAATATTTGTTGTTTGATGCTGACAAATTTTCAAAGGAAAATAAGCATTAAAGTCCTTAAATTGGCAATGTGATAGAAAGTTTAAAATCACCATTTTCCCCTGCAAATTGGCAACTTTTTGACTTCTCGTCATAATTTCTGTCAATTTATATTCATTTCAGATACATGATGTTTTATAAGAAAAACGTAGCAATAAAATAAAAATGTTGGTGTTGCCAATTTGAAGAATAGAAGCTCATCAAATTAGGCTTTAAATAATTCCTGTCACGAATGGGTTAACCATAATTCTTTTTTAAATTAGTCTGCAAATTATTCTAAACATGAACACAAAGATATAGATCTATGTTTGTCTGGGAATAAAAAAAAAAAGAAAGAAATATATCTGAGAGATGACAGAGAGGGTTTGCTTCTCTTGTATGTAACACTGAAAACTTACTCTTGGTATCTGAGCACTGAAGCCAGCTTGGCAATGAGTGATTTTGTCAAATCCAAACTCACTTTCTGCAAAACAACAAGAAAAGGAGATAACAGAGATAACCATAATAATGAGTGACCATGGTCCCTGTGAAATATATATTTAGCACTAACATGAACAGGGTGACCAAAAAAGAAGAACAAAAGGGGAAAAAAGGGGGACACTCTCATGTACTGGTATATATACAAAGACGTTTCTAGTGTGCCGACTATGGTTGATAGCATTAAAAAAGTGATACAGTAAGTTCACACAAGGTAGAAAAGAAAAACAAATTGGAAAGCATTTCTGCAGAAATTGGTATTATTGTTTTGAACATTTTTATCCGGTTTAAAATTAATAGTCATTAATGCTGTTGTGATGTCTTTATCCACGTAACAAAATACTAATGCCCAGTCCTACTTTAAGCTCAGGAGATAAAATGCAATTTTGGAACAGAGCTATTCCATGTTTTTTTATGACCGATAAACGATGTTTGACAGACCATTTGTACAAAAGTTTTCTCTTTCCTAGATAAAAAAAAAAATCAAAGAATAAAAATCAGTAATGGTACTGAAATGATATGCTGAAAATAGATTTCAGACGAAGAGTTCATGAAAATCAGCTCCTGCCTGTGGGTTACTAAGTCTCAATTCCAAATTGATTTCAAGTCTAATTAATGCTGGATAAAAGCTGTAACGAGAAGTGCCAGCTCATCAAATGTGTCACGCTTAATTAGGGTGAGACTCAAGCACCCAGAGGTTGTTGAATACCTTGTCTGCCCCTGTTTTGAAACCAAGGAAAACCAAAAGCATAACCTCACTTTCAATTTGTTAATACCGGTAATGATTTGATTTTTATTTAAACGTGAGAATAGTGACTGTTGCCTTTGAAAAGGAAATTAGAAAGCTCTATTAACATGTATATTCTCACTGCTGTGACGAGGAAAAAACTGAAGTTTCCCTGAACAAAATTACAAACACTTTCATTCATGAATCCTGAGATATTCAAGGGAGCTGCAAGATGTGCATGATACATGTACAAGAGGCTGTCTGTCCGTCTGTCTTTCTGTTCTGATCAATCCTCATGGCCGGATATAGATGACCGGTAAGAACATTTATCAATCAAGACAGTGTTATAACTCTTCATGTGCCATTCCAATTACCTTACAAGTACAACCTTCTGCCATGGTACATTTCTGAAGCAGTGGATTTACCAAGATCTTTAGGTTTATTTTGCAGTTTCCAGTCTACAGGTGAATAAGGGATTATGAGGACCAAAAGTGAATTATTATGCAGATCCTTTGTAATACACAGTTATTGTGCCAACTGGATCTCTTGACAAATGAAAGTTTAATGTACTTAGTACATCGGTACAGGCTTATTCAAATATATTGCCAATATCTTATCTGCTTTATAGACTACAATACAGAAATATAAAGTTTAGTAAATGAGAAGGGAGATAATTGGGCAGCACAACACAAAGACATCAAATAACTGTACTGGAATGTAGCCTTGTTATGCTTTTATTGGTAGAATATGTGATACCCCAATAATCAAACAAAGGACATATATTTTGATTCACTTGAATGCAGCTAACCTTCATATGTGGCAATAATACATATTGTGTTCTACGCACAACTTCAAAGGCCAATGCCGTCAACACTGTCTTGTGATGACAAACAATTGGAAACCTGAGTGTTTACTTTAACAGGCATGGTGTATTTTTATAAATATAATAATAGATTTTTGTCTATACCTCGCTGATGCACAAACAATTCAATCTTCATGTAAAACTCACAGGTTTTATAATTCCATTCAATTCATTTTCCTCTACAAAGGAGGAGGAATGTATCTTTTTCACAGATCAGATTTTTTTCATGCATTTACAATGTAGCTTCAAGTAGATTTTTGTATCTGTGTCTCCACACACACAGAGGCATTCTGGGGAATACTAATACCAATGTTAGCCCTCCCTTCTTAAGGCACTTTCAGATATGAGGCGACTTTGGCGCCACTTTGTGTGCACACACAATTTTTGTGTTCAGATATGATGCAACTATGTGTCGCCACTTATGCTAATGAACGCGCATTAACGCGTCAACTCTCAAATAAGAGAGCATTTTGACAAAACTGGCGCAAACAATCTCATGGCAACAATTTTTGCACTAACTTTTATAGGAATTTGATTGGTGCTCATTTTTTTTTAGCCAGGCGGCAAACAAAAATGTGTCCTGCCTCGGCAACATTTTTTTGTCGCCCTACACCCCATAGACCTGTGCACAAAAAATGTGTGCACACAAAGTGGCATTACAAAGTCGCCTCATATCTGAACGCACCTTTACCCATAAATTTGTAGACCTATAGTTTTCAACACACTATATTTTCAAAGCTAAATACTATTCAGGAAAAATTAAGCTATGCTATTAATGTATCATCTGAACCCATCCCTAACACTAGGATTCTGCAAAATTCTTTCCTCGTATTTATTTGCAGACCATTCATGTATTTACAAAGCATAAAGTAATTACGATTTGAAAAATGTGACAATCATCAGTTTCACTATCCTTGTCAATTTCAAAATTTACAAAAAGAACAACACACAGTGAGCACATAATACATTATGTACATTTTTCAAAATCATGCCAATTCCATCAGCAGCCTGGAAATTTCATAAGAGAATTAACTCATATACATGTGCATGTAATACTCTCTGATTAACCCATTTGTGACAGAGGGTCCACATTATGTGGTTTTGCCTTATAACTTTTGATGCAGAGCCCTAGAAATCATTCCAAATACATGAGTACAAAGAGCAAAAATTCCTACACAAACTGTGCCCATTTTGGTTGTGTCAATATTTTCCATTCGATGTTGAAAATTTTTTAAAATGAAAATAAGCATTAAAATCCTTAAATTGGCAATGCAATGGAAAGTTTAAAATCACCATTTTCCCCTGCAAATTGGCAACTTTTTGAATTCTCTTCATACTTTTTGCCAATTTATATTTATTTCAGATACATGACTTTTTATTTTAAAAATGTAGCAATAAAAGAAAAATTTTGGTGTTGCCAATTTGAAGAATAAAAGCTGATCAAATTAGGCTTTAAATAATTCCTGTCACAAATGGGTTAAGAAGAAAATAATCTGATCTATTACAGGGATGTCATGAATTCAGATTATAAAGGACCGAGCTGGTCAAGGTACCTGAATGAACGATACATACAGGTAGTTGATTCAACAGACAGCATTCTTCGATGATTTACACCTGTTGGTTGAGTTGAGGTTTGGTCGAGTGGAAGTATATATGCCTCATCACTTTTCAATTCAATTCGATTCCACAATATGAGATACAAGCTCGAATTGGGCTACATTGATAGAGTCACCTACATTGATTTTGGTAACATTTCGGAAAATATACCATGGACTTTCCCTCCTACAACGTTACGCTTGACCATGGGCAGCAATAAGGGGGGGGCAGAGGGACATGTCCTCCCCCCCCAAAAAAAAAAAAATGAAATAAAATAAAATAAGGGTGGGGGACACAATGTGTTATGTACCCCAAATTTTGGAATTCTTTTATTTTGTATTATAATAGCTTGTAAGAAAATTTTCAGGTAAATAGACACTATGAACATGACAGACAAAGAAAGCGGACAAAATAAACAACCCCTCATTCTACCCTTCACAATGGTTCTGGTAGTCAAAAGAACATCCCTTCACTGCTATTATCTAAAATATGTGAAACAGGTGTAACATGCATATTCACCTGGAACTAATGATTAGACATAATAGCTGTGAAGTGATGTTCTTTTGACTACCAGAACCATTGTGAAGGGTAGAATGAGAGGTTGTTTATTTTGTCCGCTTTCTTTGTCCGCAATGTTCATAGTGATATATGCCTCATCACTTTTCAATTCAATTCGATTCCACAATATGAGATACAAGCTCGAATTGGGCTACAATTGATAGAGTCCCCTACATTGATTTTGGTAACATTTAGGAAAAAATACCATGGACTTTCCCTCCTACAACGTTATGCTTGACCATGGGCAGCAATAAGGGGGGGCAGAGGGACATGTCCCCCTCCAAAAAAAAAATAATAAAATAAAATAAAAAATAAGGGTGGGGGACACAATGTGGTATGTACCCCAAATTTTGGAATTCTTTTATTTTGTATTATAATAGCTTGTAAGAAAATTTTCAGGTAAAGAGAGACACCTGAAAAAGCTGAGGATCGATCTTTCATTTTTTGCTTGTTAGTGAATTTTGGGGATAAAAGGAGATACACGTCAAAAATGTTTTATACATCCTCCCAAAAAATATAAAATAAATTGTTTTGGCTTTAATATTTCTTAATAAAATCTTGAAAGAATGAGGGTTACTCACTGTCAGTGCTCTGGCATGGTGAATAATTCTCAAAGCCAGAGAAGTCTGACTGTCCGACAAAGCATGTTCCTGTAGGTTCACGTTCAATATCTGTAGGGGAATTACTGGACGTCTGAAGCCAGACTAGACGAGGAGCGCATGCCTGGAATGAATGAAAATTATGATGACAAAGAAAACAAGACAATAAATATAACTTTGGAGCCCATGTCTATTATCTACATAATGAGATTTTCGACTAGGGCACTTTTAAAGGTTTGTATTTTTCGAAGCAGGTACAAGTTAAGAACTGCTGAAGAAATTACACTCATCAGACTAAGGTTGTTTGAAGAAATGTAATTTGTCCACGTGGGAATGTAAAGAACAAGAAAGCTAAGAAATTAGTACGGCCTTTCCCAACAAACCAACAGCCTACAAGACTGACATTAGTCCCGTTCATATTACCCACCTATCCATATAGATAGGCACAAATGTTACGCCTATTTTACACTTCAGACTGCTGGTAATAGGAACGGCTCCCACTGAATATTGGGGTATTTGCTTCCTCTTATTTTACGCTTATTTTGTGCCTATTTGACACCTATCTTACGCTCTGAGACCTAGTAACATTACCATAATTTTGTGGATACCTGGTGTATATCGTCGCTGAATTCACGAAGTGGCACGCGCGACCGCAGATGCGCGAAATCACTTTTTGAGGAAAACGCGATTAAAGATTTTATCTGTTTTTCAACATTTCATTGCCATTTGTTATGAAGCTAAGCTGTATGATTCAAGCACAGATAGAAGGCCAAGTATCTACTCTCACCTTCCATGTAGAATCGTACTCAAACTAAGTTCAAATCTTAACACAGTAAAGCTTCAAACACAGGCATCGTTTTGTAGAAATGTTGCTTCAGCGTTGGAAGAATCCACTAAGTGGCACTTCGTGTAGTAAGCTAGTACGATTTTGCGCACCCAAAAAGATTCACGAGTCGGCACAAGCGCTTGTTTCGTGCTACAGCGCGAGAAAAAAATTACGAACCGGCACAAGGGTGCGCGCTGTTGTGTTTTCTGTAAACAAAACTCAATGGCGCGTAACGGCGCACACCCTTGTGCCGGTTCGTGCATTTTTTAAAATGTAGATTTTCAGGCTCATTTCGTTTTTGCACTTTAATCATCTCTTTAATTAGTGAGAATTGGGTTCTAAAATTTTGTGAAATGAAAGACAATGGCCAGAGAATGATAAAACTGAAAATAACTCAAATTTGACTATGGACGCAATTTGGGGGGTTTGTGCCACTTCGTGAATTCAGCGACGATATGAACAGAATCCGCAAAATAAGAGCAACATTTATGGCTTGTTCAGTGGAGCGTAGAGTCACTTCGACTGGTTTGACCCTTAGCCAAGTGCGCATTGTACGCTGGGTAACCAGAATGCAATGTGGGACTTGCCGACAGAATAGAATACCATAATATTGCGGATGCCAATATGAACAGGAGTGAAAGGGAGAGTACCGTAATACAGGGCTCATACACTTATATATTTTCAAAATTCCACGACTTTCCATGACTTTCCAGGGCAGAAAAATGCAAATTTCCATGACTCAACGATCACATGTGATGTAAAACTTATATAAAAAGCGCGCTGATTAAAAGAGCTACAAAGCTGATCTGAGTACCATGAATGCAGGGCTGGCCAGAGCGCAAATTTATTAATATGAAAATATCTTGAATAAATAATTTTTCCATGACTTTCTAGAAGAAATTGACAAATTCACTGACTTTCCCTGACTTTTTGCTTCTGGAAAAAAGATTTTCCTATTCCCTGACTTTCCAGAAATTCTCTGACGCGTATGAACCCTGGTAATATTATGGTAATATCATATTTTCCCTTTAATAAGAACAGTATTGAAGGAAAATCGCTGAGCAGTGCACATTGGTAATGTTGCGGTATTGGGCAATATGAACAGGGCTATTGTCTGTCTGGGTAACCCTGAGAAAAAGGAATAAGAAGGCCCAAGAGACTGGTGTCATGATCTTGGGTCTCAGGGGTCCAGGATCATGGGGCAGTGCCTCCCCCCTCCACTTTTCCAAGCACCAAACGCACAAAAAAAGGTGTCCTTTTTACTTTTTACCCATAAAAATACCCCTTTTCAAACCTGTTCAGTGCCCCCTTTTTCTTCTTAAAAATGCCAGTTTTCTTTTTGTACAAAGTGCCCTTTCACCTTCTAATATAACTGCCTTTTTTGCTTTCAAAGAGTTTCCCTTTTTAAAACCTATAAAGGTCCCCTTTTTACACCTGATTAATACCCCTTTCGCTTTTTAATAGTGCTCTTTTCCCTTTTGAGAAGTGCATCTTTTTCACTTCTAAACACCTCAAAATGGTGTTCTTCCTTCTGTCATTCACCCTTTGTAAGTGCCCCTTTTTTCCAAAAAGTGACCTTATCTTCTGATTGCCCCCTCCCCCCCGTCCCCATTTCAAAAGATGCATTTCGATCTACTGCTCCTGCTGGGCCTTTTGACAACTTTTTCAGAAGGCCCGCTAAACATACTTTGTGGGCCTTGTGGACTGCAGCAAACTTAATCAACTTTCTCATCAGTGATAAGAAGATTACATGGATGAACATAGTTTTCACAGGAACACGAACGTTTTGCAAAAGATGCCAATGTCAAAAAAATGGCAAAGTCCAACATTTGCACTTTATGCTCCATAAGTTCGCCAAACTTGCGCAGGGGTTCGGAAGCATCACCAACTGTTCATTTTTTGGTTCAGAAGAATTTCAGAGAAGTTCAAAATTCCTTGTGAATGTTTCCTGTATCCCGCAAACAACTGACAACGCATCCAAACCTCTGCCCAAGTTTGGCAAACTTTCGGCGCATAAAATGTGAATGTTGGATTTTGCCATTTTTTCGACATTTGCATCCTTCGCAAAATGTCTGCGTGCCCGTGAAAACTATGCTTATTTCATTTAGCATCATCTTGAGTACAAACATCAGAAGCACAGATTTCAAGGGTTTTTCTTACCAAGATACGTCCATCAGGCCCTGAGCTGGCAAGTGTAGCTCCAAACCATTGGTTGGACTTATCAAGAATACCTGTATTACCTGTATGAGCAAACAGAAACATCAAGACATCAAGCACACAGATAGTGAAAGCACTTCAAACAAAGTGTGTTTAAACACAAACAGGAGTTAATACAGTATACCAAACACCAAAAGGCATTATGCTTTGTATGTCAGAGGTTCATTGTTTGGGTTCGAGTCCTGGAGTTCCGAGTCAGAGTCGGAGTCCAAGTCCTTGGTTATCCAAGTTCAAGTCAGAGTCCAAGTCCAATAATATGTGTACAATGCAGTACTGGGCATGGTGCAATGTTAACTGTAGTTTCAGGACTGATGTACACTTGGGTGATCGGGGTAGATCTATGTTGATTTATGTAGGCAGCATGTATGTGTATATTTACTTATTTAGGCTAGGGTGCTACATGGCATGGCCTAGCGTGATCTGGGACGTGCATCAATGCCATCATTTACTGTTGAATTCTCTCACAGCAAATTTTTAGCCCCTGTTTAAAAATATATATATTTTTCGTAGAGTATCAATGCGCAATAACTGCATAATTGGGTATGGACTCGGTGGTGTCCTTGAAAGTTTTCAAGTCATTCAACCCCTAAGTCAAAATTTGAGTCCGAGTCATTGATGTTCAGTCCGAGTCCGGCAGAAATCGGACTTAAAAGGAAAGTCCACCCAAGAAGTTTCACTGTTTCAATAAAAGGAGATAAATTTGAACAGCATTCTAAAAAAGAAATGAGCAAAATCGGTCAAAGAATAAGAAAATTACATTCATTTACATTTTCTAGGAAATTACTCTCAGCTCTGCAAATTGGCAACACCGATGACATCATTATGTGAGCAGGTCTCCATTCACTTTGTACATGAAATTTCACATTTTCTCAATATTCTTGGAAGTTACACATTTTCTAACCCCCATAGTCAATGAATGTTCAGAAGAATTGCTGTTTACATAACATACTTCGACTATGAGGTAAGAAAATGTGTAACCTCCAAGCAAATTGAGAAAATATGAAATTTCATGTACAAAGTGAATGGAGACCTGCTTGCATATGATGTCATCAGTGTTGCCAATTTGCAGAGCCGAGAGTAATTTACTAGAAAATGTAAATGTGTGTAATTTTCTTACTCTTTGACCGATTTTGCTCATTTCTTTTTTAAAATGCTGTTCAAATAATATCTCCTTCTATTGAAACAGTGAAACTTCCAGGGTGGACTTCCCCTTTGAATACTAAAACACTGATATTGGCAATAAGACAGGCATCAATGGAGCACTGTCATAGACTCAGGTTATGATGAAAACTTACAAATGGCCAAAACCTTTTAATTCTGACATGAAATTTTCAGAAATTACTGTTGATGGCTCCTTTTTTTGTGAGAAAATTCAGCAAAATGCACAACTAAAAGTTTAATGTTATGTAAAAAATTATGTGGTGAACTAAAAGTGAACAGATATCAAGACCACCCCCCCCCCCCACCTTGATTAGATCTAAATCCACATCCGAAGATACATCCTTGTACAGGTATGTTCAGATGTGGACTGAAATCTTCTGAAATGATGTACATGTATGTACTTTATTTTGGAAGAAAGTTCTTGACCCCTTTGCCACAGTGTAGACTAAACCAAAGAAAGAACTGCTCTCAAATGTTTTACAAACTTTCACCACGTTTTGTCACATGACCTCTACAATGGTGCAGGATCGGAAGTGACTACTAATTAAAACTGCTCAATACAAACAATGAGTGACAGCCTCGTCAAAGAATGCCAAGTCATGATCAAAACTACACATACAAGTAATCAGTATTCAAAACCTTCACATTAAAGGTATACCTTTCCTAAGATTTAGACATGGTTATGGAAAAGGTTGAATGGCCAAAACACGATAGAAACAATCATGACTCAATAATACTCATCTGAGTACCTTCAACTCCATAAGAGTGCATGTAAACAGTTCTATTGCAATGCCTGAATCAACATTTTGAAAGGCAGAATGAAATATAATTTTGAAATGCTGTTCCACAGTACCCTGGAGCCTGTTTATTGCACTTTTCCTTATGTAAGGCCATGTTTTGAAGTACTCAGCTTTTTCTTTATAAAGGGCGTTATAAAACCTTGCTTCTATAAGACAGAGAGCTCCTGAAACTAACATTGTGCATTCACTAAACACATACCAAAACACTGATTGCAGTTTGAAAACTGATGCATTCTTTTTTGTAGATATTCTTTATTGAAAATATTCATTGTTGAAAACATTCTTTGTTGAAAATAAACTTAAGAATTGAAAGTGAACACACATCATCGAGAGTTTTTTTTTTTATCAAAGATAAACTTGGGCTCTGGTCATGTGATTACAACATGAAAGAAACTGTTTCAAAGCTAATGGAAGAGAGTGATTGATTAAATTGATACATATCTTAAGGGTTATATTATAGAAATCATCTGAATTGGATATCAACTCATCCTTGTCAATAAACACATGCACTGCACAAAGAAATAGGCATATGGGACTACACATATGTCATTTCGAATATGTTGGCATCTCTGAAGAGCAATCCTTTTCAAGGGACAAGAATACCAAGATATTCTTGCAAACTCACATGAAAAGAATAAGAAAGCTTACAAATTCACTTGTCGTGTGTTCAGAGCCAGGAGGCTGTTAACTCATATGATTTTATACAGACTTAACTCCCTTCTGGCTCCAAACAGACACTGTCATTTTCCCCAGAACTCAACTTCTCGTTAAAACTATATGGACATCCTGAAGGTCTAGAGAAGGTGATCATCTATCTGTGGCCGAAATCAGAAGTGACAGGACATCTGCATCCATTACCTGTTTCACGAAGGAATCAATTAAAGGTGGACAGTTGAAGACACGGTCCATTTAGAGAGGGAACTACCCTGGAATTTCCTCTTCCTTAAATAACTAATTGACACCAGGATAAATGTGTTAACCCATTTGTAACACAGTGTCTACATTTTCTGGTTTACAATGTAGAGCCAAAAAATGTTCAATGCAGAGCCCTAAAAATCATACCAGGGAGGTGTTTCATAAAGCTGTTCGTAAGTTACGCACGCCTTTACGCACGACTGGAACATGTTCTTGGGTGCTAATCAGATTCTCAATCATTTACATGTAGCACAAGAGCATATCACCAGTCGTGCGTAACAGCTTTATGAAACACCCCCAAACATGAACAGAAAGAGCAAAGAATTCTACACAAAATATGCTCATTCTGTTTACATCAGTATTTGCTGCATTCTGCTGAAATTTGTAATGAAAAGTAAGTACAAAAATCATTGAATTGACAATGCAATGAAAATCTTAAAAATACTGTTTTTTCATGCAAAATGGCCACTTTTTAACTTTGCATCGTACTTTCCATCGATCCATGTTGTTGTACGATACGTAGCTATGAGAAAATGTAGCAAAATATAAAAAAAACACTGATTTTGCAGTACAGTTTAAACACAATGCCTACAGTACACGTTACAGGAGGAGAGAATTTTCCCCCATCCATCTGAGGAAAATAGACTCTAAGCACAATTTCATCAACTGGCTGAAGGTGCTTGTCTTAAAGGCATTGGCTAACTTTGTGAGTAGCTGATTTAAAAAATTCTCAAACTAAGATGAAACATGTGTATGAGTACTTGTATAATTTGTACTCAAAAACCCTGAAACCAACTATAATTTGGAATGAAACAGTGTAAGTTAGACGCAAACGGCGATTTTATTATCCTTCGTCTCACGAGACAATCACTAAGAGGACCACTTTGCTTGAATTTGAAAATGCCGTTATGTGCCTCCCGCCACGTGATACGCCAATACACACAGTACGGTAAGATGGGTCATACGCGCATGCGCACTCCTTATGTCTATTCTGTGCAACCGACCCTCGTATATTTTTCAAACATTGGTTCACATTTTTTATATTTAAAAATACTTCCTGTGGATAATATACTTTGAAACTTTCAGACTGGTATTTTTACACTATAACACTTATGTTTATCCCATTTTCAAGTAACAAAACAAGATTTTTTTTTTAAATCATAACAATGTTAACCAATGCCTTTAATATCATTTACAATGTACCTGAATGTACAGTGTTTACTGCTTTTTGCAAAAGAGTGAAATTTTGAAACTTGATGGTGAAAATGTAATTCTCTCTCAAAAAAGAATAAATCTACATGAGATTTTAAAAAAATACAATTAGACCATTTCACAGCGGAAATATGAGATGCAGTGATGCCTTGTTTGTATATCAAACTATCAGTTGCCCAAAAAGCAAAAAAAAATTGGTATACAAGCATTTAGTAATTTTAAATTTCTGTATTTTTCCCCATCACCAGTTTGTATGAATTCCTTTTCCACAGATAAATGACTGCATATTCATGAAAATTCTAACATTTCCCAACGCTCTGCATGTAGTAAAACGTACAGCACTTAATTTTCGTATCTATAGTAACAAAACAAAGTTCAATTCCATTTGTTCAAATACTTTTCTTCTAACCAACCTAATTCAAAATAGATCACTCAGTGCAAATCTTACAAAGTTTTGTATCTGGTTCCCACATTATCCTTAACCGCAAAGTCCTGTTGAAAAGATTCCTTCCTAAATTCCTAGTCTGCTTTAACTGATATAACCGCAACTGGGAGACTGATCTAAATAGCGAGATAAATGCAAAATCATGACTGAAGTCTGAACTCTCGTCTACCCATTCATAAAGTGTGGGTAACATGCCGGGTAACATGCCGGGTAACATGTAAATGTATTTTCAATAGCAAAAATTGCTCCATTAGACAACTCTGGGTAATATTTTCATGTCTATTTTCATGTTTATCCCATTTGTGACAGAGGGTACACATTATGTGGTTTGGTCTAATAACTTTTGATGCAGAGCACTAGAAACACACCAAATTCATGAGAAGAAAGAGCAAAAAATTCTACACTTACTGTGCCCATTTTCGTTGCATCAATATTTGTTGTTTGATGCTGAAATTTTTTAAAAGGAAAATAAGCATTAAAATCCTTAAATTGGCAATGCGACGATGAAAATGTTAAAATTACCGTTTTTCCCTGCAAACTGGCAACTTTATGACTTCTCATCATACATTCTGTCAATTTGTATTTATTTCAGATACATGATGTTGTATAAGAAAAATGTAGCACTAAAACAAAATGTTGGTGTTGCCAATTTGAAGAATACAGTAAAAGCTGATCAAATTAGGCTTTAAATAATTCCTGTTACGAATGGGTTATCATGTAACTTACAGTTACATGTATATGTACTAAATTGAGATTAAATTTATTCTCATTTGTACAACTGTGCAACATGCCCAACAGCCTCTATAACTCCCTTCACAAAAATTACTCTATACCAGCCTAAATGATTGTTATGGGAATGTATGAGTCTGCTATAGCAACAATAAGCAACATATAGCTGTCTCTACTATTCAAATATGAATACCCCAACAAGTAAAAGCATCAATTCATTATCATGAAGGCCCAAAACAAAAAGCTTCATGAATACATTGATTCACAATGCATTATATATTTTGTTCCATTATGTGTGAGCATCTAGAATCTAGATGTTGTCTACATACAGGCATCTGACATTTTGATGTCTCAGGGCCATTACATACACGTACATGTATGTACTGTACACACAGTGCTAAAAATAAATGCTGAATAAGAAATGCTGAATTTCCAAAATACTATGAGGACTGGGCTATAAGAAGTCTGATTCTATAGCAGCTATCAAATTCAAACCAATATGTCTGGATACAAACCTTTCCAGTAACTGTTACAGAGTATGACAAGGAACATGCAGAGCTTATAGGCATGGTAAATGACACATAAATCTATGTAACTTAAAATGATGTGTTAAGCACCGATGCCCGACAGAACACAATTCTGTATGTGCTGTTATTGCAGCGATCAAAACACTATAAAATGCTAAATTTCCACAATTTACCACGAGCACTGGGCCAGGCCAACTACCGGTAGTTGTATGGTGGCTTTTAAATTTCAAATGCATATGTTCACCGGTACATATCAACACTTTCAGTGCATGTGAAAAAGGAGAGAAGAGAGTAGCTACAAGGGACACAATATATCTACATCACGTGAAATAATGCATAATTTAACCCATTCGTGGCAGAGGTCCACATTTTGTGGTTTGGCCTAATATCTTTTGATGCAAAGCCCTAAAAATCATACCAAATACATGAGCAGAAAGAGCAAAAAAATCTACACAACTGTGCCCATTTTGGTTGCGTCAATATTCGTTGTTTGATGCTGAAAATTTTTTAAAGGAAAATAAGCATTAAAATCCTCAAATTGGCAATGTGATAGAAAGTTTAAAATCACCGTTTTCCCCTGCAAATTGGCAACTTTTTGACTTTTCATCATAATTTGTGTCAATTTCTATTCATTTCAGATACATGACGTTTTATAAGAAAAATGCAGCAATAAAATAAAAATGTTGGTGTTGCCAATTTGAAGAATAAAAGCTGATCAAATTAGGTTTTAAATAATTCCTGTCACGAATGGGTTAAAACCGATGCCTGATATAACAACACTCTGCATAATTATGCTGTTACTCCATTAAAACACTTGCAAAATGCTGAATTTCCACATAACAGACACACGTCTGGGAAAATGGAGACTCTCTACTTCAAACGCATATGCCTCAATACAAAACCATTCAGTGGAAGTGACAGAGTGGGGCACGATGCAGCTGGGTCTCCCATTACGACGCGTGCCTAGGGGAATCCATGTTGCATTGCATTATGCAGTAAATCAGGGGACGGTGGAAAATACCCATTAATTCAATTATTCATTCGCATGGCGGCTATGTCGTCATTTATTCCGATAATAAGGATAATTGGATTCCATTTTGTATTGTCTGGGAGTAGAAAAGAAACAGTGCTGCTGGCTGTATGCAGGGCTAAACAGGGCTCTCCTGCATTGAAGCAGTTTTTATGAATAAATAAATAAATACGCCCTTATGTACATCTAAATGAATACATACATACATACATATATATATAAATGAATGAATGAACGAATGAATGAATATATAAACAAACATGCAAATAGATAAATCAAATAATTAATAAGCAAATAAAAAGATAAAAGAATAGATTAATAAACTGATAAAACAATTAAATGAAGAAACAAACACATATTTATATACTAAATAAATAAATAAATGAATAAATAGATAAATGGATATTTCAATTAAATAAATGAATGAATAAAAGAAATGAATATCAAAAAGATAGTTCAACATTTCTACCAAAATCATTAGGAGAAAAACATTTATTTGTAGAAGGCCGATATCAAACATTTAGTGTAGGTTTAACTTGATTCTACCAGCAGTCATTTTCCCATTATATACACTGTAGGACTCGGGATGACCTATGAGTGCCAATACTCTACTTGAATGCTTCAATTGATAATAAAAGATTCTCTTTAAGCCACTCATCCTTTTTTTAAAAAAACAAATTTACACTTCTTTGCCTTCCAATTTACAGAACTTACGATGCATGGCTAATCCCATAAAAAATCTTGTATTTAGTGTATGTCCTTTTTACTGCTTGATTTGAGTGCTGCAGTTACTAGGCTAGTCTAGATTCTAGATTTTTTTTTTTTTATACATGTATTCTATTCAGTATTCACGGTAGCTGCTGCTGCGAAACGGCACTGTACGTGTCAAGTCAAGTAATGGAGTGATCCCTGGGCCGATATATATGTTCTCTGGATCGCGCCATCGCTCAACTTGACGTTTACAGTACCATTTTGCAACAGCTGCTCCTGTACAGCGAATGAGAATACAATAAAAAAGAGTCCAGAATGTAGACTACTTCTGAGCATTATGGAAGGATCATCATCCTTTATGATCTAAATATTTAGCAGTTCTCACAGTATATAGAGTAATTCATAGAAAGAGGGTACAACCTGACTCATCCTGATTTGAAACATCTTAAAAGCAGGGGTGGCGCTACCGGAGGGGGGGGGGCAGGGGGCAAATGCCCCCCCCCTATGATTTTTCAAGTGATAAAATAAAAGAAAAAAAGGGGAGGAAAAGAAGAAAAAAAAGGAGGTGGAAAAAAGAAGAGGGTGGGGAAAGAGAGGCCCGGGGCTTGCAAAAAAAATATAATACCCCTATTTGTTCATTTAAAATGTCAATAAATTCACCTATGGGTCATCTTGCCCCCCCCCCTTTCAAAATACCCTGGTGCTGCCCCTGTTTAAAAGTATTTTTTGGTCATTGGAGCTCACAGAAAGATATGAAGTAATTTACGTGGATTGTGATTAGGGACATATCCACTATTTGATTAAGAATTATGATGAATATGATTGATTTCTATATCTACTAGATTAATATTTTTTAATCAAAATGTGGATTTGTGTATTATACTATGAACATGACGGACAAAGAAAGTGGACAAAATAAACAATCTTTCATTCTTCCCTTCACAATGGTTCTGGTAGTCGAAAGAACATCCCTTCACTGCTATTATGTAAAATAAGTGGTTACACGTGAATATGCATGGAACACCCATTCCACATATTTCTAAATAATAGTAGTGAAGGGATGTTCTTTCGACTACCAGAACCATTGTGAAGGGTAGAATTAGGGGTCGTTTATTTTGTCCACTTTCTTTGTCCGTCATGTTCATAGTGTTACATGCGCATTTATGGACGATGCAGTGTATGTAACATGAAACCAAAGGAAAGAACTCAGTAGTATTTCAAGTTTCAGTTTCATTTTTTTCTTCTTTTGCCTAAATACTTTTGTACAATGCTATTGATCACTGGCATACGATGGGGGGAGGAGGGAGGGAGGGGAGGGGCAGTTGCCCCCCAAATGAAATTCAAATGTGGTTTATCTCTCATTCGACACCAGTGATTTACAAATGTTACTGAAATGACATGATTTTCTGGGGGTGATGCAGATTTTTTTCTGCCCCCCAAAAGTTTTTGCTCATTACGCCACTACTATTCATGTATAATGCTAGTATTCTTATCCAGGTATTTTTGCCTCAGTTCATGACATTCCTCACATTGTCTAGCTGTGTTCAGTGATGAGAAATTCTACATTTGTGCACTACATGTGCATGTATGGATTAAACATTGATGTTTGTGACAATGAATATGTAACATAATCCCCCAAAAGAAGAGTAATTTCCCTTTTTTTTATCCAACTTCCCTTTTTCACGTGACTGTAACTCAGTAGTATTTCAAATATTTAATTTCATTTTTTTCTTTTGCCTGAATACTTTTAAACAATAATACTGATCACTGGCATACTGACGGAATCATGGGGGGGGGGGGTGTTATTTCTCATTTGATACCAGTGATTTACAAATGTTTCTGAAATGACATGATTTTCCGGGGGGGGTTCTCACTCACTTATGCCACCCGGTGGTGATGCACATTTTTTTCTGCCCCTCCCCCAAGTTTTTGCTCATTACACCACTGCTATAAATGTATAATACTAGTATTTTTATCCAGGTATTTTGGCCTCAGTTCATGGCATTCCTCACATTGTCTAGCTGTGTTCAGCGATGAGAAATCAGGATTCTACATATGTGCATTACATGTGCATGTATGGAGTAAACGTTGATGTTTGTGACAATGAATATGTAACATAACCCCCCAAAAGAAGAGTAATTTCCCTCTTTTTTTTTATCCAACTTCCCTTTTTCACGTGACTGTAACTCAGTAGTATTTCAAATATTTCATTTCATTTTTTTTCTTTTGCCTGAATACTTTTAAACAATACTACTGATCACTGGCATACTGATAGGATCATGGGGGGGGGGGGGGGGGGGGGGAAGGGGGGGTTTCTCATTTGATACCAGTGATTTACAAATGTTGCTGAAATGACATGATTTTCCGGGGGGGGGGGGGGGGGGGTTCTCACTTACTTATGCCACCCGTGGTGATGCAGATTTTTTTCTGCCCCTCCCCCAAGTTTTTGCTCATTACACCACTGCTATAAATGTATAATACTAGTATTTTTATCCAGGTATTTTGGCCTCAGTTCATGGCATTTCTCACATTGTCTAGCCATGTTCAGCGATGAGAAACCGGCATTCCACATTATGTGCATGTATGGAGTAAACGTCGATGTTTGTGACAATGTGTGTAACATTACCCAAAGAAAGAACATTAATTTCCTTTTTATCCAACTTCCCATTTTCATGTGACTGTAACTCAGTAGTATTTCAGGATTCAACTTCATTTTTTTCTTTTGCCTCAAAAATACTTTTGGACATTACTACTGATGTATAATGCAAATATTTTTATCAAAGTATTTTTGCCTCAGTTCATGGCATTCCTCACATTGTATAGCAATGTTCAGGGATGAGAGATTGGCATTTATCAACATGTCTGCGAAAAGCTAGAAGGGCGTTAAGTGACAGCGCTCAACACTTTGAGTAAACATCCTTTTCGCTCTAAGGTTATGGTATGTAAAGTCACATTCAGGTCAAAGCCTAGAGGGACATGGAAATTCATGACGATTTTCCTCAAGAGAGAAAGACAGAGAGAAAGAGAGACAGAGAGAGAGAAAAGGGTATCATCCTGAACAATTTTAAAGAAAGAGGCATATCCCCTGTTCATACTATCTAAATTTGCTATGTGAAAATCATATAATACAATAAGTAATTAATTTTCATAGTCTGAACATGGTATAAAGAAATGGTGTATTAGAAACCATTGTATCACGAAACTTAGGTTTAGATTGTTTCAACTGAAAACTTGATAAAGGATGAGCATCCCCTGGTAGTTTAAACATCGAAGCATACATGAAACTTGTAACATCTGGGCGGGGCTTATCAGTGTGCAACTGTGCATGCCAACATGACCAATCACCTTTCCTAAACTTATACATTATGTTTCTTTATTATGATACACTTTTATATTTTACAAGTGTGTACATGTACACCCCTTCCACTTTAAGACGTTTCTTTACACGAGTTTTGTATAACATTCCTAGTAGTCTGAACGGGCTAACAGATCAATCAGTGGGCTGGGTTAGAGGTCAGGAGGCATTGTATCTGCAAAGAAAGTATCTATCTATCATCTTAAAAAATGTTTTGAAAATCAAAGCCTGGATACATGTACAAGCTGATGAAGGCTACATGTCCATGTTTTTCAGTCATTAGTAATATTACAGTGTGTTACTGATGACAGGAATCCCAACTTCTCCCGTAATTAATGGATGAATGGTTATGTTTTACTTACTACTTAGTCAATGCCTTTTCCAACAGCTTTTAATACTGTTTCCTTCACGTTGCAATTGCATGACCAGGAGGGGGGGGGGGGGGGGGGGGGGGGTGTTCACAAAGCTGTGCATCACGTTATGCATGACTTTAAAAACAACCTTAATTATGAACAGCCGGATGAAAGTTTTTCCTTTTATTTTAACAAAGTGTGACTATATTTCCCGTAATCTGAATTATTTTGTTGCAAAAAAAACTACACTTCACATGAAAAACATTTTGTAAATAATAATAACAATGTCAGTCTACACAGATATTTCAACTTTAGCTTAAATGTGATTACATATGATTGAGAAACCCATTTGGCTTTCCATATTCAAGTCATTCATAAAGTCCTGCGTAACTTTGCACACGGCTTTGTGAAGCACCCCCCAGAGTTTGCGTTTACATGTACATGACATTGTATCTGCAAGACTGCAACCCACTTGACTAATGGATTTTCATAATCCTGTTACTAATAATGATAATAATAAAGATTGATTTATAAAGCACATTATACATGTAAACAAAAGAGTTTCCCTATGCGCTTTACAAAGGAAGAATAACAAGTGCAAGGGTCATCCAATTCCCACAGCCAATGGGCTAACATTGATATAGACAGAGAGATAGATAGATAGATAGATAGATAGATAGATAGATAGATAGATAGATATAAAAGATACATACATACATACACACATACATACGCACATACATACATAGACAGATATATACATGTAGATAGATATATCGATTAGTAATACTTGTATATTGGAGGTGCCGTGGTCGAGTGGTCTAAGGCGCTTGACAGTAGATGCGAAAGTCGGGGGTTCGATCCCCGCGGTACGGCAGGTACGGCACTTATGCCCTTGAGCAAGGCATTTTATCTACATTGCTCTTTTATCGTACATCAAATAAATGAAAATGCTATGGGCATTATTGATACCAACATGTGCACGTGTTTGAAAAAAAAAAATACTTGTATATTATGTAAAGCACTTAGAAACATTGTAATAGGCACTATATAAAATTGTATTATTATTATTATTATTATTATCATTTATTATATGTAGCATTTTCAATAGAAGTGAAACCTACATTAAATTTCTAATGGATAATGGAGTGGTGAGTGACAAAGTGATTATCCATGATGAGGCACAAGCCCTTACTTGTATTCATTGTGTATTCATGTGTAAGTTAGTCATCAATTCAAGCTTGATGCATACTTAAAGACATTGGTTAACACTGTTATGATTTTTAAAAATCTCATTTTGTTACTTGAAAATGGGATAAACATTAGGGTTATAGTGTAAAAATACCAGTCTGAAAGTTTCAGAGTATAATATCCACGGGAAGTATTTTTAAATATTAGAAATATGAACCAATGTTTGAAAAATATACGAGGGTCGGTTGCACAGACCAAACGTAAGGAGTGCGCATGCGCACATGACTCAACATACTGCACTGTGTGTATTGACGTATTGTGCGGCGGAAGGCGGGTAACGGTATTTTTAAATTCGTGCAAACGATCCTCTTAGTTCATTGTCTCTCGAGACGAAAGCTAATAACTTACAGCTTTTCATTCCAAATTATGGTTGGTTTCAGGGTTTTTGAGTACAAATACAAGTACTCATACACATGTTTCATCTTAGTTTGAGAATTTTTTAAATCAGCTACTCACAAAGTTAGCCAATGCCTTTAAGAGGTGACATTCAGTCTAGTTATGAAGACATAACTACAAATTATGATTATGATATATAATCATTAGTATCTCATTAAAAATATATTAAATTGTTAATCTTGTCATACTTCATAACACAGGCCTGTGCAGGCTACTGTTTTCCTATCTACACAATGTATTCTGTCTGCACGTATATATATATATATATATATATCTCTCTCTCTCTCTCTCTTTTTTTTTTTTTTTTTTTTTTTGTTCAGACATTGCACGATTGTACACATCAATTTTAGTCCTAAGCTGTCAAGTTATTGTTAGAAATCAAATAACTGAATCTTGAAATGTGAAAAAAGGCCTTCAAAGATTTTAACATCGCCAGCTAACTAGGTATGTAACAATTTTTGTTGTCTAATAATGTACATGTAGGCCTTGACATACATGTACATGTACATGTAAGCACCTAAAAAATGAAAATACGACTACTAATAATAATTATCATTATTTACATTTACACAGTGCATCACACTTAATATTTCAATGCACTTTGATACATGTAAAGTACAGGGTTCTCACTAGAAAAAAATCCACACACGGTTCCCACTCTGCGCAAAGCGTGAAAGTTTCGGAAGTTTTACAGAATAACACCTAAAGTTAGGTGTGGCGGCAGTATATGCTATAGTAAAAGGATGAAAAATACATCTTGGTAAGCAGGAGTTGTCTACTACTGGCATAAAAGTAAAAATACATTGCCAAAAATCAAAACAATCTGTGACATTTATCATTATTGTCAGGAATATATACTCCAATATTTTTTTACCCTTGTTGCCACGCATGGTGCAGCAATTTCACACATGGTTCTTCCTTGTCTGAAACCCTTTACGTATGGTACCGGAACCATGGGTGTTATGTACTGGTGAGAACCATGGTAAAGTATATACCTAGAAGATAATTAGCTACATTATAACATGTACCTGTAAAGAAATCTGATAATCATTGATGCCTACTGTACAATGTGTACATTACCGTAATTCTTACATATTTAAACATTACACAAACAATATTGCAATCAATAAGGCTACAAATATAATATACTAAGATACAAAATACAATGGAAGTTAACTTAAGATATGAAGTAAGTTCTTTTTTCACTGATGTTCTGATCATGCATGTATTGCTGTGACTAGCCTATGAGACATCCTCCCCATAATTTTTCTTTCTTAGAATCGTTGCAAACTTTGCTTATTTATGTTTGTGACCCCTACACCTCAAGGTCATGATATAAGATCAAGTGCACTACTTGATGGAGGGGTGAAAAGGTGAATCCCCTATGGTGGGATTGCAACCCCCGCAAATATGAATGGAATGTCCCGTGGGAGGGGAAATGTCACATTACTGTCACGCGAGAAATCGATGGTGTCAAAATTCATTTTTCCATGCATCAACTCTCCACTGCCACCCCTTGGCTAATTGATTTCCCACAAAGGGGTGGGTGACATTAATCATTTTACTGCTGGAAAACATGATTCAAATTACCCTACAGTCATCTATTATTGATTAAGGTAAACAAGCAAAGTTAGCAGGGGAATTATTTTGCATGGGGGAGGGTAACTCGAGGGGGGGGGGGGGGTATATGGAACCATCTCTTTCATAATTTGAGTCTGCAAATGCAGAGTTTTTCAAGCTTTTCTTTCAAGAAATCCAAGCAGTTAAAGACCATAAACAGTTATGTACTCATATGACCAAAACAAAAATACACTTTAACATACAGTATATAATTAGAAGATAATTAGCTACATTCTTTTTTTTTTTGTATGTTTTATTAAAGTAAATCAGCAGAATCACATATTTACATGATATTACCTTTTAAAGAAATCTAATAATTATTGTCGACTGCATTCCATTAATTCTTACAGGTTGTATTTACATTACACAAACAATACCAATACTGCAATCAATAAGGCTACAAATACGATATACTAAGATACAAAATACATGGAAGTTATATATGAAGTAAGTTCTTTTTTTCACCTATGTTCTGATCATATTGCTGTGACTACCCTATGAGACGTCCTCCCCACAATTTTTCTTTCTCAGAATCAGTGCAAGCTTTGAAGCCATCCCTTTTATAATTTTGATTTCTGTCTGCATATTTGGAGTTTTAAAGTATTATTTTTAAGGAAAAAGGAAATCAATAAAGACTATGAATACATTTAGTTTTATACCCTCATCAGGAAATTTAAAAAAAAAAATTAAGATACTTTGTTTGTGAAATCAGGTATGGTCATTTCATTTTTGTTTTTAATGTCTTTTAAGGGGCTCTTACGTGCAGTTTCTTTCTCTTGTTAATGTGAAAATTTTGGTAACTTCTTGGCCTCTTTACTCTGAAATGCTACCAAGTATACCAAAATAAATTCTAGTGACATTCCAGGTTGATTGATAGGGAAATATTTCATTTCATTTCATTTCATTTATTTATTTTTCATAATCTCAATAAAAAACATCAAATACAATCAAAATTTACAAAACAAGTACAAACGAGAATATTCAAAATTTAAACAATAGCATGAACATAATAATTGAGAGTATGATGGAACTAGCAAAGGCCAAGGGCCTATCACGGGCTAGTCCCCGAAAGGATATCAGTAAAATTATTGAGTTACATATGTATGAATTAAAATATTTTAAAGGAAATAGCAAAACAAAACAGACAAACGAACAAACAAGTAATTCGATATTTTTGAGTTGGCTAAAAAAAAAAAAAAAAAAAAAAAAAAAAATCATTTAAGTGCATTGTTTTGTGATCGAGAGAAAAGGTACATTTTATAATTACGTTTGAAAGACGATAAAGTGGGCATATTTTTTATATCATTTGGTATGTCGTTCCAACATTTCGCTCCTACAAAAGATATAGTTGTACGAGAAAATTGATATTTGTATAACGGCAAGCGTAAATGGCTACTGGTCCTTGTATCATAAAAATGGAAAAAACTGTTAAGCCTAAAAGATTCATTAAAATTTGAAGGCAAGATGTTTTTAAAATATGAGAACATGAATATAGCAACCTGTAGTTCATACAATTCAGTGATCTTAAGAATCCTTAGATCTTTAAAAAGATTAGCAGTGTGCGAAAATGCATTTTCGTTGCTAATGATACGGACTGCACGTTTTTGTAATTTTAAAACACGATCCAATAGGTAATCGGCACAGTGTCCCCACACAATACAGGAGTAAGAGATATATGGCAAGATCATTGAATAATACAAAGTTAATAAGACTTGTTTGGGTACTACATTCTTAAGACGATTCATTGCACCAATACTTTTGGAAATTTTGGAACAAATATCATTAACGTGTATACTCCAACTTAGATTTTCATCTATATAGACACCCAAGAACTTGGTATTGGTTGCTCGCTGAATTTCATAATTATTTATACATATTTTAATATTTTCGTCATCTATATTCTTATTTTTTGGTTTAAAGATCATATAAAATGTTTTATTCAGATTAAGTACAAGCTTGTTTGCTGTGAACCATTCATGAATAGACTTAAGTTCAAGATTCAAAGTAGAGATCATTTCTATGATATTATTACCAGAAATAAATAAATTTGTGTCGTCTGCAAACAAGATAGAAAAAAGTCGTTGACTGACATATTGAAGATCATTGATAAATAAAAGGAAAAGTAGCGGACCCAATACCGATCCCTGTGGTACTCCTACATCTGTGGTACACATTTTCGAATTATAATTGTTTAGAGATACATATTGTTTTCGGTAGCTCAAATAACTATCGAACCATTTCAAAACTGTTCCACGGATACCATAATGATATAATTTTTTTAACAATATTTCATGATTAATACAGTCAAACGCTTTGGAAATATCCAAAAAAAGTCCAATTAGAAATTCTCTATGCTCAAAAGCTTTTGAAATTCTATTAGTAAATTGCAGAAGTGCCATGTATGTTGAATAGCCTTCTCTAAAACCAAACTGTCGAGAGTAGAGAATTTCGTTGGTTGTAATAAAAGAAATCAGTCTCTTGTACACCAGTTTTTCAAATAACTTTGCAAAAACAGATAATAAAGAAATACACTGCACCATTCTCTAGTTTCAATATATTCCCTAGTTTCAATATATTTCTTTCAGAGAATGCAGGATCTACATTACTTTCTGGGTCATATTCTGTAAGGAAACTGTAACACTATATTACAGTGGCTTTAATAGTTTCATAATTCTCACCTCAGTCCTTCCCACCTATCATTACATAAAGCAGAATACTATTTTGTTCACATGCATTGGTATTTCGAGGATGGATAGAAACGACTGGAAAGAAAAGGTTGACCCTTTGCGTGACAGAAGCTATTGTGAAAGTTAAAAGTTTTTCTCGATTTTTTTAAAAATCTTTTCATAAAGTTGTGAAAGTTAAAAGTTTTTCTCCGAATTTTTTATTTCCTATTCTTTATTTTATTCAGATCTCTTCCTGAGTTTTTCATTTGGAGCCACTGTGCCCACAGTTTCATTTTCACTTGGTCATACAAAGAAAAATAGGAATGTTTCCCAGTGGTTCTTGGACAAAGGCAATTATGAAATATTATAAAAATTCATTTGATTGCAATGTTTTCCTGAAATCTAACAGAAATTGTCAGGATTTCTGCTCACTCTCGCTACAGAAACACCACCTGCAATATTATGGCAAGCGAGATGAGCCTTCCGCCTGTTCAGGGAAATTAAATAACCTTACAAAATTTTGTTTGGATAATTTCTGTCATATCCAACTGCTCAGTATGCTATGCCCACTGACTGCAGCGAAGGAAACCACTACAGTAGTTGATGAACAGTTATTACGAGACACTTGGAAATCTTGAGGGGGTCCCCCACCCCACAGTGTGAGAGGTATGAACCGCAGAGAGTGATGAACACATCACTGTCAGGTAAAACGAGGGATGGATAAAAGCTCACAGCTGTCTATAGAGCCCCATTCAGACATGATTCAGAAGAAAAAAAAATCAACAGCAAAGTAATAGGATTATAATCATAGCTGTGTATACATCATGTGCTTTGGCATTTAGGCATGAATTCACACACAGATGACTGAGTATATCCTGTGGGGAATCCCCAACCCTATTGTGAGCCATGGAGGGGGATAAACATGTCACTGTCCAATTAAAGGGAAAGTCTACCCCAGAAGTTTCACTGTTTCCATGAAAGGAGTTAAATTTGAACAGCTTTTTAAAAAGGAAATGAGCAAAATCAGTCAAAGAATAAGAAAATTACACTCATTTACATTTTCTAGAAAATTACTCTTGGCTCTGCAAATTGGCAACACTGATGACATCATATGCGAGCAGCTCTCCATTCACTTTGTATATGAAATTGCACATTTTCTCAATTTTCTTGGAAGTTACACATTTTCTATTGAGAAAATGTGAAATTTCATGTACAAAGTGAATGGAGAGCTGCTCATATATGATGTCATCAGTCTTGCCAATTTGCATAGCCGAGAGTAATTTACCAGAAAATGTAAATGAGTGTAATTTTCTTATTCTCTGACCGATTTTGCTCATTTCTTTTTTAAAATGCTGTTCAAATTTAACTCCTTTTATTGAAACAGTGAAACTTCTGGGGTGGACTTTCCCTTTAAAGGGAAGTTATTCCAAAGGTTCGTTAGTCCGAAAATGAAATACAAGGTTCGTTGGTTCGTTAGTTGTTTTCGGACTAACAAACCTATTCCATTTTCGGACTATCGAACCTTCGGAAGAACGTACCCCATTTCATTTTCGGACTAACGAACCATCGGAATAAAGCCACAAATATTCGAATTAACGAACCCTTTTTCAATTTCAGACTAACGAACATCTAGGTATACGCAATTTGCGTGTTTCAGAATAACGAACCTTCGGAATAACAAACGTTTGGAATAATGAACCTTCGGAATAATGAACATCACCCTGAAATTTATGTGTAGTCTCATACACCCATTGCTGAGTGCAGGGCACGTACCTTTCGGCAAACATCGAGTTGATTTCTTTTCACAGTGATAATCTAAAAACCTCAGGGTATAGACAATTTTCATTTACTTCTTAATCAACCTTTCACAATTGCTTTGAAACAGTTTCTTCCACGCGACCAGAATTCATGTTCTTAAGTATGCCTTGCCCAGCAAAGCCATATTAGAATTTAGAGCAGACCTCATCTCCCTCATCCCCCCCCCCACCACCACATCAATTTCAACTGCCAATATTCTGAAGTTGAAACGTATAAAGATTGCAAGAAACAATAATCACTGATCCTACATTTGCTTCTGTAACCTTTGACCTATGCTTTATTGCATGCAAGATACTGGTAAAAAGTGGTAATAGAGTAATATTTTATTTTTAAATAAACTCTGGGAAAATCCTGAAAATTAATGAGAAAACAGTGATTTCCCATAGTAAATCAGGAAATCATAACAATATCCCCCAAATCAGGTTTTCCTACAGGAATATAGGAAATCATGGTTTTCTCAATAATTTTCAGGAATTGCCCCTTACGTTTATTTTCTGAAAATAAATATTACTCTGTTTCGTTAGGATTAGGGTAAGGGTTAGGGCTAGGATTAGGGTTAGAGTTAAAGTTTAAACTAAAGTTTTAAGTTAGGCTTAGGATTTGGTTACAGTCAACAAAACATGGAACTATAACTATAACCTGGAACTATAATACCATCCTTCACTTACCAGTAGTATCAAACGGGACTTGTTCACAACTGCCAGGATTGTTGAGGGGGGCTACCGGGCACCTGTAGACGGCACCTCCATTGGTTACACCCTGTTGGCTTGTTGAAGCCTCCGGTGCTCCTATTAAAACCCTGCAAGTAGAAGAAAAGAACAATTGTTCATCAGTATGGTTGCTTGCTGCCCTTGCATGAGGCACCAATTTCTCATAACTGATATGTCCGGGATGAAATATTACTTTTCCTTTAAAGCAACAGTGAACTGACCCTTATTATGATGTATTTACAACAGCACCAACTTACGGCTACTCAAAACAAGAGACTCTTAGAAACATTATATCCTTTATGGCTTCTCGTGAATTTCCTTAGTATGAATACAAATACATTTTAACAGATGCTACTTAAAAAAATAAAGCTCTCATTGATAAGAATAGAGCATGATGGGAGCAAAAAGGGAACAAAATCAGTAGTTTAGGACTGAGAGGGCGCTATTTCAAAATCCCATACAAGGGTGCAAGTTCGCTCTGGCTTTAAAAAGATTTCCATTGCAATTTTTTGAAATGTGAATAAATAAACCTGTTACTCCTGAGTTGGGTACAGAGGATGTAGGTGATGTAAATGATGATGTTGAGGAGGAGGAAGAGGAGGAGTATGTTGATAGATGATGATGACAGTGAAAATTTATAATTTTCATTGAAACTGCCACTTAACCCATTCGTGACAGGAATTATTTAAAGCCTAATTTGATCAGCTTTTATTCTTCAAATTGGCAACACCAACATTTTTATTTTATTGCTACATTTTTCTTATTAAACGTCATGTATCTGAAATGAATATAAATTGACAGAAATTATGATGAGAAGTCAAAAAGTTGCCAATTTGCATGGGAAAACGGTGATTTCAAACTTTCTATCACATTGCCAATTTAAGGATTTTAATGCTTATTTTCCTTTAAAAAATTTTCAGCATCAAACAACGAATATTGACGCAACCAAAATGGGCATGGTTTGTGTAGAATTTTTTGCTCTTTCTACTCATGTATTTGGTATGATTTTTAGGGCTTTGCATCAAAAGATATTAGGCCAAACCACAAAATGTGGACCTCGGTCACGAATGAGTTAATTGATATATAAAATGCAGTGCAAAAAAAAAAAACATGGGCTGAGCAGGGAGATGCAAGAGGAAATTGCTCCCTGAACTATAAATACAAGAAAAAACAGTATAGAACTGACTAAAGGTTCACAATGCCGTCCTGAAAGCGTTGGCATTGCTTTCACAAAGTCAAAGCAATACTGCCCTACTTTGGCAAAAGGAAGCAAGTGACGTATCAACCAAATTTGAGTTATTGATATTTTCATATTGTATACTCTTCTTCTGAGCCAAATTTTATGCATGAACACTCATCCTGCTAAGAGATATATTAGGCAGGACACCATGGTATTGCATTGCAGTGTAAATGACAGATACATTTTGCTCTTTTACAGGAAATGCCACTTTTGTCACTTGCTTCCTTTTGCCAAATTAGAGTAGAATATGCTTGCACCTAAAGGGCACATGTAACCCTCCAAGCCTTGGAACGAGGCTATCCAATTCAAGCACGGAGGGGGAAGAGGAGGAGGGCGCTTTCAGTCGATGATCTATTTGTTTACATCTGCTGCTTAGCCTCTGCGCATCTTCAAATAAACACTATACTGCCAAGCCATATTACCCATACACCATAACAAAGTGAGTTAATCAGTCTCATGTTTGGGTCCAAATAAGCATGGCCCTCTTCATTAGTGACTGACACTTAAAGGCAACAAGCTATCTCATCCTCCCATCCTTTAATTAGATAGCAGTCCTGGTGCAACACATTTTTCATTTAAGATCTCTGTGTATGATGAAGTTTGGCCTTATCTCATGGCATATACCAGTTTGACACTAAACAGTCTTCATAACGATTTTGTAGTCTTTTGCATCACAAAATAAAAAATAAAATAAATCAAAGAAAATCAAGAGACACTGATTTGGAAAACTTTCATCGTTCTAAAATGGACTATGAATGTGTTTAAATGGTGCAATATCTATGTAAAATTGCTGGAAATGGTAGATTTAAATGTTTCTTTTAGATTATTACAGCATTCTTTAAAAGTGACAAAATAATTAATCATAATATCCTCCCAACAATGTGATCAGATAGGAATTACCCACATTGATATGACAAGCCTGCACTTGAAAAAAGGATTGGTCAAAATAACCAATGTGTTGGTGAATATGTGTCCGACCAAAAATTGGTTAATCCTAACCAAAATTTTGGTATGATTTAACCAATAATTTGGAATTATTGACCATCATATTGGTCAATCTCTAGTTTCTCTACCAATATTTTTGGTAGGACACATATTAACCAAAGTATTGGTCATTTTGACCAATCTTTTTTTACATTGAGGATATAGGATCTTTCCTGGAACCTGGATGAATACATAACTTGTTTTACTCAGATTTTCTTTCAGCCAATAAAAGGCAAACGATATCGTTTACCCAATGACATCGATCAATCAAGTACAAATGTTTTCTCAGAAAAGGACTTATGTATGTAGTAAGTATGTAGTAAGTAAACGTATGATAGTGCCCTTGTAAAAAAAAAAAAAAACGGGTACTATGTACATGCAAATCTACCACCATTTTTCTCAAGTATATTTCGTGGCTATAAGACGTGATGAAATTTGACCAGCAAAGTATTATCTCAATGACAGTAAACAGATGTACTTTGGATAGGGTATAAAATGATGCAGCTTTCCCTTGTTACCAATTTATTTCCTCTCAAAAGTATCAATCTCTTTTTTCTCCTCTCTCTCCCCCTCTCTTGATATAGACATCTCACACACACACACACACACACACACACACACACACATACATGTATGGATATAGCTTTAACCTATTCACCTTTCACCCCCTCCCAACATTCTCTCTCTCTCTTTCTCTCTCTCTCTCTCTCTCTTCCCCCTCCTCTTAACTTACTCTATTATTTTCTTACCTCTGTCTGTCTTTCTGTCTCTCTCACCTCTTCTTCTTTCTTTCTACCCCTTTCTCTCCCCCTCCCCTCCCCTCCGCTTACCTTACTCTATCATTTTCTTACCTTTGTCTATTGTCTTTCTCTCACCTCTTCCTTCTTTCTTTCTACCCCTTTCTCTCTCCCCCTCACCCCTCTCTTCCTCCTCTCCTCTTACCTTACTCTATTATTTTCTTACCTTTGTCTATCTGTCTTTCTTTCTCTCTCACCTCTTCTTCTTTCTTTCTACCCCTTTCTCTCCCCCTCACCTCTCTTCCTCCTCTCCTTTTACATTACTGTTATTTTCTTATCTTTGCCTATCTGTCTTTCTATCTCTCTCACCTCCTTCTTTCTTTCTATTCCTTTCTCTCCCCTCCCCTCCCCTCTCTCTTCCTCCTCTCCACTTACCTACCTTACTCTATTATTTTCTTACCTTTGCCTATCTGTCTTTCTGTCTCTCTCACCTCTTCTTTCTTTCTATTCCTTTCTCTCACCCTCCCCTCCCCTCACTCTTCCTCCTCCTCCCCTTTTACCTTACTCTATGATTTTCTTACCTTTGTCTATTCTGTCTTTCTGTCTCTACCACTTCTTTCGTTCCCTTTCTTCTTCCTCTTTCTCTTCCTCTGTCTCCCCTTCCCCCTTTATTCCCTCTCTTTTTTTTTAGACATACATGCAGCTATATCCATCTACCTTTCTTTCTCTCTCCCTCTCTCTTGCTCCTTCACTCCTCTTACCTCACTCTACTTGTTTCCGACCTCACTCTAATGGGGTGTTGCAAGAAAGTTGCAATCAATTGCAAATAATTGCTAATTTTGAAACAACCATTCTGATTGGCTCAGGGTCTGCCCTTTTAAGAAGACATGCATGCAAGAATGATTTTGATTGGCCAGTGACAATCAGTTGCAACTTGCAATCGATTGCAACTTTCTTGCAACACCCCATAAGACTTGAATCAAGGAAAACTCCAAAATTCAATTAAATTTCTTAATCTATCAAATAGATAAAGATAATAGAATCTTATTGACTAATTTCTTACTCTAATTTTGGAGCCGTCCCTAATTACAACCGACTTAGATTAATTCCTTATTTAAGAAATTTACAATGTTCATTTCTTACCTTTGTCTATCTGTCTTGCTGTCTCTCTGTCTCTCTCTCCCTCTCTCTTCTTCTCTTCATCTTTCTACCTCTTTTTATCCCTCCCTCTCCCTTCTCTTCTCCTTCTTTCTTTCCCTATCTCTCACACACTCTCCTTCTCTCTCTCTCTCTCCCTCTCTCTTCTTCTCTTCGTCTTTCTTTCTACCTTTTTCTCCTTCCCTCTCCCTTCTCTTCTCCTTCTTTCTTTCCCTATCTCTCACACACTCTCCTTCTCTCTCTCTCTTTCTCTCTCTCTCTCTTTCTCTCTCTCTCTCTTTCTCTCTCTCACTAACTCCCTCTTTTTCCTTCCCACATCTCTTGTGATAAATATGTCAAGACTGTAGTATATGATAATCAGGGTGAGAGAACTTGTCACGCATCAGTGTCAGCCAGGATCGCATTACAACCTGGTCTCCCCGGTACATAAACGAAGTAACCGTACCCCTCATGAGACTGCTGCCGATATATCGGTATACATGCACTCAAGCCCCCGCCACACCTAAAACGCAGACATCGGACTAGAGATGGACCGAACAAAATAATAATACATAGCCCTGAGTGATAAGAAGAATCGGAAATTTTGGAATCGATGTGGAGTCCGTTGGGCAGTGTGACTGAGAATACCGCTCATTTTACACGGGCTCATTCATTATTGTGCAACTGTCTTTCCTCGTGATTGTGTATGTTACACCACGTTCCCACTTTGGAACAGAACGAACGACTGATGGAATCTATTTTTGTTTGTGAGAGAAGCAAATACGAAAACGAAGTGCAATGCGACCGAGCTTTCGTGAAAGAGAGTAACTCAAGTGCGGTGCGATTTCATGCAAGCGAAAACAACGGATTTATTGGGAATGAGGTTCCTCCATGCAATATTTGCTCAGCTGTATATATTTCTATTTTAATACGGTCCATCACTCAATCATGAAATGGAGAACATAAATACCGAAGCACTGGCGATGGAGTATCATCTTGTATGCAGAAATGTATCACAAATACAGCACAACCATGATTCTCCCGTTATCTTAGGAAGATGTTGACCTACAGATACATTTTGCAAATTCATGAGGTTTATCATATCATGATTTCTGAGCTCTAAAGAAAAGATGCTTCGATCACCATTGACCCTATATATAGAGTCCATGTTTGACATAATCGACGCTTATCTAAACAGAGGAGACTTGGAGAACAGCGGCGCCTGTTCGTTCATCAGTGGCGTAACTTCATCGCGATAAAAAACAAAAACAAAAACAATGTGATTATCGCGATTTTTAGAAACCAATGTGACTGTGCGACATTATTTTTTCTTGATTAGGATGTCCTATAATTTCCAGAATAACTTCAACTGGACAAAGTACACACTACCTTTAAAATCAATGGTCAGTGTTGGTCACATCTTAATGGTGTGCCAGTGTTTTTCCGTCCAACCATCTACACCAGATGTTGAACTATCGGGACGATAATATCTTCCAGCTACATGCTATTTATGTACTGTCTAGAAAATTTTGACTGGCCAAAAATTCAATGGTCTACGAACCCTTTATAAGTGGTCACATCTTAATGGCATTCATCGTCCAGCTATCTAGCCCAGATGTCGAACTATCGAGAACGGAAGCCTCTCTCATTAAGACCTCAAATTGGATCGACAGAGAGAATGTGAATAGTTTCTCCTCCGCTGGTCACTCGGAGAAGCATTAGACACGACCAGTGTATGCACTTTTTTCAAGATGAGGCGGCCATAATAATAATGTCGCGAAAGGTCACCCGGCTATCCTTCATAAACAGTTGTGTACATTACCGAGCTGTGAAGCTAGACTTGAATGTTAAAATACTTGCGCTGGGTAGACGATTCTACAATATTGCTCCGACAGAAATAATGACATATTTCCTAAACTATTTTTTTTTCCTTCATCTATTTCAAACTTTTACTATTATACGTAACCCTAAAATAATCCTAAATCTATATTCTTAAAGCCGAAGTGCACCCATATTTCTAACCCCATAGCTTTCAAGCAATAGATGGTGGAGCATTTTCGATGAAGGAAATTTCGGAACACAATCATGAAATGAATGTGACGACTTTCTTGAAGAATTATTCACTGACACGACTATCCTATCTTTCATAAACAGTCGTGCATGAACATGATTGTTTTTTAAAGTATTGAGTTGGACTAGAGGCCAAGCAATGAATTTCAAATTTCAAAATTAGCGTGATGAACAATAATTATTGCTTCGGGTTGGTACATAAAATTTGGTAAATCTACAACATGTACATTATATCGATGTCACCATGCATTGTTCTGTTGTCGTTGCTTGTTTGTTTGGAGGGGATGTTTTCGTTTTATTGTTGTTTGCTATACATTTTGTATTTTCCAGCTTTTCTGTGTAATATTACCCAAGATATTTAACTTGAAAAAAAGAAACACCTTTTCTGTATTTCCCGGTCCTTATATAACGAATTCGATTACGAGTGATGAAGTCTATAACACTACTTTGACATGTTTCATAATCAAATAACTAGCAATCAAACATTCTTCTCGCATTAAGCAAAGAGACCGGTCATTCCGTCAATTACTTTTAATCTAGAAATGAGACGATTCAACAATTATACACAAGAAATATAATAAGCTTAGGTCGTTGATGGCTTCACAATATCTTTTCTTATTACGCTCCACTTGCGTTTACTTAATGACCCGATTAATTGCCGAGATTTCCTTTCTACATTCAACATACTTTTCAAGATGATTTCTGTACTTTTCAGACTAGAAACAGCTTAATTATAGACTAGTATAATAATAATAATAATAATGATGATGATGATGATGATAATAATAATAATATAAATATAAATATAATAATAATAATAATAATAATAATAATAATAATAATAATAATAATAATAATTAATAAAAAACGATTGATTAGAGCAATAATGATAATACTACTAAAAACCCTACTATTTAACCCAAGGAAGTTACCTCATCAACTTCAGTGCTGTTCTCCCTATAAGGGCCCTGATTATCATCACTAAAACCCACCTATGACCTCAGGTTCCCAATCACATCCGGGTGACGGGTCGAGAGGGCAAAGGTGATGGGTAAAACAGGATGCCAAGCGAGGATCGAACCCACGACCTCTCGTATATCAAGAGCATTCACCAATTTATCAATGTTTCTACAGCTTAGAATAGGAACAGGTTGATTCACCGACTTTGTTGCATCAATTTTGCGCATGCAGAGGTATTCAAAATTAATTTTCTGTTTTTGGAGTATGGAGGTTATCCTGTCTCATTTTCTTTTTTTTTTTAAATTCCGGATTTATATTTAGCGAAATGTTAATGTACTTATTATAGTCAGTGATCAATAACGAGGCTCGAGATGAACAAAATTCTTCACAACTTTGCATCGTTTATCGTGTTTTATTATGTTGTTGTTGTTTTGTTTCGTTTTTGTTTTGTTTCTAGTTGCAAACAAATAAGAAGGTGAAACGAAAAACAAAGTTAAATCATGTTTCTACCTTGTTTTTGCTTATAAAAAAATAATTTTAAAGTCTAGTTCTTGGAAGATGTCGTTGTTTTGTTTCGGTTTTTTTTAATGGTTTCTGGTTGCAAAGAAACAGGAAGGTGACATGGAAAATGAAGTTATATTTCTACCTTGTTTTTGTTTATAAAAAGTCTAGTTCTTGGAAGATTTCTGCTTGTAAAATATTGGATAGATCTATCGTTTGCGTCACTGAGTCTAAAAGGAAGTCGGGTACATGGAGTTCAAGAAGAAGACATTGATTTTGTTCTCTTAAAGTAATGCTAATGATCATGGAAGCATGAGTTGTTGATCGCCTAAAAAGTCAAGAAGGATCTTCAGCTAGCTGCACCTGTCTCACCGCCTTGCTATACTCACCATGTTCACACTGCCAAGATCACGATTATTTTCAACAGGGGAGGCGCCAGGGTATTTTGACAGGGGGCAAGATGATCCATAGGTGAGTTTATTCAAGTTCTAAATGAAAAAATAGGGGTATTATATAGTTACATGACCCAAACATCTCTTTTCCCATACTGTTCTTTCTTCTTTCTCTTTTTCCTTCTTTTTCTCCTCCTTTTTCCCCCCTTCTTTTTCGGTCACTTGAAAAATCATGGGGTCGGTCAACCCCCCCCCCCCCCTTGTAGCGCCGCCCCTGATATTCAATAAGAAGGGTCAGAAACAAATCTGAAATACGGGTAGCATCATAAGGTTAAAACAATTCATTTAAAAAAATCCACCATCTCCTGTACGATAACTTTATACTATTTCCAAGATTTCGGGCAATATTTTCCACACATCCAGGACGTCGAGGTAGAGATATTCTTTCGTCCAGCAGGGCTCTCCTTTGACAGGGGGGGGGGGGGGCGTCTTTTTAGCTGCTTAAATAAGGTTAAATTTGAATACAGATTTAAAGTATTTCTCATTCCAATGCAAAAGTTTAGTTATAATATAAACAAATAACAATGGCTTATAAGCCAGTTCGCAAGAGATGACATTTATCTGCTCATGCGCAAACTGTAATATTACGAACCGTGTCTTATGGGTCGAACAATATGGAAATCAATTGGTCCACAAACTAAGAATTGAAAATATATCAATAAAACACTTTTCTATGGTAATGTCTATCATAATTAAATCCATCTAATTTTAAATATTTTTATCCACTATTTAAAAACAATGTGAGAAGGTAACTGGTGGCAGTGGTACCGCTCCTTCTCTAGACGGAAGTCTCGTCGAATTCTAGTTTAATCTTACCACAGTCAGTACGCTGATAATGAGGAGCGTGTGGTAAGCTATGAGTGGGGTGAAAGATTTGAGAGAGTATCAAGTAACTTATACCACGGGGTGTCAAAGGATGTACTTGAAGCTTTGTGGAATCTCTAGAGGAAAAGGCAAAGTTTGTTTGGTGATAATGAGTGTTCTTGGAAAATTATAAGCGTCAAAGGGCAGTCGTGTTTACACATGGTTTGTGGCATGTTTGTGAATGAAGTCTTAAAAATGTGGTGCTCATTGTTTAGGCTTTCAGCAATTCATTGTGATATCCCACCGGCAAGATGATGAAACGTTTTCTGTTTAATGAAAAGCATTCATGTTGTAATTCTGCCACTGCTGACTTGATGATTTGCTGTTTAAGTCCATGGGCAAATTCGTGTTAAAGCCGTTGCCCTGCTACCTAGGCTTCCAAACAAAACTGTAAAGATTTCATATCTAACGCACAAGAAGCTATTCCTTCTTCAAAAAGAGTATACATTTTTTTCTTTGCTCCGGGAAAATAATGATTTTTTTTTTTTTTAACGGATTTTGCAATTCAATAGCCCCAGCGAAGATTTACTGTAGAAGAGAGAAGAATGCTATATCTTCTGTTCGTTTTCCGAAAACTCTGCACTGTATACTATTACAAAATCATTTATGACAGTGTGCTTCTTCCCATTGGGAACCTCGAAGCTCTGCATAATAATCGCCACCCCTCTATATACGTATCCAACCCCCCCCCCCCCGCGCCACTCCCTTTCACGGTGCCCCTTTTGAAAAGACCAGATCTCAAACCTTCGCTGATTTTTCTTTGACGACAGAAGCGACCCAAGTCGATCTTTCTGTTGCCGTCATTAGAGGTTCAATCACGGTAATTCTCCTCGTGCTTCCATTCCAATCACACTTCCATAAATGGCTTTTCCAGAGACCGCTGCCCTGTCGAAGCTGCTGTTCCTCTCTCCAAACGCGGGGCGACCGTGTCTACCCCATTAGAGCTAATTTTAGAGAATTACCCGCTACTTTTCTTCCGAGTCTGGATTTTGACTTGATCGCCAAACCATGCCTGTGGAAGAACATGGGTTTGGTGGTATACGCACATAGCATTGTAGCATGATACTTGCTGGAGCTATACACGATTCTCCACCAAACTGAATTCAGAGAATTTAAAATAGACACATGTTTACTTACCAATTAAGTATGATGGGGGACCCTAGTTCGCACACATTTTAATTTTCTAAAGAACACTATTTTCAATCCATTATTTCTCAAATTTTACTAAAAAATTATTCTGATTTAATTGACACCAAAGACAAAGCAAAGTTTTAGACTACAAATGGGCGTAAGAAGAAGATTAATTTACAAAGAATTCTCGAGATATATCGCGATCGCCAAATTTGATGTCGTATCGCAACGCACTGGAACTGGAAAAGTTGTACAAAAATAACGAGTCCTAACTTCGCGCACGCCAGTTTACAATGATGAATAGAGATCCATATAAAAGGTAAGATAATTGCATCATTATCAAGGCAAAATTGCATAGAATGATTTGATATACAATTTTGATGACATCCTCTCTCGAAATGAGGAATTCTAGACCCTTGTCGGCAGGTTCAATCTTTTTTTTTTTTTTTTTCGGAACGGAAGCAAAGCGCTACAAAATTTGCCGATTTTTCATTAATAAAATAATTCACCTTTCCTTCCCTAATTTCAAAGAAAAGTAAGTCATACTCATAGGGTAATTTTTGGTTCCTCTTTCCGTTGATGCTATCATATTTTCACAATCTTTTCTAGTTTCTGAGATATGACCCTGCGCGCGAACTTTGGACATGCGCGAAGTTAGGTAACACTACCAAACTTATATAGCTGACTGTCATCTTTTACGAAAAATAAAAGGAAAACGCCATTCAAGAGCAGCCAGTTACAGCAGTCAAGCTTACCGCTGATATTTGCATACAAAAATTTGTTCTAAAAACACGCAATATTCTACTGAAACTGCGTAACATTATAGTTTATCGTGTGATGCAGGAAATAAAAACGTAAAGGGGTAGCTTTATATTTTCATATATATATACATATTTTATTCCATTTCAACATCCACATAAGACTGTAAAATTTGTCCTAGTACAGTGTGTAACATAGGGTGTATCTTCCATTTCTTTGCTTTTCAAATAAAAAAAGAATCTCTGAATTCGTTCTAAGCGAGGATGGTATTACGAATGATATATTACAGTGCTTTTGAGCAATAAACTAAATGGTCCATGACGCAACCGGAGATTTGGACACTGAATTTATGAGAGCACTATATTTAAAATTCCGTGTGTGTTGTTTGTCTGCTCCCCTTTCTATAGAATCCATCTAATCAAAACGGATAAATATGGAACCATTAAAAAGCGAAATGCAATACCGCAATACAGGTTTAGCACCAATATACATATGCATTCAAAGCTGATTGAGAGCGTTTACAGTAATACACACACGGTACAATCGTGCGGTGTTCTTCGATACACACTCGTGGCGCCTGCGAGAAGCTGCAGTAGATAGCAAAAAAGCACTCATGACGTCACATTGAGTGCAATGGGCGTTAATATGCATCGAAAAGCGTGAGTCATCACGAATGAGTTACTCTCTCTCTCTCTCTCTCTCTCGTATAGGCGGTCGAGTGGAAGATAGTCACCAAGTGGTGAGTGTGACTGTTGACATGTACAATGTACTATCTTTGTTCGATGACCACTACTTGAAAGGTCTCAAGCGGTGACGAACAATGATTCATTATTCTCGCCATGAACACACAAGAGACACACACACACACACACACACGCACATTACATTGTGGACAAAACTAGGCTTTGAATTGTACCAAGGAGTATATAGGAACTCCTTGATCATTGTGCAGTTTCGAAAACAGCATTGACATCGAGTGGGTAATTCATTTTACTATAAATGTACATGTAAACACTTGTCATCTGTATCGTGGCATTTCTCGACGATTCCCAACCTACAATGTGAATGGATTCACATTCTACATGTATAATTTCTCCAATGATTTTGAATTTTTATTAAAATGTAAAACGTCGCTGTATGTTTAGCACACATATTTTTCAAATGTATCATTATTATCTTCGGGGGGGGGGGGGGGCTTTCGGATCCTTGTAAATTTACTTGAAACAGAAGTATATGATTTGGTTCCTAACAAAGGCCTATAGCAACTAATGATACAAGGGGGAAGAAGATAGTGATGAAAACGCATGAAATAAGGAAAGAGATTCATATCTCGTGATATAAAATTTTCATGTGCCTTAATGAGGCAGTTACTGTGGCAATTAACTGTGGCCATGCAATTAAATTCGGATTAACAATCTAATTGAAACTGCATACACTATGTTTCCACTGTTATCGATAATTAATTCTGAATTAATTTTCTTGCTGCCGGCAAAATTTGATTAATTTCATATTTTGCTAGTGCACAGTTCGCTCCGGTAGCAATTCCTTCTCTACAAAATATTTGTAGAGGGCATGCGGGCCATGCGACATGTGTTGGAAATCAAAGTGATTACTCTGAGAATTTTTTTATGGATTTATGAAACATGGGGCAACTATTAACCCCTAATCCAAAGTATGCAGGTCTGAGTTACATGACACGGGTATAATGGGGGAAGTTATTTGAGCCTTATCATTATCCAGCTTTGTGGTCTTAATCGCAGGATCATAACCAGGCAATTATGACTGACGTGCATCCAAAACATGTACAAAATATAGCCTAAGCTTCAGAGCTAACTGTTTTTCTATTTCCAGAATACGAAATCGAGATTGAGAGAATACAGGGTATTACGATATTCAGCCTGGTATCCAAGTCACATTTGTCGATACAAGAATTAATAAACAAATGGGGCCTGCCTAAGACAAGATGAGAGAGTGGTATTATTTCAAATGATGAAAAATACGGACAATTTAGTCCCTATTATATCTTTTTTTTTCCAATTGTAATCGTTTATTCATTCTTCTTTTTATTTTGAGGGGGTGCTTTTTCGTCATAACCAACCAGACAACTGACCTCATGAAATAAAAGAATAGTCAACTCAACAAAATCTATAGCAATTTTTTTTCTTTTTTTTTTCTTATAAGAACAAGGCTTCTGAGACATAGCTTTAACAACTTAAAATACCATTAGGAAGTCTACCTGTACCGGTGTTCTCTTTAAAAGTAATTATCATGGTTCGTGGTATATAGCGGTTTAGGTCTACTATATGTACCAGTTGACAAATCGCACGATGCACTAAATACTGAAAACATACTAGTACATCGACCTCCATGGAATCAAAGAGTGCAATAATGGATATCAAATAACACAACTGTTTTTATGCCAGCAAAATAATTGCCAGCGATGCCACTGACAATGACTGACGTCATGTTCATATATCTCCTCCGTCACTGCCGAGAAGCTCTTGCAATTTTGACAAGTTTTATGTTTATATGGTGACTGGCAAATTTATTAATGCTAATTCATTTACATGACAATTCCGAGAAGATCACTACACAATAAAAAATAAATTAAGTAGGCCTTCATTCGTATAAATTACATGTACATGTACTATTTGTGTATACAACGAAAATTTCTCGAATCAATTGTATATGACCATAAGACTATGAGTCTCTTTTTCCATGCTAGAATTTTTTTGAATAGTTATATTTAAAAGGGTTGAGAAAGGTTAACCTGTAATCTATCTGATTTTGATAGATAACACATTTTCATCATTTTGTTAAGTGTACAGAGATAGCAATATCGATGAGCCATATCAATGTCAGAAATTCTAACGTTTTTCTTCGTACATGTAGGTGTCTTTTAGTTTAACTGTTGTTTTATTATGTTTGTCTTTTTTTTATTCGGGTTTGTTTTTATTTTACTTTGTTTCCACTATATCGGAAATGAATAAAGACCAGAGGGTGTTTCATAAAGCTGTTCATAGAGTTACGCATGACTTTACGAACGACTTGAATATGAAGTGCCAACTGCAGGGATGCCCAAAGTTTTTCCTGACATTTGACATCATTATTTCCCCCTAATCTCAATTAAATTGTGGCAAAAATGTACTTCGCAATAAAAATGTTTGTAAACAATAGCAATGTTAATCGACGTCTGCATATTTCACCTTTAGCTGATGCGATTTATAATTACTGAGAATCCCATTTGGCTTGCCATAATAATTCAAGTCGTTCGTAAAGTCATTCGTAACTTTACGAACAGTTTTATGAAACACCCCTTGATCCGATGGTGAACCTCCATCTCTCGATCAATGACTTATATACATGTACGTGATGCACCTTGCATTATCATCAACATTCCTCTACCCTTATCTAAAAGCTCTCAATTGATATCAATGGGAGTTATGCCTGACAGAAAATGTCCGGTTTATCCATCAAACTTAATTCACAATATAAAATCTAGAGCCTCTGACATATGGCGCGGTCCGAAGGGACAAGACTATTTATATAGAAATCATGAGCAGTGCATCTCTATGCGACAGGGTCATAACATAAATAAGAAGCATTTATCATGCCATGAAGATGTTTATTATATTCTTTCCTCGGTAAACATCGTCAAGGGGGTGTCTCTTAATCGGAAATACGACACAAACATCGTAATAAGACTTTATCTTTTGTCCTATGGAAGGGCAGGGAGGCAATTATCGTCCTGAAGTGTTGGCTACTTTCTCATACAGGAACCAGTAGGCCCCGAGCACATGCATCGATTTAAACGTATAAAGCCAGCGTATAAATAGATTATCATCTGAAAAGTATTCGCCCTTGTTTCTCTAATCATTTCCGGTGATGAAATTGCACCCGGGAAGTGCACAAACGAGCTCCGATGTCCTTACAAGTAAGTTAATGACCTCTATTACGCAATTGATTTTCTACTGAAAAATCTAGACTTTCCAGTCGCTTGATAGATATAGACGGCGCTTGTCAAGTATATGATCAATAAACAAAGAAAGAGAATGACCACTTAATGACTTCGTTAAATATTCATAACAAAATTGATATTCGATAAATCACAACGTCTGAGCGATATTTTGAAGGAAGTCTGTATGTGGAATACGCAATTGTATTCGAAAAGTATAGGCCTATGTAATTTGAAGGCAATCTTTCACGTTAAACCACTAAAAAGTTATTGGAAATCCACTCTTTAATTGATTAGTTATATTAGGCAAAGTTAAATAGTAAATTATTCAGAATCTAATTTGATCTGCTTTTCTTTTTCAAAATTGGCAACACCAATATTTTTCTTTCAGCACTGCTAATCCTTTGCTTACATAATATAGTCGTATGTCTGTAATGAATATAAAATGACGGAAAATTTCATTTTGATGAAAAGTTAAAAAGTTGCCAATGCGCTTGGCTAAACAGTGATTTTGAATATTCCATCGCATTACCAATTTAAGCATCTTGGTACTTATTTTCCTTTAAATAAATTTCTACATCAAACAAAATACTGGCACAACCAAACTGGCCACAGAATGCGCAGAATTTTTAAATCTTTCTGCTCGTCATGGATTTGATATGTTCTTTTTTTTTACGATTAGGCCATACCACAAAATGTGGACATAACTGTCACGACGAATGGGTTAATAGTGTATAATATTTAGGGGGTAAAAAAAAATAGGACTTTTCGAGTATTTAACTGGAGTTGCTTAAAATAATAGTCATGGCTTTGGTTTCAGTGGCTTTTCGAATAGTCGGCCTCGTTGTCGAGTGGTGTGGTCTTTGGTCCACCTTCATCGGGTGGATGAAATGGGGTTATGGGATTATGGTCAATGGGTGAAGATTGATTTGTGGTGACCTCTGGATGGACACACTGTAGTAAACATGGGTGACCCTGCAGCAAGCACAGTATATAGCTAATAGCCGATTACCGAAGCTTATACATGTACATGGAGGCGGAACAGAGGGAACAGAGGCCTGTGTGTTTCATTTGTCATGTTTGTGCCTCTGCGATGCGGAAAAGTAGCCTGCAAGGTTATATCAACTCCTTGGTTTTAATGTATAAAGTCAAAACACAAAATGTGAGGCTTACATTTTGTATTTAGATAAAGGATTTTTTTTTCTTCTAGAAATGAAGTACATTCATCTGCAATAATTCAGAAAATATATATCCAGATTCAACATACCTATTCTTCCACGAAAATGTCCATATATTACACACTGATTAATACAGCATGGTTTGTTCATTTCTTTGAAACAAAAATATTTGATTCTCAGTAAATAGCATGACCGAAGCACAAAAAAAGTCTTCATTTTACACTAATTTGCATTCATAATCATCCGCAATAATTCACAAATACCTGCACGCAATATCAAAGCTCCAGTAAACTTGAGTAAACAAATGACTGACATCTTTATGGACTACAAGTACATTTCCTGTAGAAAATGATACACCTGGAACGAGGGCATGTCACTCTCGCATACTACTAGGGTTACTTTATTGTGACGTCACAGCCCACAATTTACCTTCTCTGCTTACGGTACATGGCTCCACGGAAGTGGTGGTCACGATATCATTTAACATTATTATTATACGAACTATACATTGAAGCGCCCCAAGTCATAACGCGCTTCGTCGAATAAGTACACATCAATATTAGCAAAAAAACCATCATAGTGGCAAATTTATGTCATGACTTTTCTCGAATATTCATACCGCAATTTCAACATTCATTGTTAAGCATGTTTACAAAGTGCATTCTAAATTAATTGATTCACGATTTTGCAATCGGGTATTTGAACTCTGGCCGGAACACCTTCCTTTATAGTTAGTTCTCCAATTAACGCAAGCCTCCACAAACAAATAGATTGACACTCCGGTGTCAAACTATTTGTTTTTACCTACCACGGTATTAAAAAATACGCATTTCAATTATTTTTCGTTAACGCAATATGAATCCGACTTTCTAGAAGGGCAATGCATTTCCTCAATATTTATGACAACTTCCGTAGGAAATAACTGACAGCTAGCCAAAAGGGCCCGGTAAACTAGGCGAAGTACATGTAAAGTTGATTTCAAATACTTTCAAATTGAGGAGGAGGGGGTTCCATGTTTTTTATATTTGATTTTTTTTGTACATGAAATGCTATTCGGAGAATTCCAATACAAATTTCCTCTTTTTGTTTTTCTTTCTCATATTTCTTTTCGATATTTCTTTTTGATATTTCATTGATATAAGCACTCAAGAGGCTCAAAACAATGAGAAAATTAATGGTACTAATGATTTTTTTTTTTTGTTTTTTTTTTGGTAACCTCATTGTCTAGATGTACTCAGGTTGAAATTCATTTCATTTATAATTTCAGAACAAAAATAACAGAAATATTGAGGCTCAATTAACCCATAGAGGTACAGTGTCACCTTTAGGAGACACTTTTGCAGTATCTGTTAGTCCAGAATGTTGGGCATTATTATTATACATGAGCAGAAAGAGAAAAATGCACTGACAAATTTGAGCCCATTCCCATCGCAGTGTGGTGTGGCGTTCTCGAATTAGAGCAGTTTAACTGTTACTAATCATTAAACTCTTTAAATTGGCAACGCAGTGAATAATACATAATCAATATTTCCATGTTCAAATTGGCAATTTCTGATTAAATTTTACAATTACATTTCATTTTGGTATATGTTATATCCATATTTATTTTTTTTCAAGCTATGTACGCGTGGAAAAAAATTATTGCCAATTTGAGGATTGAAGATGATTAATTTAGACCTCAAGAAAGCTCTGTCTGGCCTAAAACGACGGTGTGGTTGTCAGTCAAAGTGCGGGCATGCCAAGTTGTGGCAAGACCGAAAACATTTTTTTCTTTTCTTTTTAGGGGGGGGGTAAAAGTTTTTGTATTATTGTGTGTAATAGCATCGATGAAGAGAAAGCAAGAATACATCCCTTGGCAAACATGCATGGCAACGTGAATACAACCCACAACCTCGAATCATGGACGAAATCAACAAAGGGATTAAAAGTGAATATTGATACTCGCATATTATTTTCTTCATATCTTATCGTCTACGACCTTGCATTACCCGCAAATCCGATAGGCCTATAGATTCATAGAAACAATTATATTTTCCAAAGCAAACCAGGACCTTGCGAAATTTAACACTTTCAACACAACAGACCATGGCAAATATTTGTTCTTTTCATGAAGTGGTAATTCATGGTTACGTTTTGGTGCATGATATTTACATCGAATGCAAGACCAAGATATTTTGTCCTCATTACCGACCGTAATTCATTCATTCATTCATTCATCGTTTATTGCGCTTTGTTATTTGTTTTTGTACGTACACAAAAAAATGGGAAATACATTGTACATAAACAAAACAAAGACAGATTGTAAATAACATGGAAGAGTATACACTGCACCTTTAACAACCAGCATAAAATGTACAATTTGATTATTATTTTCATTACTATTATTCTTTATTATCATGTTCAGTATTGTTATCATTGTTATCATTATCATTATCCTTATTATCATCATCATCTTTACTGCTGTTGTTTTTGTTACTATTGTTATTTTAATGATCATTATCATTATGGTAATTTTTTTATTGAACATCTATAATAGTATACATGATGTTGAAGCTCGTTAGGGCTACATGTACATGTAGCCCTAACGCCCTAACGAGCTTGAATCAAAATTATCAAATAAAAAGAGATTTTAATGCAATGCAATTCTATGATACCACTGCAAAAATGACTAAAATACTTGGTAACGAAAAGGATGTATAAAATATGAACTTGACCTCACAGCGATTACGAATTACTTAAGTTCGTTGCCATTCGTATGAATAGTGTTTTATTACAGGCCAAGTAAAATATCGATTCCTAGTTTCTCGCCAGGATTTCTCGAAAACAAGGAGAAAGGGGTACCATTTTATTTAATATTATTTTGATATATTGCTCCTTGGTCAATTTCAACATTTTTTCCCCCAAAATTCAAGTTCAATTTTACATGCACTTCAAAGGTTCAAAATAAAAAGAAATTGCATTCTATTGATGTTTTTAGTTATCTCATTGTCTAGATATCCTCATATTCTCATTTATTTCATTTCAGAACAAAAATATCAAACGAAGACAAAAATGATGTGGTCCGTAAAGGGGAAGGAGGGAACGAGAAACTAAAAATTATTTTCATTTGGCCTTATGCTGCGCATACATGTAATCGCACTTCACTAAAAAAAATTCCCCGTCCCTCTAGGGAGCGAGCTTTAATAGCAAATTGGGAAATAATAATTCACGTCATTGTGTTTTTGAGGGAAAGCCCTCTTTGTTGTTATCACTCTTTGGACTAGGCCATAAGAACGCCTCCGTAGTAGTAGCCAAGACTATGCGGTAACACTAACATGGCAACATAATCTTCATTACCATACAATCAATGTATTTCTTATACCATCTTAGACATGCGATCTATAATGTACCTAACATCATGGTTTACTGCTTAAGGCAGGGGGGGGGGGGGACATCGTCGAACTGTTCGATTCTTTTTCAAAGGAAAGCCATCATTCACTCGAAACTGCATATTTTTCTTTTTTGTTCTCTTTATTAACAATAATTTCGTACATTAAGAAGGTACTATAATTCACTGCGCTATGCTATACGAACCTCAGAACAAAATTATAAGAATGAATTTATACCATGTTAAACTTTTGTCAATTTTGTAATTGTAATTATGTACCTTATCACTTTGAATGATTGTCCAATTGTAATTTGACCTGATTGATGTTTAATAAAAACATAAATACAAAAAAAAAAATACATTACCACAACTACTGTGCTAGGAAAAATAAAAAATGAAGTTATTTTGGAAGAAATAAATATCATCACACTGTATTAGCAGCCCCTATGCTTACATTTCTGTTTTAAGAATTCCTGTGCGGCTTGGAAGAAAAGCTACATTGTTGTGAGGGCTTAGGGTTAATGATAAAGACAGCGGACCTATTTGTGTGCATATGATTTCGCATTGGCTAATACTAGAGAGGAAATACTCGAGACAAGAATAGTGAGTCATTGTTGAGGGTATATGCTTCAAGAAGTCTTATCAAACTTATATAACGGTGCCCATTGTCCGTGGCAAGATCGAAGTTACAAATCTCTTTAAAATGCCTTCGCTGAAGTTTTAGTAATTGTTTATTACTCAAGTACATGGATAAGACATGTATGCTAAATATGTAGGCCTACGTTGGGGAAGCGGGGTGGGGTCTGCTTACATGTATGCTAAGCTGTGTACAACCCCCCCCCCCCTCCCGTCTTACCCGTCTACATTACTGAGCTTCACTCTATGTATGTAGCTCGAGGGATTAAACCCAGCATGTAAGCAGTAAAAAAATTAAATCAAAACAAAACATAACAAACAATAACAAGATTTGGGGGCTATCGGTAATAGTAAATTCCGAATCCCAAGTCCTGTTGAACTCCTTTTTTACCCCTTTTAACGATCCCACAGAATTTTACAAGCATTATACATTTCCTGTGCTACATATTCAGTTTGCACTGTCTACAGTCTAAATATTTAAATATGTGTTCGATAGTGGGGATTCCCTTGTTTCTTTCGCATAAACGAGGTGAGTCCCAATCACCGCCAGGGTCATGCAACCCATGATATAATCATAAATAAATATTTAAACTCACCAAAAAAAACATGTTAATGGGGCAGTCTTCCTGGATGAATATAGCCTAAAATGAAAAACATTTCACTTCCCTATAATTATATAGTTTCATTTCTCCACTTTCGAAATGCAAAATTTCAATCCTTGATACAGACTTTAACTTAACAAATAAACAGAAACAATTAAAAAATACAAAATAAAATAAAAACAAAAACAAAATAGGGCGTTACCGTTTGAGTTTCTTACATGACTCAATGTAGTGATGAAGAACGATAGTGTGAAAATATATGCGGGTTATTTGGCAGCATTCTGAAAGGGAAATTCCATTACCACACTATTCACACGTATGCCTTGATTCCATAGGTCAAAGGTCATTCCCGTCAGCGTGGGGAATCCCCGACATCATACACAGTAACATCACGCACGGTTCTCGAGACGAGTTATTGATTGAGCATAATGATTCCTTTCTTTGATTTTCTCCTGCAATTAAGCTGGTGATATTTTTTTCCCAAAAGATATCATAGCAAAATTAATAATCCGCTGAAAAGAACGTCCTAGGATATCGATGTGGTTGTGCATGTGCGCTACAGAATATAAGTATATAACAGAAAGGTTTCAACCGTGGGAAAACAATGAAAGCAGCAATACCATTGCAAACAGTGCACGTATTATACTGTAAATTTAATTTAATATACATGTAAAATCCATGGATTTGTTGTGGCATCTACATGAATGCAGTGATAATACAGTTCGGTAAAAAAAAAAAATGCACTGAGCAAAAAGTTACCGCAGAAAAGGGGTAAGACTTTATTTTTAGAATTTGATTAGACACCTGACGGGTGTTCTTGACAGAACCACGATGACCTGCTATTGCCCCTCTTTGAGGGCTCGATGACAAGTCACTTTTGATATTCCACTGGCGGAAATTAGTACTCTTAAAACCCCCAACTTAATCGATGTTTCCGTTCAACTTAGGTGTTGTGATTGAACACAATATCTCACTTCTTTTTTCGATGCACGATGCATTGGCGAAGAGAAGCATACCCGCAAATCCCTATAGAAAATGAAAAAAATGACGTTTCTGACGTTTCTGCCATGAATATGCGACTCCAGGCTGGGGTTGGGTTGTTTTGCAGAGGTTGTTTTCCCCCAAACACGCATTAGATGCCGGTTGAATTTCAAAACATGTTTTCTTACTGATAGGAAATATAATTAGGCCATACATTTCTGTTTTCTGCAGAATTCGAATTTTGAAGAATAATATTCTAATAGAGTTGTCATCATATGACACGAATTTTAATTTTCAAAACAGGAAACCCAGGTCAGATTGTTTTCCCATTGGATATCACAACATAGCGTCAGCTGCGTGTAATTCAGGACTTGTACATGTATTGTGAGCCTATACAGAGAAACGGAAGTTCTGAGTAAGGTGAAAACAACTCTGCGAGCTTTCTATTTATTTTCATGTAAGTTAGGAAGGATGTTATTGTAGAAATACCCCTTGAAAAAGTAATGCCCCTATTCGAAATACAAGAAACCGCATGCATGAGTGTTCGGCCTAGGTCTTTGGCCCTAATATAATATATGTGTACAGGCCTATACTTGTGTGTAGTCCCATAAACCCATTTTGGTGCGCAGTGCATGTGCTTTCCAGCAAGACCGAGTTGATTATTACCCTTTTGAAGTTTTGATGATTTCACGACCTAAAGGTTTACATCAGTTCGTAGCCTACTTCTTAATCAACCTTTCCTGGTTGTTTTGAAAAGGTCTCTTTCACAATAATGTCATCGCGTCATCACAATTTAATTTTACTTTTACGAATTGTAAAAGTTAATGAACATTTTTTTAAAAGAAAATGCAATCATAGCGGGAAAGCTAGGCCATCTTCGTACAATCATGACTTGTGTCGTGCAACTTGCACGAGCACTTTCTAGAGTGGAGATGGTGCATGGGCATGCAGGAAGGGGGAGCAGCATGCCACGACTTGATTGAAGTTGCACTATCAATGCATGCTTGTCGGCAGACAACGGATTAAGCGAAAAATCATTCAGAGTAGTTGAAGAAGGGGAAGGGTTGTGGGAAGACGATAACGAAACCGGTTTTATAAAAGGAAATGCGAATCGACAGTTACTGCATTCCGAACCGATTACGAACCGGCAGATGCGTAACGGTGTACCAAAAAGCCATCCAGAATACTGATTTACTCTAATTTTGATGTATTCAACCATGATCCAGTCAGGAAGTTAATGTAGCTTCGTGGCTTAGGAATCGAGCAAAATCATCGCGGATTTCTAGCGAGGAATGTAAACATGATTCAATGTTGATGGGATTAAGGAAGGGATTTGAGATTACTTTGAGATCGGGGTTAACAGACACGCCACCATAGTACCCGTCTGCAGGAAGGTTTAAAGGGAAGTTCATGACTAATTGTTGGTGATGATCAGATGACAGAGACCTTGATGATATTAATTTACATACATGTAAGGTTATTTCTTACAATAAGGTCAGACAGACCAAGCGAAATGTTAATCACGTCGCCATTGTCCTTCGACGGTGACGAATGTGTTTACGTTATTCATGTAGCCACAAACAAAATTTGAAGAAAAAAAACATACATTCCGCATCCTGAAGGTGTGTGCACGCAATGCCATGATGAAATGCCTTGAGAATTAATGCAAACTGCAAAGATATAGTTACATGTACATTATGCCACTGGCGTAATGACGGGGAGGGGCCTTGGGGCAGTTTTTTTTTTTAAAAATCAAACGTGGTTTAACTTTATTTCTATTTCGATACCACTGATTTACAAATGTTGCTGAAATGACAAGATTTTCCGAAAATTTCAGGGTTTTTTCCTCACTTCTCCCTGCATGGTAAGTCATGCATGCAAACAAAGAGTGACAGGCACTGACAGCATGCATGTCTGACAAAGGAAACGTTCTATACTCTGGATTAATTCCAGTAATGACTTTTCAAAAGAGAAAAAGGAATAACACACTCAGTCACTCATAATCCGTACTCATACTATGATTATCATTTAAAACTTTAACTGATAATCTCTGCAGTATATATTATGGCCATGCGTTTGGAACTGGGCCAGTTTTGTGTTACATGTGTTTTTGCAAAGAAATCATGCACCTTTTCATTCAATCGCCCATTATTTCCAGACACTTTAACTCAAAGTATATAAAAGGTATACATTTTATTGAAGGGAATTGACTGAGGATTCCACAAATTAATGCACTCATAAAAAGCTGAAGAGTTATGTAACCTGAAATACAAAAAAAATAGATATAAAATATTTCAGAAGTTTGATGAAGTGAGAAAAAAGTTTGATGTACCCTACACAGCTAATTCTTGCATTTTTTAATTCTTCTCAGTTCGACCTTTCCACAGATACATGTATATAAGATCATGGGGTTCAATCAAATAAAATTAATTTTGCGCAAGCCCCTTTATGAATCATTTTTGCGCACCAATATTTTCAACATATTTGAAAGTATCAGTAATGAACCTTTATGTATCCTCCTTAAAATGTCTTAATTGAAGCAAATAATGAATTAACCACATTATCTGGTACATATAGAAAATAATAATATCAGGTCATCAGCCCCAATTTCTTCTTTCTTTTATAGCTTTACCTACATGTAGTACCTCTCTAACAGATGTAATTTACAACAAATCTAAATATTCCCTATACAGGACAGTGTACTTTGCTATATAGAGTACAGAATTCATTGTCTACAATGGCTACAAGTTGATGTCATAAAGTCAGTGATAATTGACTAATAATGACCAGGTATACAGTCATATAGCTCCAAAAGCACACTGCATACAATGGTAAAGGTTTCAAAAAGAACCCCAACTCATCACATAATATTGCAGCCTTTTGCAGGTCTGTCATGTAAAAGGGTATTGCTCATGCCGTTGTTCTCACTAATTAGGTTAATTAGTAAATAGTTTCTTCATTAGCTGTTTCAAAATCACACTAGATCGATGAATTTCAGATAATCTTTCAAAACAATTAATAAATAACATAAATGGCATACATATAGGGGTAATGAAGCTAAAAACCCATGAGCCACCTCGTAAACTCTGTTAGTTATGAATAATTAATTAGGCCTAAAATTACAAGGATTATTGATTTGTAAATAAAGGCAAAGTTGCTAGTGTTGTTCTTAAGTTGTTTGATTGAAAGAAACCATAATAAATACTGTAAAAGAAGAATACAACTGGTCTTAAATTAGTGATTTTGCTCCTCCTGATCATCCTCCACCCCGCCTGGTTCGTTAATCAGAGGTTAATTTACAATGTAAATGGATATTGGAACAAATCATTGTATGGAACATGATGACCTTTCTAAGAGCTTTGATTTGATACCAAATTTGGCTAGATAGGTGAAGTATTTATTGAGAAAATTACAAAAATAGATGCAAAACTGTCGCGCAAATGTAACAGATCCATTTTACTGGCCAAGTTCAAAACGCATGGCCATATAGCTTTATTGTATACAACTCCGTTTTTTGTTGTGTGTGTGTGTGTGTGTGTGTGTGTGTGTGTTTTGTTTTGTTTTTTAATTCTTCGTTGCTGGGTATATTTTCGTCTTAATATAAACGCCGCGTTTGCAGGTCCGTTTATATTTTCTAGAGCTCTTTAAGGCGGATGTTCTCGTAAACTTTTTCCACTTCTTCGACTCCGCCAGCTCTCACTTAGAAATATTCTTCATTAAATTTCAAAACAAAAAGCGACAAGTGTAGTATTACAATTCCGGATCAAAAATCATTTTTCTTCGAGATTGGTCAGCACCATGTGCAGTGAAGGTTATAATTCTGAAACTATTTGGACACCACATATTTCCTGTGCTGAAAACTGTATCATAAATCATATTGAACTGAAGCTCGAGCCAAATCTTACACGGAAATCCGTGTTACAATAGGCAAGGAATCTTTGCGAGGAGGGACAAGGTGGGAACAAAAGAGGACAAAGAAAGTTCATACATGTAATATTCTTCCGGAACACTTCAATTTTGTTTTGAGTTAAAAATTATTTTATTTGTTTGTGCAAATGTGTTTACTGGACGAAGCACAATAACGGCATGCCTTTCGTCCTTGGTAGCCTATACCGTGTGTCTCAAAAAAAACGTAACACTTTTGAAATGGTTGCCAAATTGAGCATATATTATTTCATGAAAAAATGTCAATATGTATGGAAAGCTAAAGGACCAACCTTTCATATGAAATGAAAAAAATTGAAAAAAAATCATGCTTCGATGAACAGGGTTCACTTAAGTTAGAGGTATGAAAATGGGCCTGCGCAGGATTTTTCCTTCCAATTTTGGACAGGTATAGCATACAAAATAAATTTGATATGAGATATTCATGATCGATGGATTAAGAGTTAAAAGGATGTTTTGAATACCAGTCCTTTCTCTCTGTCATTTATCAATCCCAAACACCACCCATGCCACACACACACACACCAACTTCCACTCCCATCTTAATGTATCATTGATCTTTCATTTTAAGATGAACAAAGCAGTTGTAAATAAGAAAAAAAATAAAAGAAACATGAACATCTTTAAAAAAAAAGATTTAACTTGTTTTTGTCATGTCTGCCCTAATGTGTGTGTGTGTGTGTGTGTGTGCGCGCGCGCGCGCGCGCGCCTGGGTGTATGTGTACGTGCGTGTGTGTGTGTGGTTTGTGTGCGTGTGATAATTGGTTTGAGCAATTGCTTGATGGAATTAATGTTTCAGTGATTTATCGATTGATTTCATTGATCAAAATGAGTGACTGGTTAATAATTTGATTATTAATGGAAAAAAAATAATCCACCAAACTTTCAGAAGAAAAGTGATAAAAAAGGAAGGAGTAGGTGAGAGGATAGGAAGAAGGTTGTATGTGTGTGTGTGTGTGTGTGTGTGTGGGAGGGGGAGGACAGTGGGTTGCGTAATGTTAATTATGATTTGGAATATTTCAATTTAGCCAATTCTCATTCATCCTTAATCCCGTTCACATCTACCAGATCAATGATACAATAAGATGGGAGTGGAAGTGTGTGTGCGTGTGTGTGGGGGGGGGGGGGTGGGCGGTGGTGTTTCGGGATCGATAAATAACAGAGAAAAAGGAATGGTATTCAAGGTATTCAAAATATCCTGTTGATCCATCGATCATGAATATCTCATATCGACCTTATTTTGTAAGCTACAAGTAACTTACCTGTCCAAAATTGGAAGGAAAAATCCTGCGCAGGCACATTTTCATACCTCTAACTTAAGTGAACACTGTTCATCGAAGCATGATTTTTTTTCCAATTTTTCATATCATATGAAAGGTTGGTCCTTCAGCTTTCTATACATATCGACATTTCTTCATAAAATTACATATGCTCAATTTGGCAACCATTTCAAAAGTGTTACGTTTTTTTTGAGAAACACGGTACAGCACGAATTTCGCGCCGCGGGTCGTGAATTTCAGGACTGGGATGCAAAGTTCGCGCCACGGGTCATGAATTTCACGACTGGGATGCAAAGTTCGCGCCACGGGTCCTGAATTTCGCATCGCCGGTCGTGAATTTCGCATCGCGGGTCGTGAAATTCATGACCTGGGACGCGAAGTTCACGACCCGCGATGCGAAATTCAGGACCTGGGATGCGAAATTCACGTCGCACATGACCTGTTGTCGAGCGTACTTCAGGGCCACCATAAAAACAACACTTGACCTAAAGGGCACACAAACTTTCTGACAAACGAAATATTTCTGGTATACAGGCCCGTTCTAATACACTCTAAAAATTTTCGAGTCAGGCTGACTCGCAAAAGAGTCCGTTGGGGCCACTAAACGTTCCGGGGAAAAAATGACCTGGAACAAGGTAAAAATAACCCGGATTAAGGTCAAATGTGACCCAGAACCAAGTCTTCATGACCCTATTGCGGGTAATTTTTTTTAACCCAGATTGGAGTGTGGCCCCTACAGACCCTTTTCTGGGTCAATCTGACCAGGATTTATATAGAATTCTGCATCCTTATACGTAAGAGCAACAAAAGAAAGGTTACTGATATGAAAGGGAAATCATCAATATTATTTTTAGGTGATCCTTTTGCAGGAAACATTCGATTATCTTTGTGTGCCATTTATCTTGATAAACTCGGTGGGAGGCGGAAATATCCTGAGGTTCTCGGAGAGTTGTTCATCGAACACCTTTCTTCCGGTTATGGAGAGACGAACCTTTTATATCTTTTCTATCAAAAATATAAAATATCATGATTACTTAACTCTTATAAGAAGCCTGATTGATTCTACGTGTATATAGCCTAATCTTTCAAATTACATGTATGCAGAAAACTATAAAAAAAAAATAAATATATAAAATAAAAACCGAAAGCTTTACGAATGATAAAGTTTACTACATGTACATGACTCTTTTTTTTTTGTGAAAGCCAAAGACCCGGGCCAAAGAACATTGTTTTTCAGACATTTGGAATATCTTTTTTTTTCCCCCTCCTTCTTCTTCTTCACAATAACGGCCTACTTTCAAAGCAAAAAAAAAAAAAAAAAAGAGAGAAAAGAAAGAAAGAAAGAAAAAAAAAAGGAAGAAAAAAAAAAAGCCTGAATTATTCTGCAGGGAAAGTGAGAGTTGTACAATACGAGTTATTCATTGGTGTTGGTTAAATGATAACCAAGGGAGCGTTTCATGAAGAGTTTTGTCGGTGAAAATCACCGACAAATGTTACAAGCTACTGGAAATCCTCGCATCTGATTGGCTGACAGCAAATTAGTCGGTGAATATCACCGACAAAACTCTTCATGAAATGCTCCCCAAATCTGAAAGTGTGAATTCTGTGTCATACATGTAGCAGACAATATAAACCATAAACACACAACAACAAAATCCGAAGAAATTAATACGTGTTATAAAATTTCAATGAATAGTAAGAAGCGAGAACCTCCCCCCCCCCCCCCCCCGGCAGTGCTATTCAATTCCAAGAAGTACATGTATTGCTCTATCCGAAAAGCAAAATTACTTGTGATTTGTAAAACACCATGTCATGGTTGCAGGTGACAGGTTCTCTGTGATTTTACTTGCAGCTCGATGTATGATGAGTAAATTAGCTCGGCTAATAATGAGTTGATCCCTTGGGTGAAGATGTGAAGATGAACATGCAGGGGGCGATAAAGATTCTCTTTTTTCTTTTTTTCTTTCTTTTTTTTTTTGCGAAGAGGAACATGCCGCACAGTCGGTTGTCAGAATATGGACGCATCATCATACCCCACGCCTACAGCTCCTCCTAAAAACGCATTTCATCGAAAATCTGAAATTACTTAAAAGCCCCTAAGAAGCCCCCCCCCCCTTCCGAATCCGAGCTTTCCCCTAAAAAGTTGTCTGTATCTATAGGTACATGTACGTGTACATATAAATGTATGGTGGCCCTGAAGTACGCTCGACAACAGGTCATGTGCGACGTGAATTCCGCATCCCAGGTCCTGAACTTCGCATCCGAGATCATGAAATTCATGACCCGTGGCGCAAACTTTGCATCCCAAGTCGTGAAATTCACGACCCGCGGTGCGAAATTCAGGACTGGGATGCAAAGTTCGTGCCACGGGTCCTGAATTTCACACCGCGGGTCGTGAATTTCACGACTTAGGATGCAAAGCTTGCGCCACGGGTCATGAATTTCGCATCGCGGGTCGTGAATGTCACGACTTGGGATGCAAAATTCAGGACCTGGGATGCGAAATTCACGTCGCACATGACCGGTTGTCGAGCGTACTTCAGGGCCACCATATAAATGAGTGTATGCTTATTACATACTGTACGCTACATGACAGGAAATAGATCTATACAGTCAAACTAATAGTGCCTACCTCTTTCTACACACACACACGCACACGTGCACACACACAAAATGTGCATTGTACATGAAGGACCTGTCCAAAAAGGCCACCTGACATGTCTAAAGAGATTGCTGCCCATATTTCACATGCGAGATGTATATACACAGGAATGTACATGTACATGTATTGTGCCCATAATACTCGCATTTACATGAAGCATTAGCGTACAGTATTACTGTACACTGACATTTCCACTGACCACCTCCTCAACACATGAAAACAATTAACAAAGTTAAGTATTAAAGGGAAAGTCCACCCTAGAAGTTTAACTGTTTCAATAAAAGGAGATAAATTTGAACAGCATTTTAAAAAAGAAATGAGCAAAATCGGTCAAAGAATAAGAAAATTACACTCATTTACATTTTCTAGTAAATTCGGCTCTGCAAATTGGCAACACTGATGACAGCATATGTGAGCAGGTCTCCATTAACTTTGTACATGAAATTTCACATTTTCTCAATTTTCTTGGAAGTTACACATTTTCTTACCCCATGGTCAAAGTATGTTATGTAAAAAGCACTTCTTCTGAACATACATTGAAACAGTGAAACTTCTACAGAGGACTTACCCTTTAACTTAAAAACACATTATGTATTTGTACTTCACTTACATGTAATTCATTAAGTGCAAAGGATAGTCTTACAATTTACAATGCATGTACATGTACACCAAACTGATGTTTCATTTCCAAATGAAATTTGATGCAGTAATACTCGCTAACATTCTTTGTTCACTGTTCCAACCACCCTCCCTATTCTAATCTCTGCCTCTACAAATGAAAACAGGTAGAGTTGGCTCCTTATTTAATCTAATTGGGCAAGTTACACCCTTTTTCCCGTTTACAGTTGGTGCGTTACCATATTCCCCCTTTCTCCGAGAAGGGGTAAAAAGTTCGACAAGCAGGAGGGGAAAAAACTGCAAACCTCATTTTCCCCGACACATCATCGTTCAGGGTTAATTTATCGAGTTAGGGCGAGTTAGCTGTGCAGAGCCATTAATGCTGACAGCTAGAGAGACTCTACTTTAGTGAAGTCATTGACATACATGTACATGTACACACTACGTGCATAAGTCGAGGTATGGCTCCTCAAGAAAAAACCCGTCAAATTCTTGTGATTTGCTACATGTACATGTATAGGCTTGATGGAATACAAAACATGTACATGTATGGAATTCTCTTATAAATAGAATTCTATGTAACTCCATTTCAATTTTTACATGCCTAAATAGTGAATACACAGCTGCAAGCATTAGGCATACATGTAGTACAGTGTACTATGAATTGGAACAAGATCATAGGAATAGGATACATATATAAAGTTCATACTGAGGCTATGGTTGGATTCACTCCCATTCAACAGTATAAGGTCTACTTCATGTACAGTGAAACCAGGGGAGCGTTTCATGAAGAGTTTTGTCGGTGATTTTCACTGACAAAACTCTTCATGAAACATTCCCCTGTATATAAAGATCCAATAAGGGAGACAAGAAAAATGGCTTTTACTAAACAGTCGGGTCGCGTCGCGCTGGAAAACACTCGGGTCGCGGCTCGCCGGGTATGGTGCGCCAAGTGTTAACTAGGTTATTCGGTCAAAAACTACAGTCAGTGTACAGTAAAACCAAAAACCCCACAGCCACGCCCACAAGCATATTCTAGTAAACTGATCCTCCCTCCCTCTGCTCCCTCTGCTATGCACAAAGTGTTTGTTACAAAACAAAGTCAATGCCCGGGCGAAGTGAATATAACAGGCTCAATGAGAGGTCATAATTATAAATCCAGTCTGTTCATTCATATTGGTGGGAGGTTTTGCTGCAAAATAGTCTGTTGCATTTCATTTTGTAACGAAATGGTTCATGATCGTGAATAAATAAATAAAGTTTTTAGTGAACTTTTGACAGTAAATTGTGCAGTTTTGGACCAAATAACTTAGTTAACACTTGGCGCCCCATACCCAGCGAGCCGCGACCCGAGTGTTTTCCAGCGCGACGCGACCCGAGTGTTTAGTAAAAGCCAGAAAAATCATGGCCTTTACAATGTATGTCAATTCTGAGCAGGTGGTCTTCATGAACAGGTCACTTTAATACTGATCAAGAGAAATGCTGATCAAGAGAAATCAAAATTGTGGTCTTTATAGACAGATGGTCTTTCTGTACAAGTGGCTGCTAAAGCAGGCTAGACTGTATACATACATGTACATACATACAAACAGATCACTTGTAATTGTCTACACTGAACACAGCATGCCACCCACCTTGTACTAGAGATCATGAGCACAGTATAATAAAAATACCCCAATCAAAATGCAAATATTACAAGATTTCAATTAAAGTACCCATGTGTACGTGTACATTGTATGTCGGCAAACATCAGCTACAGTGTACGTATTAGGCCCCATGCAGCAGTGCAAATGATGCGAATGGCAATGTGCCCCCTTTTTGTGCCATCCATACTAATGGCTTTTATTTCATTGGTTGTGCTGCTGAGCATTCTATCAAAGTCCATAGGTCACGAATAAATGATCTAGGGAACCGCACAAAATACATCCTCAGTTCTTGACCCACTTCAATACATGCAGCTGAATACAAACTTACAAAGTGCAAAGTGCTAAGCTGAATAAATACGAACTGTGCGCACACTTGACTGCTAAGGGGGTACACTGTGTACATGTACAGGAAGCTGTAAATGCCTACATTTTTTGAACATCACAGAGAGAGAAAATGGGAGATCATGCAACTAGTTGCCAACTACTGTACGTACTGTATGGGTAACAAAGTATGAGAGACCTTCTTCTGAATGGCCGATCAATCTGATCCAACATACATGTTCATCAGGAAATCAAACAGACATTTAGAGGGACAGTCTTTACCAGTAATTTTTAAAAAGATGAAAAAAAATTCATCTGGAAGATTAGAAGTACATGTCATGTACACATACTACTAACACTGATCTTTTATGAGACATGAACAAATCTGTTTTCTAAGGCCAGGTACATTTATGGTGTATGAAGTGCTAACCACAAAAAAGTAGTTTCCATCACTTCAGTCCCTAATTGTATTTTGTAACAGAATAATGGAAGGGGGGTGTGCTTCATTGAGGCCTGTACATCATCCGCAAAAAAGGAAATTATTATTATTATTATTATAGCTAATCAGAGGTACTCAATATTCCTACATGTATGTCACTAATCAAGGTTAATGAATGATGAAAAATATAGGTACAAAATATGTAACTTACATGTGTAAAATAATCAAATAACTGAGACTCTGTGAGCAGATGAGTTACATAAAAAAAAAGAAATCACAGAGATACACATGTATCGTACAACAGTAACAATCTATGAAATCTGGAAAACACATCAGCCATCTACATGTAGCAGTAGAGTATTATAAATTTCATCTATTTTCGGGTCAAGGTGTGCAGGACGGTCCGACGGAGTCTAAGAAGACCTCATTTGACCCCTCATCAATTCCACACTGAAGTGGAACAGAATGAAATGCAACAACAGTAATAAATAACTCCAGTGAGTCCGTTCTCTGCCATTTTCTACAGCTGTGTACCAATGGGCTTCCAGGTAAAAGATGTACATGGGTTATCAAAATGGGCAAAAAATGCAGAATAACCATCGGCCATCTTTCATGAGACAATTTGACGTATCTGGGCCCTGGGGGGTCAAGGTGTGTAGAGATAGTGTGACCTCATATGACCTCTCAGTCTCATCCATTCTAAGGTCAACAGGAGGTGTGGCTCAGACACAGTTAAATCCATAAAAGACAACAATTCTATTCATCATGACAAATATTTTGGCATTTCAAATCTCATGCATTTAATAAAGGAGGTAAGGACTGACTTGGACTGTAGCTACATGTAAGTGATATTTTAGCATTAATGATCTATGAGGGCTGTAGGATTTGTTGGCATTGGAGGGCAGGATTTATAGATTAGAGAGCCGGCTACATGTACATGTACACTGTATCGAAAATCCCTAACAGAATTTTAGTCCCAGCCTGACTCAATACAACTTTAATACAAGTATGGACTAGGATGGGTAAATGAACAGAAAGCCACAACAAAATTTACTTTCCTTGGACTAGTAACAGTGTAGCTTATATCTGAGCTTCCGAGTTCTAAGTTTTAACAGTAACAATACATGACTAGCCTATTCTGCAACAACATATAGAGTACCGGCTCTGGTGTGCGGCCGCTTAAAGGGAATTTGCTGATTATATTTATTAATCAAAGACTCATACATAGTTCAATTCCATCAATGCAGAGTCCAAATACCTGCTAATTGAATAGAGGGCAAACTTAAAATTATTGACCAATTACGTGGTCAGTAATGTCCATTTTTCAAAACGATGTTAGGGGTCCTGTGTGCGGCCGCCCCTACCCCTGTGGGCGGCCGCCTATCATTTGACGAGCATTTAGCGCCATACTTGTGACGAGGTAAACAAAATTAATATTGAATTTCATGCTTTACACACCAATACTTTATGAAAAGTAATAATACTGTGCAGAAACCCATAAAATCTGTCAAAAGTGATCATCTACCAAATGCCGTGACAAAAAAATTAAGGCAGAGTACAATCTCCTACAAAAACCTGCATCTTGTACACGTTTTACATAGGGTGGCCGCTCACAGGACCCATCTTGAAAAATGGCTCTGGTGAGCGGCCACCCCCATACAACATTTTCTCTGGTGGTATAAATAAGAATTTCTGAAGCAAAATATGGACCATGAACTTCATTCTCTTATATAAAATCAAATCAGTTATTAAAGTGAACAAATAAAGCTTAAGTATTGGCTTAAGTATGTCAACGTTTCTTAACTTAAAAGTTAAGAAACTGCCATTTTTCCGTCAGTGACTGGTGGTGTCGACTTCTAATGATATTCAGTGAGACTCATTATGCTTACTGCTTTCGCTGAGTATGTTTTTGTGGTGCACTAGAACCTACCTGAGGCTGTCCAAGGTAATTTTTGAAGGGATATCAAAAATATTTTTTTAATTTTAGTTTTTCTTCACCACCGGCCGCTCACAGGGGACGGCCGCCCACAGGAGCACATACTCTACATGTATAGCAGCATATTTTTTTCTGCAGTATATATTGTTTTGTTAATTACGACTACATGTATGTATTGTAAACAGAATGTGAATGTTTTCAAATAAATACAAACAAATACATGAAATACATCAGGTTCATAATCAAGTATTTAGAATGGTTGATAGCAATAGGATGTAAAATAAATGTTACATTCATAAATCAGAATATCATAATTTTGTTAAATTATGATTCGGAAAACATGAAAATGATCAGTGTGTATGTATGATCGAAGACTTACCAATCTGTATTTCCATCTCTATGTTGTGCTACACTAAAGCCGAACAAGCTCCCCTGGGGTCCAGAAAATTCTACAGGAGCTCTCAAGTCAAAGTTGAATCCAACAGTACTATCCAATAAAAATAAGGTGGCACAAAGCAAAGGCAATAGAAAGCGAGCCATCGTCCTAGTGTCAAGTTGACCAGCACTACGGAGACAGTTATAACGAGTGGTCGGTGACATGATATTCCAAAGTAGCCGTGTATTCACTACACGAGTTGTCTCTTTCTCTTCCTCTCTCGCTCTCTAGCTAATCAGATATCCTTTCAGCTATGATTCGTCAAGTGGAAGCGATAATCAACAAGTTACTCAGATTGTGCAAAACAAGAATCCTGCTTTCCCAAAAATGTACGCAGACGGGAGTGAAAAATGAAATAAAAAACCACTTGACAATATTGTTTACGTAAATAAGCCAATATCCGGAAGAGCTACCACCGGCGCTGACCACACAGCATCTTTCGTTACCCACCCTCCTAGCCTGCGCGAGCTCGCCAGCGAGGAGAAGACCCCGCCTATCATAAAATAAAGCTCGGAGATGAGAAAATACCCTCTTTCCAGCTGTTCCTTGTGTGTTCCTATTAATGATCCTCCTGGAAAGAAGATATCCGTAACATAGTATACTTTCCGGTTAATTTGTAACACTGACCATCAAGACTTGAACACGAACTGAACGCCTTTCTAACTGTTAGCTATATCGACTGAATAATAACTGCTATGACATCGACAGTACAAATTGCCAAACGGGGCCCACTGTTGTATACTGCATGCACACTGCACTGCACTATACTAGTGCATGCACTGTATCTTACCGCACTAGCACTGCGTACGGAGAGTGCGCTCTTTTTCTTTCTTTTTTTTTTTTTCTTTCTTTTTTTTTTTCGGCGTTAACGTATATTCCTTAGCTTTTGGCGTAAGCTGGCCTCGAATGAGTCATGTGTTTTGTATGCATGCTAGTGTTGGTTTCTCCTTTAGAAAGAGAAAAACAAATACAAAGCACAAATAAAAAAAAAAAAAAAGAAGAAGAGAGAGAGAGAGAGAGAGTGGGAGAGAGAGATGGGGGTGGGGTGGGCCATGGGCGAAACGTCAGCGGTGGAGGGTTGGTGTTTATATTTAGAGAATTATGACACATTCCTCTAATATTTATGTGGTTTTTGAGAACACCGGAAATGAAAGGAGAGCCTATAATCTTTGACAGGCAAGAACAAAGACAAGCAGCCGTATAATATTTTCCTTTGTGTTTTCTTGGCAAAGACCAAAGAACATTGAGAAAGAAAGCGTCAGTTGTATAATTTTTATGATTCATGGGAGATGTATAACCAGCATGAACGGAGCAGGGGGGTACACGTTCTTCTGTTCAAAGCCTTGTAACCCCTCCTTCCCGTGCGTGGCCCCGGGGGATTGTCCACCGGTATTTCGCTGCTCTCTATAAGGGGATTCCCCCTACCCCCATCTTGCATGCATTGGGCAGAGATCGGTGTTAAAACGTGGAGGGAGAGGGGATGGGCCGGGAGACTACATCCAGATTACCTCACATCCTCCACCCCACCCTCGAAGCATTCATGGGTACGTCTATTCACTTTTAAATTTTAATAATGATGATAATAATATGTCTTGTTTACCCAGGGTAGCCTCTTCAGTACTATGTACTGTTCTCCCAGAGGGCCCTGCAAGAATATTATTACCCTGATGAGAAGCAATAATAAATGAATAAATAAACAATCAAATGAATCATTAAAAAGATAAAATATGAAAAGAATAAAACAAATCAAAAACAGAACAAAACAAAGAAGAACCAACTCACTTTTGTGAGTCTGTTTACTCCTAAATTCTTCTAAATACATGTATTTTGCGATTGATAACAACACATGACCGTCTTCACTGAATGCAAAAAATGTTTTCTAAAATTTCGGGTCTATTATTTTGTCCACCTGCATGGTTAATCAAATTTTCTAAACATCTTCTTTATCCATACGAAACAAAGGGGAATAAAATGCAAATCAAGGTTTTCTTTACTTTTCTTTTTGAAAATCTGTCAAGGACTAATAACCTTTTGAAAAGAAAGAATGAGAAATTATGTCGAGACAAGGATATACGCCTTTATCAAATAAAAATGACTTCGTGATTTTTTTTTTTTCTGGAAAAAAAATTGATTCATAATTTGGGATCATACCCTCAGTAATTTACCATTTGAGTCTCATTTATATGGTGGCCCTGAAGTATGCTCGACAACAGGTCATGTGCGACGTGAATTTCGCATCCCAGGTCCTGAATTTGGCATCGCGGGTAGTGAACTTCGCATACTAGGTCACGAAGTTCGCGCCACGGGTCATGAATTTCACGACGGGGATGCAAAGTTCGCGCCACGGGTCCTGAATTTCGCATCGCCGGTCGTGAATTTCGCATCCGAGGTCCTGAATTTTGGACTCGCGGGTCGTGAAATTCATGACCTGGGACGCGAAGTTCACGACCCGCGATGCGAAATTCAGGACCTGAGATGCGAAATTCACGTCGCACATGACCTGTTGTCGAGCGTACTTCAGGGCCACCATACATTTATCCCTCTTTTTAACAGCTGCATAACAATACTGCCCTATTTCGACAAAAAGGAAGCAAGTGCCATATCAACAAACTTTGAATTAATATTGATATTGTCATATTTAATTTATTATGCTCTTCTTCCGGGCCAAATTTTACTGCATGAACACTCATCCTGCCAAGAGATATGTTAGGCAGGACATCATGCTTGCACTGATGTCTGAGTGTAACTCTTGACAGATATATTTTGCTCTTTTACAGCAAATGTCACTTCTGTCACTTGCTTCTGTTTGGCAAAGTAGGGCAGCGTAGGTGGCGCTATACCACGACGATCACGACGATGAATTTCACGACGGGGATGCAAAGTTCTTCTACAATTATTATGTGCAAATGAGATTATTTCTATTCTATTCAGGGAAAAAAGTCATCCTTTACAAAGTTTTTTTTTTTCCTTGTTATTTTGTCGTTTGATATGGGTTTTTTTTTCTCTGCTTTCACATTGTTATAGAAGAGAAATTTGGCAGTTTAATTTCATTTGTAATCATTTAAAAAATATTTGTAATCTCATTGATATTGATATATTTATTTGTTTGATTGTTTATTGATTGTATACATGCAAAGAATCTTTATTCATATGAATTGTGATTGTAAACTTATTGATTTGAAAGAGGAAGAAAATAAAATATTATTCAAAACAAAAAATGATAATGTGAGACAGAAGTTTTAAAGACGCTAGGTCGTGGGCTTTCATGGGGAATTTGACACCATGGGTGCTTACCCAGTAACAGGTGTTGTCCATCACTGTGAGTTTTATGACCAACAGACCTTATGTAATGCTCTGTATACTTCACCCTTTCCCCATATGGCAAAGTCATTATCTCACTTTCCCTGGCCCGAGAAGGCCCGAAGCAGGCCGAAGAATGTTTGTGGTGGGACAGCTTGTTTTGCTGTGCTCCAGAAATGTAGCTCTATTACAGGTATTTTTCACAAAGTCTGGTGTCAGCAAATTATGATCCATTCCCCATGAAAGCCCACGACCTAGCGTCTTTAAGTCCTTCGGATCACCGTGTGCTCCAAAGATATAAGAAATACAAATTGATAGTTTGTCAGCCAGTATCTGAATAAAATCAAAGAAAATCATGCCTCGCCGCAAAAAGGTTCCCATTTTGAGGAAAAAGTGAAAATTAATCGATTTTACGCAATCTCCTTTCCCCTATTTCAATGAGGACATATTTTGAAGGGGATAGTGCAAAGACATTTTAGGCATAATGCCTAATACGCAATCTCGTTTGGAAAAAAAAAGTATAGAGATGGAAACGTTTTGAAACAGCCAATTTAGCAAACTTTCTTTTCAAACAAAATGTTAAATACAGCTTGCAAGCTTAAACATGACATCGTACACGAAACACTGTTTTTTTGGTTTTTTTTTTTTTTTTTTTTTTTTCCATTGCAATAAAAATCCGATGCGTTTGATCAAGGGAAATCCAATTCGGTCTTAAAATGTCGGTTGACTGCTGGTGTACAGCACCGAGTCATTGGTGTGTATATATGGACAGTGTACATTTCTGTGTGTTTCTGCGGTTGTTCGGAGGCTATCCGATTCGGTCATGAAATGTCGCTTGTCACAAAGAGTGCTGGTGTACACCTCCGGGTCTCATGGTGTTTATGTGGACAGTGTACATTTCTGTGTGTTTTTCGTCGAAACTGTGCATGAGATTAGAACGCACCATCTCCACTGCCCACGTAAATGGACTATCTGGAGATCGCGAACGGTGGACGATGTCGAATGACATGTGCAGGAGAAGATGAAGGCGGGTCAAGGAATACAAAATTTAAAGCAATTCTTTTTAACCTAAAACAAGTATTCTCTCCCCCCCCCCCCCCCGCCCGAAATCCGAATAAGCATGTACGTTTTATTTGTATTTTGTAAATGTATTTATATTATGAATGATTCTGAGTACTATTCTCGCAACTATATTATATATAAAAGGCTATCAACAAGGCAATTATGGGGGGGGGGGACAATTGCGACGATTATAAACACAATTTAAACATTATAAAGGCTATCAATGGCGTGAAAATGACAAAAGAAATTTTGTAATGAATGATAAAGATTAAATAGATAAACGAATTAAGCTAAACAGTATATACTTGACACATGAAGTAACGAAGAAAATTATTCATACCCCTAATCTTGTGACTTTGAAGTCATGAACGGTGCAAGAGCTGGATTTCTGGCACAGGCTGATTTTAATTGTCAGCTGTTTTTCAATGATTGTGGTTGCATCTCATTTGCATAATAATGAAACGTTATAATATTCATTTCATTGTATTGTCATTTCAGATTTTGTAAAAGCCATCTTTCGTAGGAAAATCAATATACCCCTGAACCATCATATTTTGTGAATTGGATTGTGTAATTATTATTACAATTATTTGTCGCGTGCTTAAGTAACATAAATCAGGACATACAACCTTTTTTTTCCACAAGACAATAATGAAAAAAGCAAAACTAATTGATTAGGGTATGAGCAATCTTACTGTTAACTGTAGGTATAACGACAAAGATTTTATCCCATTTGAAATGACTATTGTTAGTAGGTGCTGCCAGCGTGAAAAGGATATGATGAGTTGATTTATCCGTCCAATCGAAATAATTGATGCCAAGTCGACTCGCCAAACGACGACCAAGTTTTTCTAATTTCTGGTTAAATATCAAACAGAAAATGTAAAAAAAAATACATGTACTAGAGAAAAACACATGAATTGAATCTCCAATTTTTCGTTAAATTACTTTTCTCTAAGGAACTAATGATTTCTTTATCTCTTTCTCTCCCTAAATTCTGATCAATAGGGGAAAATGAAGTGGAAGTTGCTTAGGGACAACACGGACGAAATATCAGATAAGAACAAATTTGAAATAATTTACAATACATTGATTTGGCATCAGTGTAAAAAAGAAAAGAAGAAGTAGAAGAAGAAGAAGAAAAGAAAAAAAAACAGACATAAATTATATTCGTGATATAACATGTACCTTATCCTATGATTTAATGTCATTTATTTATATAATGTTTAATGATTATAATGATCATGCTTATGTCTGAATATAATGTGGTTACCGACGATTAAATAAATATATAAACTACAAATCCATTAATATTGGTTTTCAAAGCTTACCTCTTTTCGTACTGTTGAGGTTGTTAAATCTTGAGGGGCAAGATTGTGGCCATTCAAAACAATCTTGAAGAAAATCACACCAGTACCTAACGTAAGTGTAATAAAGATATTTTGCTCTTAATCATCAGTCCACTGCTGAATGTTATGAATAATTGATGTTAGCTCTTTGGTCAACAAAATAGAAGTGGAATAAAAAAAAATCATCCTGCGTTGAGAAGAAACTGTCGTAGAGATAAACAGGTAAAACCGATGAGTCCGATGAAGGCAGCGTGAACGAAGCTAGCCTAGATATGATAAATGACCCGTCTTCATAATAGAAATTTTGTTTTCTCTCTTCTGAAAATCACTGCTGCTCTGAAAGGAGCGCCGAACCTCCTCCCCCTCCCCGATCCGCAGCCAGTCTGTAACATGATTTGTATTAGAATTATAGTAGTACATGTAGTAGTAGTAGTAACGATGATTATGATGATGATGATGAGGAGGAGGAGGAGGAGGAGGAGGATCATCATCATCATCATCATCATCATCATCATCATAAAATCAACACTATTTTAGCCTATATCCTTATGTCAACATTGTAAAGCAAGCCATGAAATAAAGATCACCTTTCTTCATGATATCGAAAATGATACATGTATACCACCCCCCCCCACACACACACACACACACCCACACACATAAAATGGTCTGCTCCTGCTACAATATACATTCACAATATATTTCCCCGCTATTTTGGTGGATAATGAGTCTGATATAGATAATGTGAAGCAGGGGCATCATTCGGAGGGGGGGGGGGGGACTCTAAGAATAAAAAGGTTCCTAGCATAATTTTTTTTTTGAGCGACATACACCAATCTTTGTTGACAAACCGAAAAAAGGGTCCTCAGTTTAAAAATTTGGTGAGGGACCTAAACATTTTGGGGACACACACCAAACATTTGCTGACTTGCAAAAAAGAGGTCCTTAGAATAAAATTCGGGGGTATCCTCTTGTGCCATTCCCCCCCGATTGACGCCCATGTTGTGGAGTCATCCTCGATATATGACAAATAGCCTTTCTTCATGATTCTCCCTCATGAAGATCAACGATGATCTATAAAGGACGTACTCCCACCCCTCCCTGGGATACGCCCTCTCTCTTAACCCATTCGTGACAGGAATTATTTAAAGCCTAATTTGATCAGCTTTTATTCTTCAAATTGGCAACACCAACATTTTTATTTTATTGCTACATTTTTCTTATAAAATGACATGTATCAGAAAAGAATATAAATTGACAGAAAATGATAAGTCAAAAAGTTGCCAATTTGCAGGGGAAAACAGTGATTTTAAACTTTCCATCAAATTGCCAATTTAAGGATTTTAATGCTTATATTTCCTTTAAAAATTTCAGCATCAAACAACGAATATTGACGCAACCAAAATGGGCCCAGTTTGTGTAAAATTTTTTGCTCTTTCTGCTCATGTATTTGGTATGATTTTTAGGGCTTTGCATCAAAAGATATTAGGCCAAACCACAAAATGTGGACCTCTGTCATGAATGGGTTAAGAGAGCTTACCACTGTTTTGGCCGATGAGTCGGATGTAGATATTGTGCAGCATGCCTCGATACGTTAAATCGCCCTTCTTCATGATGTAATATTCTCCCTTGTGCAGGTCTATGATGATTTTGATCATGTTTTTGTGAGCGTGCAGCCGATGGATGCTGATAATGAAGAAAACGATCGCGAACGAGATGAATTGCTGTGTGTGACAGAGATACGGGGAAAATGCTCGTTAAATTTTAATTTGGTTAAGAATGTTAAGTTCAAGTTCAAGTTCAATTTATTCCTTTTCACACTCTAAGAAAAGTTAAAAATCATTAGGTTGGTTGAAATATGAACCGACCAACTGTTAGTTTGAAAAAAACCTCCCCATATGTTTTACTTTTTTTTTTAATCAGCAATTGGTCGGTTCATATTTTAATCAGCCTAATAATTTTTCTGAGGGTGCAATAAAAAACATAAACATATACAAATCATTCCTTTACAATCTGAAAGAACATGAATACATTTACAAAGCAGATTCATATAATTTTTCATGGAATCAAGGTAGTGTCCTCGTACCCCTTCTGGGCACTGTTGCATAAATCTTACAATTAATAGTTACTCCGCCATCAATGGCAACTACCATGGTAGCACTGCTCAACAGCCAATCAAATTCAAGGTTTCCATGGAAGTTACCACTGATGGCAAAGATAATTAATGGTAAAGTTACTATTAATGGTAAGTTTTATGCAACGGGGCCCAGGTGGTCTTGTCAAGACCGTCTTATAGAAGACCCCTTATAGAAGAGTGTCTCGAGAAAAGTTCAGTGGATTGTCTTAAAGAGAAGTATTACAAAAAAAAATTGAAATTTGAAATCTTAACAACATTGTAGGAACTAAGAAAGTGCAGAAAGATTACAATTTAATAAAGAGTATTTGAAGATAAGTCAAAGCAGGAAGCGAAGGCCATGGGCTCCCACACAAATTTTCAAAATTTTGTCTTATTTAACCCATTCCTGACAGGAATTATTAAAAGCCTAATTTGATCAGCTTTTATTCTTCAAATTGGCAAACCAACATTTTTTTATTGCTACATTTTCTTATAAAACGTCATGTATCTGAAATGAATATAAATTATGATGAGAAGTCAACAAGTTGCCAATTTGCAAAGGAAAACGGTGATTTTAAACTTTCTATCACATTGCCAATTCAAGGATTTTAATGCTTATTTTCCTTTAAAAAATTTTCAGCATCAAATAACGAATATTAACGCAACCAAAATGGGCCCAGTTTGTGTATAATTTCTTGCTCTTTCTGCTCATGTATTTGGTATGATTTTTAGGGTTTTGCATCAAAAGATATTACGCCAAACCACAAAATGTGGACCTCTGTCATGAATGGGTTAAAGATGTTTACCAAGCAGAAATACTTACAGAAGGGTTACCCCATGTGTACCACAGCGACACTCCTATGATCTCGATGATGAGGGCGAATAAAAATATCCAAAACCACTGTGAGCGGAATTCGTACTCAAATTCTACAAAAACAGAAGATAGTCATATGAATCTAAATGAGTTCAAATATGATATCATGAGAAATTCTAAATTCCAATGTCTATACTAGTCTAAGGCCTATAGGGCAGTGGCCGATAACGATCTTTAAAAGTGGGTTCACATTGGGGGGTTGTGTGTACGTCCGGACACTTCACAAAAGCTTAACAGAAATTAAGCCATCAAGTTTGATTTTGATTTTGCACTATCGTCAAAAATAGGCTTCAAGAAAAACTTAATGCAACAAATAGTGGCCATTCATTAATTTGTGATAACAAAGTTTTGAAAGATTCATGAAATCTTGCACGAAGAATATTCTATTTCATTTTGAAATACTTAAGGGATACTGTCCGCAAAGAACCTAACTGAACACACATGTATAAGGAGATCTATGTATAAGGCTTCGAAAACATGAAAACGTGCAACACCCTTACCCCTTGCGTTGCCCGCACGGGCGTCAATCGGGGAAAGGGGGGGGGGGGGGGTGAGACAGGGGCACGCTCCCTATTGAGAGTTTGACGCCCCTGTTTTGCCCACCAGTGTTTAAAAAAAAATACATTCGTTAGTGTGTCCGCACAGGTTGTGCATTCAGACAGATGATTTCAAACAATAATTTCAATAAGTTTGCACGTAAAAAAATTAGGAATCTTTCACAATCTAAGATCATGAAGATGGACAATAAATGACAAATATTCATGGTGGTCGTCAGTGATACCATATGCAGGATTTTTTGTGAACTTCAACGTGATGGCTTGAGTGAACATTTTCTGTTCACTCAAAGTTATTACGAAGATTATTCTTTTCTTTGTTGTTTTCTTTTCGTTTTTCTTTCGTTTTTCTTTCTGTAAATTGTTTTATGTTGTTTTCCTTGTAAGATTACTTAGGTATTGATTGATTTTCTAATGTAGCGCCTTGAGTGGTACTTTACCAGAATGTGCGCTTTATAAATATTTATTATTATTATTATTATTATTTTCGTCAAGTGTCCGGATCCATAATTCCCTCCCTAACTGTTAGTGATGTAGGTCCAGGGAAAAGATATATGATAAGAGGCCCATTTTTAGTAAGGAAACATAAAAACACAACAGTAATGATTTTCTTACGATTTGGCCGCGTCTCAGTGAAGGGATGAATGTGGTTCTCGTTCAGCCTTCTTCTGAAAACATCCTCGGGTCGACTCCACAAAGACAAGTTCCAGGTACCAAATATTCCTACAACTTTACTCTTCATTTCCGCAATTATCTTGTTTTCTTGTAATGATGGAAAAGAACTAAAACTTGGCAAATTTTAGCAATATAAATTTTGTGGCCGCATCTAAAAGTAAAGCAAGCATGCATGCTGAATTGAAACAACAAAGGTGTTGCCATGCGCCTAAACGTTGCGCATGCACCTGCCACGCACTTGTCACTTGCCCTGCGTGGCAGTACCGAAGTGATGATATCACAATAGCGAATATAGCGGATGCGCGCAATAAGGTGGAGTGGATGCACATCATGAGAATGGCATAAATTTTAGTGGATCTGCCGTATATTTGACTTAACCCTTTAGGCAGAGTGAATCTATAATAGATCC